>JAJTUP010000034.1:600000-830764 GCA_021399435.1 Diaporthe sp. PMI_573
GAGGCTCGCTTTTTCTGCCTCTGGGAGTGAGTGGCCGAATTTTACCGTGTCGGGGTCAAAAGTTTTGGATACTTGAACTGGAATAAGGGACTTGCTCCTTCTCGTGACAGCCGTCCCTGAATTAATTACGCTGCTCTTATGTGCCGTTACAGTCATGCGTATGGTAAACATGCACTGAGACTGAAGACTTGGTCTCAAATTGAAAATCCTATCATATCAAGACGCAAGCACATATACAGGCTGCACGGTGGGCGAGACGTTGAGGACGAGTGCGTTAGACTGATTCTTCATGTACAGAGGCCAGTTGTAGCGAGGAACGTCAGAATGGTACCTCGTTACAGTAGTGGCCAAGCAGGCGGGCAGGGGTCAGGGCTAGGGCCAGGCGGGTTGCAAGCCGCTTAATTGCGAAGCTTGCTCGCGTCAAGGCAGGCGCGTCGGTGCAGATGCCTGCTTCGCGAGCGACAATCTTGGAGACAAGACGGCATTCAAAAGCACGCATCGAATACCTGTGCAGCCGTGCTCATCTTGGGGTCCGATGAAAATCCAGTGCATCAATGAGGGGCCTGCGATGCTCACTGCCTTCCGCGATGGCCGAGCCAATCGACATTGACGGCCCTCGTGGCGTCAAGAGGAAGGCCGACGATGCCGATGTTACCACCTCGAGGCGCATCAAAGCACTGGACACAGATGTTATCAACAAGATCGCCGCCGGCGAGATCATTGTCGCACCTGTTCACGCACTCAAGGAACTCATCGAGAACGCTGTTGATGCTGGCTCCACCGCTCTCGAGGTTCTGGCAAAAGATGGTGGTCTGAAACTGCTCCAGATCACTGACAATGGCAGTGGAATAGACGTACGTACTTTCAATTTCACTCATGACTTGCTACCTTGATCATTGCGACAACCGAGCGCGCGTCTGACCGGTCGACAGAAAGAAGACTTGCCTATTCTGTGTGAGCGCTTTACCACATCCAAGTTGCAGAAGTTTGAGGACCTCTCCTCCATAGCGACATATGGGTTCCGCGGGGAGGCTTTGGCAAGTATCAGCCACATAGCCCACCTTACCGTCACCACCAAGACCAAGGACTCGGCCTGTGCCTGGCGTGCTTATTATGGCGGAGGCAAGCTCGAGGCCCCCAAGCCCGGCCAGACTCCAGAGCCCAAGCCAGTGGCCGGCAGAAACGGCACACAAATCACTGTCGAGGATTTGTTCTACAATGTGCCCACAAGGCGCCGCGCATTCCGCTCTGCTTCGGACGAGTACAACAAAATCATCGACATGGTTGGCCGCTATGCCATCCATTGCAGCCATGTCGCCTTCTCTTGCAAGAAACAAGGGGAATCATCTACGAGCATATCTGTGCCGGCCACTGCGTCTGTCATCGATCGCGTTCGTCAAATCTACGGCGCCAGTGTCGCCAATGAGCTGATCGACTATTCTACCTCAGACGACCGGTGGGGCTTCAAAGCCGAGGGCTATGCCACGAATGCCAACTACCATATAAAGAAGACGACCCTGCTTTTGTTCATCAATCATCGCTGTGTCGAATCAACAAACATCAGAAAGGAAATTGAGCAGACATATGCAGCATTCCTGCCCAAAGGCGGCCATCCTTTTGTATACCTCAGCCTCGAGATTGATCCTGGGCGGGTTGATGTCAATGTGCACCCGACCAAACGAGAGGTCAATTTTCTCAACGAAGATGAGATTATCAATGCCATCTGTGAGCACATTCGCAGCAGACTCGCAGCTGTTGACCAGAGCCGGACCTTCATGACACAGACGTTGCTTCCTGGCGCCGATTGGTCATCCACGCAGAAGCAGACCGAAGACGATGCGACCCCTTCCTCGACGACACGTGCGTCCGGGAAGAAAACCACACGCTATGAAAATACACTCGTCCGGACAGATACCAATCTCCGCAAGATCACCAGCATGTTCGCTCCAAGCGAAGAGTCATCATCTACACCAAGAGACTCTCGCACCGTGCCAACCAATGCACCCGATGCGCAACCTCCAGAGACCATCGAATACGAAACTAATGACCGCGGGCAAGTCCCGTGTCGTCTCGCCAGTGTCCGTGAGCTGCGTGCAGAGGCCCGAGATGATATGCACCACGAGCTTACAGAGGTATTTGCGACGCACACATTCGTCGGGGTCGTCGATGAGCGTCGCCGGCTTGCAGCTATACAAGGTGGCATCAAGCTTTACCTTGTTGACTACGGTCGCGCCTGCTTTGAATATTTCTATCAGGTCGGCCTGACCGACTTTGGAAATTTCGGAGTCGTGAAGTTCAGCCCCTCCCTAGACCTGCGTGCAGTTTTGCGCATAGCGGCCGAGCACGAGAAGGAAACGTGCTCTACATCAGAGGATGATTTCGATGTGGACGAGGTTGTCGACCTGGTTTCATCGCAGCTTGTCGAGCGTCGTGAGATGTTATTAGAATACTTCTCGTTCGAGATCTCCCCGGCCGGAGAGCTCATCAGCATCCCCCTCCTTGTGAAGGGCTACACTCCGTCCATGGCGAAGCTACCAAATTTCCTGCTCCGACTAGGCCCGCACGTGGACTGGACTGACGAGAGGGCTTGCTTCGAGACCTTCCTGAAGGAGTTGGCGTCACTCTATGTACCTGAGGTGCTACCGCCGATGCCAGGTGAGGCCGAGGCGGCCGCTGCTGAACAGGTTGACGAGGAGGTCAAGGCGAGAAGGAAGCACGTCCGCTGGGCTGTCGAGCATGTTTTCTTCCCCGCCTTCAAGGCCCGCCTCGTCGCCACAAACAGCCTGATGAAGGATGGCGTGTTGGAGGTCGCCAATCTGAAGGGCTTGTACAGGGTATTTGAAAGATGCTGATTCAAATGTCATTTGCCGCCATACCAGGCTTTATGCCACAATTCCTGAGACTCGTAGCTCCAAAGCATATTCAGTCTCGTAGACACCACCAGCTTAGCCTGTAATGCTGAACCCCGCCATCACTGGCAAAGCGAATACTCAGCAGACATGGTCCTGTTACTCTTGTCCATCGTGGACATCGTGCCCCTGTGCCCGGCTACTAGGTAGTTCAACGCCAACTACCAGGATGTACTCATCGGCCCGAGACCGTCTATTTACATCACGCGCTCGTGCCTGTCTCCCATGTAGTATTTTGCATCTTTGTGTGTACTGTACAAGACACTTGTTGACGAGCATACAGTCTTCTTCACAAGACTCGGTCGCGATATATGCAGAACGTTGACAGGAACGCTGGCATCTGTAAAGAGCTCTGAAAAGTCATTTCCATTCGTCTATGGTTTCATTCCGGTACCTGGACGAAGCTCCCCCGTGGCTCCAACCTGGAGAGAACCCCTGATACTGTACACTAGTCGACCCCCCCTTCACAGCCCGCCTAATCGGCCGCTTCATTTTCTTTCTCCCCAGGCTAAGCTTATTTACCGGCTTCCCACTCCGGGTTCTGTAATACTAGATTAGCAAGCTGCCAGGATCGACTGGGACAGAATTCAACATACCTTCTTAAGGATGACCAGACCCTCGAGCACATTGCTCACGCTGATGTATTCCTCGTCCTCGAGCTCAGCCCGCTCGCCGTACCCCAGCAGAACAGGGGTGCTCTGCGTCTGCCAGCCGGTGATGGTCTTGGGGCGGCCGGCTTGGCCGACAACATCGACCGCCTGACCAACGCGGACGTTGACCGTCAGTGGCTTGAGGTTCTCGTCGAGTGTGACGAGGAAACGTGGGTGCATGGCGGTGACCAAAAAGTACAAGAGATAGTGAGAGTTCTTGGTGATGAACTGCTTGGCGTCAATCATTGCCACCAGCACAGCCAGCAGGCCCGCACATGAGACCCTTGACAGGATCTGTCGGTCGGTGTGGAAGGGGCTCAGGGACATGGTGCCCTTGCCCATGTGCAGGAGACCTTGGGCAATCCGCACCATGAAGAGTGACTCCTTCTCGCGGTGGTAGTAGCTTGCCAGTTGGCGCAGCAGTTGCGCTAATCTAGCATTGTTTGTACCGGCGCCGAGAAGGCCCATGGCAAATATGGCGTTGATGGCAACATCGTTGTCGTTGTCGTGGCTGTATCGGGAAAGAGTGTCGTAGACCTTCATCTGGGGGTTGCTTGGGCTGATCAAGCCCATGGCCAGAGGAACAGCGCGGCGGATATTGGGCTCGCCGTAGTGCATGAGATGGCCGAACTGGCGTAGCACCATCTCCTGGCCGACTTCTTCGCCCATGGCAAGCAAGCCAAGTCCAAGCACGGCGTAAGATTGCACCAGCTCATCACCCTTCTTCTCGTCAGACTCCTCCATGTGCTCATTACACATGTGCAGGAGCTCTTGGATCTTCAGCACCGCACCGGTGCCCGCCCAGGCACATATCTCTGCCAGGACAGCTGTTGGCCTCGCCGCAGGGTGATCAATCGCCTTGAGTGTCTCCAGAATAACATCTACCTCTTCTTGCTTACCGAAGAAGAGTAGGCCAAGTCCGAGAGCCAGGAATCGAGTCCATTTGTCCTTCAGTTGATTTTGACGCTCGTCGTCGAGCAGGGTTGTGATTATTGCTTCCGTCACGTCTGGGTGAGATGTGCCGACAAAGATAAGACCACAAGCCAAGGCGGCCATGGCAGAGATCTGCATGTCCTGGGTGGTGTCATTAATGATAGGTAGGAGCTTCTCCAGCAGCTCCTCCTTGTTGGAGCCAGCGTACGTCAGGCCAAGTCCCATTATCGACGCAACACGGATGAGAGGGTTAGAGTGCTCGAGCTTTTCAGGCTCTCCAAGCAAAGCCATGACAGGCTCAGAGTCCATCTTCACACCGGCATTCATGATACCGATAGCGAGCATGGCACCTGCAACGATTTGCGGCTCCTCAGAGTATGTATACTTGTCGATCTTGTCCAGGCCATTTTCGACATCCCACAGGAGCAAGGTTCCGAGTGATGCCACTGTTGACATCATACCTTCGTCCTTGGTTTTCCACACCCAGCTGTTGGTGTCCTTATCTACCAGCATCATCTTGTCGTTGCCGAAACCAGCGTTCACGAAGGCGTTCACGAATCCTGCAGCGAGGTTGTGGCGAGCGGAGTCCAGGTTGGTCATGCCGGCTACACGACTGCTCTCCAGGTGGCTCTTGTAAATGTCTTCAGTGGTCTTAGGGTCGAGAATGTTAAGCTCCTTGCCGAGAGTCTTGAAGTGCTCCGACAAGCGGAGATTGCTGAGACTCTCTTGAACCTCAGGATCCTCTTCTTCCGAGTCCAGGAAAATCCGCTGCCTCGCGATGAGGAATGCCAACTGCTTCTTCAGCGTGGGGTCGGTAGCTGCCTCGAAATCCGCCTTGATCTGCTCCGTGTCATTGAGACGGATGGCCAGGACCATGGCCTGCGTGGATTGGTTGTATTCCTTGTATATGTCATGAGCAACACGGAGGAACAGCTCGTTGTCTGGGTATGTTAGAAGGTTGACCATGGAGACCATGTACAAGCAGACTCTGGAGTAGGTGTCCTCGTCGATGAACTCTGGAAGCTTCTCAATGATCTCCAGTTCGCTCATCAGATCAACCGCATCAGCCTCGGCGTTGCTCTTGAGAAATAGAGGCACAAGGGACAGCGCCAGGTCCACTAGGTCAGTGGTAGATTCCTCGGCTGTGATCCTCTTGGCGTAGACCTCCCCAATCTCCAGAGCTAGATGCCGGACATATTCGTGTCCCCAGGAGCCGATATCCTGCGTTGGCGCCAACAGTCTGTACTTCAAGGTATCTTGCCTGTCCTCGTCTGAGAAAGTCATGCCGATCACGGAAAGCACATCGGCCAACGAGTTCTTGTCGTCGCCCGATGGCCAATTTTCGTATAAGGCGGTCATAGTCTCGTAGTGGGGTCGGAGGAACTTCAATGGCTTGGGAACAGCAGTCATAGATGATGTCGATGTCTTGATGAAGTTCTTCATGGCCTCCAAGGCCGGCTTGTAGAGAGACGCATCGGGTTCCTGGCGCGTTGGGTCAGCACTGCTTGATCTCGGCAGGATAGAGGCTGTTGGGATGGACAAACGGTCAACCGCTCGACAAGCATATCGAGCTCGCTCTTGAGTTGTTGGTCCTCCTCGCTGAGATCTTCTGTGGCTAACGGGTTTAACGGGTCAGTTTGCGGTCGCAAATCGTGGGATGGCGGCGCGTACTGTCATCCTTCTCGTCGGCCTTCTTGCCGTTTGCCAGAGGCTTGCCATCCTTGTCCTTGGGGACATCATCAGGCTTGCCATTCTCAACCGCCTTTCCCTTGTCGGCGGCAGTGGGCTTGTCGCTGTCCTGAGCCATGATGTCTGTGGGCTGCGGTTAGGAGGCACGTTATGGATTCGGCGTCGGCGCAGACGGGAATTGCGTCAACTGGCGCCTGAAAAGCTGTGGCGGGAAGGTGACGGACACAAAGGGGAATGAGGGGATTCAAAGAGCTTGCGTCCGGGTATATGCGGTGTCCAAAGGCGATCGGAGCCTGTGGGAGGATGATGTGTGGTGAGGTTGATGTTGGTGCTGGAAGCTTCAATAGAGTGCCAGCCCGCAGCTTAGCTCCCGGGGCCCTGGTTTATTACGCGAGTCTCTGCCGCCTAGAGATGGCAAGCAAGGTCATCATCCACAGTCGCCGAGCAGGGGGCCGTCCCGCCTCGGGCTGGTCAGTGCACCATATCTAATCACTGATAAGATAAGCCCAACTACATCCCACCACCACATGTAATTTTCAGAGTCACGACTGTGAATGCCCAACACTATTTGACTGCAATCGACCTCTTAATAC
Organism: Diaporthe sp. PMI_573; assembly: GCA_021399435.1. Classification (NCBI taxonomy): domain Eukaryota; kingdom Fungi; phylum Ascomycota; class Sordariomycetes; order Diaporthales; family Diaporthaceae; genus Diaporthe; species Diaporthe sp. PMI_573. The sequence continues at coordinate 606,775 of JAJTUP010000034.1, forward strand.
AGCATTCGCCCAATTACCCAGTGACTGGGGCACGGAAGAATCCCAGTCGCACCTGAAGCCCTTGAAGATCTTTCACGCAAGTCAAGAAACGGTCAAACGGTCAACCCATCAGCGCCGTCATAACCGCCCGCCGCCATGAAGTTGGACACAAAGGCCATGCGCCACCTCGCGCCAGAGGATTGGCGGGTCCTCACAGCAGTATGTCTCTCGATCTCCTCATAATATACCTCCATTCGATCCCGAGCTCACAAAAGCCCAAAAAGGTAGAAACGGGATCCAAAAACCACGAGATCGTCCCGACAGCCATGATCGATAAGATCGCCCGCCTGCGCGGCGGCAGCAGCGGCGTCCACAAGTCCATATCAAACCTCGCCAAGACGGGCCTCATAGGCCGGGTCAAGGAGGCAAAGTACGACGGCTACCGCCTGACGTACGGCGGACTCGACTACCTCGCGTTACACACCTACTCCTCGAAGAAACAGATCTACAGCGTGGGCAGCCGGGTGGGCGTGGGCAAGGAGAGCGACATCATGATGGTGGCGGACGACAAGGGGCAGCAGAAGATATTGAAGATACACAGGCTCGGGCGCATATCGTTCCGCACCGTCAAGACGAACCGGGATTACCTGAAGAGGCGGCAGGGCGGCTCGTGGATGTACCTGTCGAGGTTGTCGGCGATGAAGGAGTACGCGTTCATGCAAGCCCTGAGGGAGGAGGGCTTCCCTGTCCCGGAGCCCATTGCGCAGTCAAGGCATACCATTCTCATGTCATTCGTCGACGACTCTTACCCATTGCGACAAATCTCAGCCGTTCCCGACCCCGCGGGTTTATACGCAGAGCTGATCGCCATGATTCTCCGACTGGCTAAACACGGACTGATACATGGTGATTTCAACGAGTTCAATATTCTCATCAAGGAGGAAACGGCGGACGATGACGATGCCCATGAAGGCTCTGCGGAGGCCGCTGTAACATTAACGCCCATCCTCATCGATTTCCCACAGATGATCTCGATGGACCATCAGAACGCCGAGATGTACTTTGACCGAGACGTCAATTGCCTGAAACGGTTCTTTGAGAGGAGGTTTCATTTTACCTCCACTGAACCTGGCCCCTTTTACAAGGATGCGAAGAAGACCGTTGGACAAGATGGAGCCAGGAAAATTGACGTCGCAGTGGAGGCTTCGGGCTTCACGAAGAAGATGTCCAAGGATCTCGAGGCCGCCATAAGAGAGCAGGCCGAATCAAGAGACGAAGGTGGCAATGACTTGTCTGGGGACGAAGAAGACCCAGACTCGGAAGACGAAGCCGAGACAAGTGCCTAGGAGAGCGAGCGTGATATCGAAGCCGACCAGCAGTCCGAGCTTCAGGAAGCCGCCCAAAACAGGAAGCTGGATGGCATGGAAAAGCTAGAGATCAAGGATACATCTTGAGGCCAAAAGCTTCGTCAAACTAAAAAAATTTAGCACCGCGTTGCTAGTCTGGTTCTCGACAGGTGCTCCGACTTTCACCATGCGGCAATAATGACATTCACTAGTGGACTTGGGGCACAAGTATTGCTATCAACAACTTCCATGAATGTATATTGCCGGTGGCGATCCTGCTGCTACAGCCAGGTCCAAACAACGGAGAAAGTGATATGGTACAGAAGACAAAATGGGTGTTGATGATGTACTGATCTTCCCTGCTCTAACTGCTAGAAAAGCAGATCCGTCACATGCGAGGTGGACAGCCTCTTGCGTTAAGGGACATACTTGCGATGATAAGACCAGAGTGTAAGAGAGGACACCAAAATTTCGGACCCTGCTGACATCGAACAACCTCCACAAGCCCTCGGATAAGGCTGATAATGAAAATTATGCCGGGAGTGCTGACGACGAAAGAGCGTGGTCCAAAGCGTGTGAAGAATGACGGCCAGAAAGGACGGTACTCCTCTAGACAGCTTCCTTCTTGATGATGGGAGATGACTGCGACTTGTGGTTGGTGGGCGAGTCAACAACCGTCACACCCTCATCGGCAGATCCGTCATCTGAAGACGACGTGACTGTGCACTGTCTGCGTAGGGGAGTCAGAACAAGAAGCACTGAGTGTGTGGAAGAGTCCTACTGGTGATTGCGGCCCTTCGTCATGTTCACGTTTCCGCTCTTGGCAGCGAGAGCAGGACGGTGGGGAGCCCCAGGAGCGGCGCTACACATGTGTTAGCATCCGCAACACAGCGAGCGGACAAGGGGTCCTTGATGGCACAACCAACCTGGTAAAACGAGGAGTGCGGCCCCAGCTGGTGGGCTGCGGGTGGTAGATGGAAGGATTGATGCCGACAGCCATGGTTCCGTATGCACCGATGTTGTACTCATTGGTCCGGTACTGGCGGCGCTCAGCGGTGACGCGCTTCAGCTCCTTCTGAGAAGGCGTGTCGGCGTAGCGAACCTGCATTAGGAAACACTCATCACCAATGGCCTGGCCATGGTAGCGCCTGATGACCTCCTCGCAGATGTCGCGAGTCTCGAAACTGCGGTGACTGATCAGATTTGTACATGAAGGTCAGAAAACAACACGAATAGACTTACCGGGCAAATCCAACGCCACGGCTGTTGCCCATGCTGTCCCGAAGAATCTTGCTTGACATAATCTGGTAGGGCTCAAAGATTGCGACGAGTTGCTGTCAAGTGTCAGCGTGATGACAAGCCTTCAACCGAAAAGAGGGGACACTGACAGCCTCTGTGACAGACTTTGGCAAGTTGGAGATGTACAGATTGGTCGAATCCTCGTCTCCCTCAGCCTTGAGGCGAGCGTTGAAGCTCTCACGTGCGAAGCCAACTTCGTAGCCAAGAAGGTAGAAGGCCTGGATGCACTTCTCGGAGTCGCGAACAAGCTTGAACTTGGCAAAGCCGAATCTGTATAAATTAGTGTCTTGCCATTGAGAACCACGGATTGCCTTGAGGCCTTACCCCTTGCAGGCACCGGTGGTGGTGTCAATGATGGCCTTGCTCTGCTCAACCTCACCGAAGCGAGAAGCGTACTTCAGCAGGAGCTCATCATCGGTAGTGGGGTGTAGGCCACGGATGTAGACGTTCCTGTTTCCATCAATGCGGTTGTCCAAGCACTGGTCCAATGTCTTGCGCTGCTCAGGGGTAGTGAAAACAGCCGGTACAGCAGAAGGGATAGATGGATCCTGCTCGACAAGCATGCGGAGCTCAGCCTCAGCAACCCGCTTCCCCTTGGAGCTGACAGAACCGTAGGTTCCAGACACAGCAAGTTGCTGAGGAGACGGGGTGGTGTAGCTTGATCGGTCAGCAGACATGACCCGAGGAGCAGACTGCCGGTCTCCCATGCCTCCGAAGAAAGGAGTGCCTGGGGTGGACTCGGTGGCAGTGGTCGAATAGGAGCCGCGGCGGTTCTCAAGACCGGGTAGGTCGCGAAGTCCACGGTCCATTCGGTCAGCGTAAGAGGCCGCTCGTCCGGGGGTGTAAGGGAACATGTAGGCGCCATAAGGGGGAGCGATGCCGCCCTGATGCATGTAGTGACCAGCGGGGACACCAGGGCCGTAGATGGAATCCATGTTGTAAGGCGCCTGAATGTGGCTTCCATAGCCAGGGTAGACGACAGAAGAGTCAGCAGGCATGTAGCCGCCAGGAGGAATGGCAACAGGCGTAGCGCCCTGGGGAACGTTATTATTAGCCAGGCCGACGGCGCCGAAAGAACTGACAAGACCGCCAAGGCCGTCATGATGGGCAGCTGGGCAGGCCATGCCACGCGGTCCAGCAAGATCATGAGCTCCTGGAGCAGCCATGTAAGCAGGTCCCACACTGGGGCGAGGTCCCTGGTTGTTGGTATCAGAAACCATGGCGGCGTGGTTGTGGTTGTGGTAAGACATTGCGGGTTCTGCATTGGGAAATGGTCAGCACTGATGTAAGTACAAATCGAAGGCCACAAGGGAAGGTGTGAGAATGCAAGTGGATGGGTAGACCAAGGAAGCTAAAATCAGCTTCCCATGGCAAGGCAAGCAGGCTGGCCGAGCCCGAATTGTGCTGCTATTTTGAATACGCCGATTCTTGCAGCATCAAACGGCACGATGTTGTGAGATGGAAAAGAGGCAGTGGATAGGAAGGCTTCCCAGGCCGGCTTTCCCTGATCTGAAGCAATGTGAATGCGATTGGGAAACATGACAAGAAGACTCACCTTGGTTGGATGTATCGATGAGGATGCTGTCAAAGCTGTACAGGAAGCTGTCAGTCAATATGATGTAGACGGGAACAGCAGCAAGTCTGTTTCGATCTGGAAGGTTTCGTGGTGAAGGGTCTGGATCGAACTGTTGTGATAATGTCCAGAGAACCCAGCGCGCAGCAGTGGATTGAAAAGACCAGGCCGAGGAAGTGGGCAAGGCAAGGGTTTGGGAAAGCCTGCAGTGGTCGAAAGATTGAAGACCCGTTGAAGGCCAAAGTCGAAAGCTGTGGGGCTCAATTCACTTTGTGGTGGCCGAGGACTAACCTTGCCGTCTTCAAATCGGGGCCCCCACTGGACTGAGAAGATCAGATGAATTGAGCCAAGGGCACAAAGATGAGCGACAGAGCAGGCAACCTGGAGATGGTATGGTTGCGTCACAGGGGGTTCTGGGATGAAGCGAGTGGTTTGGGGGTAGAAATGGAGCTATGAAGCAAGCTGGTTGAGTGATCGATCTTTGATGCTGGTGATGGAGGTGGAGAGGAGAGAGTAGAGAAGAAGAACACGAACCTCAGCGAGACAGGAAGAGATGCTAGAGAGATCGAATGCCCCGGGGCAGAATAACACTGATGTTGACAGAGAAGCTTCGACGCGCGAGTGACGGAAGGAAGACAGAGGCCGATCGAGGTACGCGGGCAGCTACCCAGGCAAAGTGTGAATGTCGAGGAAGCTCCAAGAAGGAGTAACAGTCAGGCAGAGGGGATGATCAACCCCAGACAGACCTTTCTGTGCGAAACAATGGAAGGGACGAGGTCGAAGATCGCAAGGAAGGCGCGATGTTGGATTGCAAGGTAGTTTCGTGCGAGTGAGAGGAAGGCAGAGCGGCCATTGGTTTTGGGACAACAGAAGGAGGACGTTGGTGACGGCACATAAATAACCGCCTCAACGAGGGCAATTCAGACTGCTCAAGACCTCCCCTGCACTACAAATGGGAATGCCAATACTGGAGGCTCCTGTCGAAGAAACCTAGAAGCTCCTGGTAAGAATTTGTTTACCGGATTTGGAAACCACGGGGTAGGAAGAAGGGGCGGTTCACCTGGTGATGCCTTTTCAGTCTCACCAACACGGATAGTGACTGCTCAAGTCAACAATGCCCCCCATGTCACAGCTTCCAAGTAATAGGTATACAGGTACCTGACTGACCTGAAGGCTTCAATGTCTGTGTTCTTTCTCCTCAAGGTGCCTTCCCCAGGCACGTAATCGAGCAACAGAACTAGGCTTCCTGAGCCCAAAGTCTTGTATGAAATCCCAGAAAAGCTGGAGGGCCTCCCTGGCACATATAAGAGCTCTTTCTCAGACGAGATCTGATCCAGTCAACCTGGTGGAATGGAACTTTGGTCCAGGCTCAACAGACCAGTGCTCAATTGCCAGCAAGGAAGCCTTTGGATTAACAGTACGACAGGAAGGTAAAAACAATGATGAGTGAACTGCTGTCAGTTGTGTTTGCTCAACATCACGATGGATTGAGGAGTCTGGGTCTGGGTCTGGGTCCAGGCCTGAGGAAGACAGCACCAGTTTCAAGGAAGGTAGGTGAACTGCTGAGGCAGCGGAAAGACAGAACCTTTATGGGCCGTTGTAGACTACCACAAGTAGCAAGGCATTCGCCGACCATCGAGGCCAGCATGCAAGCAACCATCACATCCCGCCTCCTGCTCTCTCCTTCCCCGCAAGCTAATATACGGCAGGACTGAGATGCAAGCGAAGGACGAGGCCAGATGCGAACGGGCCTTCGCTTCCAACCCAGAGACGCGGGACGGGGACATGAAGAAAAAGGAAAGAAGGCAGGCGGCCGAGGCAGGCACGGCACGACGCATATGTCAAGATTGCTTCTCACCCTTTCGGAACCCGGCCCCAGCAGAGGCTGCGGCGCAACGTGGCTTCCGGACAGCTAACAATTGCCATTGTCGATCAGGCTGCCCGTCTCAGGGACCTCTCGAGGCAGCATTGAGAACGTCTACCGCGAGATGATGCGGGCGCGGGCGAGGCTCAGTCGGGCATATTTCCTTGTGTCTGACTCCTGCACTTCTGACTGGGCCCGAGGTGTCTCGCCGTATACTCGACTCGAGGGGCCCGTCCAGGCGACCCAGCTCGTGGAACCAGCCTGAGGACTCCAAGCACGGGCCATTCGAGACATTGTCCTTCTCTGGCACGATTGTCATCTTCCTGGGCATCACGGTTCAGCAAGACGGCCAGCCGAGTATCAAGGGCCACACCATCAAGTCCACACCGGTCCATCTGGCCACGAAGCATCCTGCCAGCTGGTAATGGATAGCTGCGCGATCTTATATTATAGCCCACACGAGTTGATTCTCGTCGCCCGGACTGCCCTTGCAAGCAAACAAAGCCTTACCAACCTGGTCCATGAGCGCATGTCGAAAAAGCAACCAAGCGGCCCCCCTCGATGCGGGTGTCCCCACATTCAGTCGTTTGCTCCAATATTGCATGTCGCAACCCTACCGAACGGTCTCGTCCTCGCCTGGCTCATGCTGCAATCCTGGACCACTGAAGCTGTGGTTGGGCATGCATGCCGTAGGTGCTGTCGATTGGCCTTGCCGATTGATCTTGCCGAAGAGTCTCGCCCAAGTTTGTGCTCAAGACGATCTACATTGAGCCCGGTACCGACTTCGGCCGAGTCGGTCGGTCGAGCCGGGCCGAAAGTCTGTCGGTGCCGCCTGACTGCGTGGGCCCGATCATTGTTTGCTACAACTGGACTGGTCCGTATCACCTACCAAAGACTTTGGCACCTGCTCAAGTCGAGAATGTATCAAAAAAGGAACAGGCCACAGCTCGCGCACCTGGCCTCCAAAGTAAGCGAGACTACTGCTTCCGTCCACAGGTGACATTGGTTCTTGCGCTCCAAGGCTAAATGATCATCACTGTCACCTGATTCGGAAGAGATACAGTATTAACAAGTGTATTTATTGTGAGTTATGAACGTGGGCAGCAAAACTGATCTTTCTAGGCTTGCTGAATTTCAATAAATTTTTCAAGTATGCCTGGACTCCTGTATTCCCAACAACACACAAGGTATTCAACCAGGTAAAGCCTGGCGTGAATGGTCTCCGCTTCACAGAAAATGCGATCAGAATACGCTCAGCGGGCTTTCTATGACCAAACGTCCTCCTGTTGAGTCTATTAGTACCCCGTCTTCCGCCATTGGGATTACTTTGTAGACTTACCTGGTATTGATTGGCAGCTCTCATGTTCTTGACGATCTCCTCTGCCTTGGCCTCGGACACACCCCTGTGCTCAGCGATAATTTGTGCCAGGACAGTGTTGACCTCACGGGCCATGTTCGCAGCATCACCACAGACGTAGAAGTAGGCCTTCTTCTCGAGGAGCTCGTTGATCTCCTTGCCTTGCTGCTTGAGGAGGTGCTGCACGTAGACCTTGCTTGGCCCCTCTCTCGAGAACGCGGTGTGCATCACGAATTGGTCACCCATGGCCTTCTTGTATTGCTACACGGGCTGTCAGTATTGATGCGTTCACGTTCATGGAGAACCAACCACTTACCTCCCACTCGCTCTCGTACATGAAGTCTTCGGTTCGCTTCCGGCAGCCAAAGAAGAGAATGGTCTTGCCAATGCTCTGACCCTCTTCAGCCTCCTTTGCCCTTTCCTGGACAAACCCACGGAATGGAGCGACACCAGTGCCAGGCCCGATCATGATTACTGGCTTCGAAGGATCGGAAGGCAGCTTGAAGTTCGAGTGGCGCACATGCACAGGAACATGAATACCGTCATACTTGTTGCGGGGGCCAGTAAGCTCGTAAGTTGCACCGAAAGGCTCCGGGTTTGGATCGCCGTTCTGCTTCTGCTTCAAGGCCAGGAGATAGTTGGTAGTGACGCCTCGGAATGGGTCATCCCGGCCAGGAAGAGTCTGGTTTTCAACGATAGCAGTGATAGAGATCTTCTTGGGCTGCACCATTGCAGACGAGGAGATGGAGTAGTAACGAGGCTGCAGCTTGGTGATACCTTCGATGAAACAAGAGAAAGGAACGTTGGTCCACTGCAGGCCCTTCGCAACGGACTCGAGCACCCGGGCAATGTTGAGATGTTTGGCGCTGACCTGTTCATGGAAGTAGTCCTTGTCACTGCCAAGCTTGGTCATTTCAGCCTTGGAGTCCTCGTCGGGGGCGAACGCCGACAGAGTGGCCAGGAATTGACGAGATACAGGGGCACAGATTTCCATGTGGTATCGGACAATCGCATCGAAGGTGGTTGGGGTGGGGAAGGGAACCTTTGCCGTGGGCTCCAGGGCTTTGACACTGATAACTTGATCGCGCTTTCCAGACAGTCCCAGGACGTTCACCAGGCGATCGACCTCTTCACCGGGGTTGGTAGGCCAGACGGCAATGTGGTCACCAGTCTGATAACTCAGGTTGGAACCGCTGATATCGACCTCCATGTGCAGACAGTTTCGGTCCTTAACGGAGAACAGCTCGTGAGATTCGACGATAGGGGCAATGTACGGGTTGTGCGCGTTGAAAGGTCCCTTGGCGGTGCCCTCGAGATGCATCTTGTTGGGTTCTCCCAGGTAGACCTCGTGCGAGTCCTTGGTCAAGCCCTCGCGGTCGATGATGCTGAATATGGGCTCGTACACGGCCTCACGCTCTTCAAGCCCCATCTTCTCAGAGAGAGCAGTCCACATGGGCTCCTTCCAGGCGAGAAAGTCTTCCTCCATGGTGCCGGCTCCATCGTCACCCTCACCGGGCTCGCCAATTCTGTGAGCGCCGAGTTTCTCGAGGGCCTTGCTGACGTTGCGAACCATGGAGTTGTAGTGCTCATATGTGTTGTTGCCCAGGCCGAATGCGACGTAGTTCAGGTTGCCCAGAGCTGGGTCGTTGCTCTCAGAGAAGGACACGTCCTCGCCGGTGATGAACTCGTAGAAGTCTACAGCGTTGTCCGTGGGCTCGCCCTCACCATACGTTGCCAAGACAAACATGACCACCTTATCGCTGGGGACGCAGTCGAGGTTCTCATAGTCGTAGTCCTCCAGGTCGGCAACCATAGTCTCGAGGCCGAACCTGCTCTCTTGCCTTCCTTGGCGAGCCTCGAGGCGTAATCCTCGGCAGTTCCAGTCTGAGATCCGTAGAAAATAATGCAGTTCTTCCCACTCTCCTCCATCTTCTCGAGAATGTTCCTAGTCTTCCCGGCCTTCGCGGCATGTCCGTTGGCGAATGAGTTGGCATACGGATCCTTGGTGACCCCCCAGTATTTACCCTTTGTGAAGTACGCCAGGGTTCCGAGGAGGATCGCCGCGAGGACGACGATGTCCAGAGTGTCGAGTTCAGCCATCTTGGGGCGACCGGTGCCGAGGCACACGTGTTAGGCCAATGGATCTGCGACTGTGTTTCTGAGGCAGCTGCGAAGCTTATGGGGGGTCAGTTCTGGAGAATGAGTGCTATCGCGAGGAGTTGTGCGAACGGACCTGGAGCGTCCTTGGGCGGCGGACGAGCTGGCGGATAGGGTGAGTGGTCTGGACGAGGAAGGGAACCGGAGATGGCACGCAACCTCTGTGGCTCTGCTCTAGTCGCCAAGAGCGACGGTAGGGATTGATCGCTCGTGCGGAAGAGCGCGGCGTTGGCCAGTTGCGGGATTACGCGCTGATGACCGTCGAGGGAAGATGACACGGTCAGCCGCCAGCACTGCGGTGGAGGGTGGAAGGCGCCTTGCAGAGTGCAACAAGGTTTTATAGATCCCGAGAGCGAAGGAGACAGCAAAGCGTTTTGGGATTCAAACGTGGCGTCGGAGTGGAGGAGGACGAGAACGGACGGGGGAGCGATAACTGATAACGGGCTCTTCGTGGTCCGGTTTTAATCCGAGCGAGAAAAAGTGTAAACGGTCGGGGGGAGGGGCCGCTGCGGCTGTGTGGACACTGGGCACTGGACGCTGGACAATTCTGCGAAGGGATTGCCGGGTTTTCTTTTTAGGGGACCATGCGTTGCATACCAACCTGTGCCACTTTCCCTGTCTGGCAGGCTGGGTGCTGTGCCCAGAAGCTTTATAGGTTCCTAACTGGGTGTAGGCAGGGTGGTCTGGCCCACCGGTTTCCCAACCGTCGGCCGTCCTGTCCGGTCCAAACGTTGCTGCTGGGTCGACAGGTTTGCTGCACATGTACATGGCGTGGACCTCCACCTGGGCTGATAATTTGCGCCGTGCTCCCGAGAGATCCCACCCGACCATGATGTACCCGTGGGGTAGCGCCTTGCCCGAGGAGGATCACTTGTCCCCGAGGCCGTTTTACGAGTAATGGCCTGTCTCGCCCTTGGGCTGTATATTGGGTCTTGGGTCTTATTACGGCTTTCACAAGCTGCCCGAGGATAGGGAAGCGAGACCGGGTTGCTGCTGATTCACCGTCTTCTTGATGTCCTGCACACTTGTCCGCATAGGCGGGTAGGGTAGATACCTTACGGTACCGGGACGGTACGGGTGCGGTCTGCGTTACACTTATACTACGCTAGGCACTCGTCATTCGGAAGCATGGGCAGATTCGACAACCTTCCACTGGAGGACTTTGGCTAGGGCTTACTCTTACTGCCTCGAACACCCAACTGCAAATAAGCACGATTGCCCAGCATCGGCTGTTTGATTTTTTTTGCCATCCAATGCCCGGATGCTATCTGATCTACGAGAGGAAGTGACCAGTCAGTCTCGAATATTCCACGTCTTCGCCGTCTCCGCCGTCTCCGCCCGTCCCTGAGGAAGCAAAGGCTGATGTGGCTGAGGTGTCAAACTTAACGGACTTGGATGACGCCTACTGTGTACATAGCCTATCCGAGGCACGGTGGCACGGTGCTGGGAGTCGTGCCGGCGCCGCTTGAAATCAATGCACATGGAGTCATAGACCGCAATTGCTACGCTCCGTTGTGATTCTTGTGACTGTGGCCTCCTTGTTCTCCGTGTCATAACCCGGGCTGACACCTGCTGACGGTGACCACGATGCGATCATGTGGTCCCGTCCCACAACGTCGGCGGTGGAATCGGTTCCGAGTCAACCGACTACAAAGTTCAGAACGTAACTGAACCCCGGAGATGCCTTGGCTACCGGCATTGCACGGGGGCCCGCGAAGCTTGCGCACGACCTGTTCGAATGGTGCCACGGCTGACTCAGACGCAGGGCTGCAATTCCAGCGTTGGTCTGCGCCGCTGGAGTGGGTTCACTACCAGACTGTAATTATGGGGGGCTCGAGTTGGCGGCGGGCCACGGAGCCCGGGCTATGGCGTCGAATTTGTCCCGCGCCTCCGACTCCGGGAACAAAGTATGGGGCCCCAACCGGGTTCCAGCTCAGCCCTGTCCCCGGGTGTTGGTATTCATTCATATATTACGCCTGGGGTTTTAATCTGGGTTAATCTCTGATACCCGCTGGTGTCACGGTGATTGGGACTTTGCTCATGGTAATCCTGTCTTATCCCCTGCGCAAGCAATACTAGTAAGCAGTCAACTGTGTACAGCGTCCCAACTGAGTGGCAATCAGCGTCTGTCAGAATGCATTCAGCGGCTTGGCAAGATGGTGGGCTCTCCAGAGACGTGATTGGTCGCACAGCTGTGTGTACCTTGCATTTCCTCGCCTGCCAGCCCAACAGCCCAGCAGCCGAGCAGCCATGCCTGTCCATGGAGAGATTCCCACGGAGGGGCGCTCGCTGCTCTCTGTAATCTAACCAAGTACGGGAAGTCAAGCGCCCGCTCACACTTGGACCCCTCTTAAACCTGTGGTTGATGCGACTCGGAAGCCGCCGCAGAGGTGCGAGACAGCTTCAAGAGACATCTGGATTGGTCCGTCCAGGCGGCACATCGTCTACCCCTACCTCTCTGGACCCAGGGCGCCGAGAACAAGCATAACCAATGACCTGCAGGACGGACACTTTCGCGACTGGACTGCCCGCCTAGTCTCCTTTGTTCTGCTCCCGCCGCGTAGACACTCTGGCCGACATATCGTTCCTGCCCAACACCCTGTCACCTGGGCATAGCTGTGCGTTATCTGTCCGTCTCCCTTTCCGGCCGGGGTGTGCCTTCTTCCATCAAGACCGTCTGATGCCCAGTATAGAGGGGGCCTGGAGAGAGGCCCAGCATGGGTAAGTCCGTCCATTCGACACCCGCGGGTATCCTGAGCTGTGAAACAACACTCTCGGCAGCTCGGGTGGCGGGCCCATCCCATCTGTGCTCTATCCGAGCCTCACCTGTTTCACAACACTACCAAAAGAGGGGAACGAACCATTGCGAGGTAGCAGCATGTCTGTTTCCAATGCTTCGGCCCATCCCTGTTGCTTCTCCTGACACCACACTCCTATTGCACAATTGCACATTGCGCGTTGCACACTACACTCCTGCGCTGCTCCTCACAGTTTGCAATCTCTCGTAGTCGCCCCGGAAGCCATCACACTGCTGCGGGCACGCGTTGAATGTTCGAGGTTGCGGACTGCGGACTGCGGACTCGGATTTGCGTGTTACCGTGTGCTGACTAGAGCTGCCCTGTAGCTCCTTCTTCGACGCTGCCCGACCATGCCTACGATACTCTGAAGTTCTCGCCCCGGTCGCCTATACACGAGGAGGATGAGGACTGGGACAAGACCGTGACATCTGGCGCGCTGGATCCCCAGAAGGCACAATACATAGCCCATTCTCGCGAATCGTCCCTGGAGAAGCTGCAGGCTGGCGCGCAACCAGCCAGCTCCCCGTCGCAGCCCCAGCCCCACCACCACCAGCAACAACACCGGCAACCGCCTTCTCAACAACACTCACCCTCCTCTGCGCCGCGCGCCCAGCCACCTGCCTCTCGCTCGGCCCTCGGCAGCGCATTCGACCGCATTATCGATTCGAGGGGCACGTACGGACACCACCGGCAGACATCTATCGTGCACGGAATACAACACTCGAGGAATGGGAGTCGTGCCAGCTCCTCGTCCAGCCCACTGAGCCCCCAGATAATAGCTGCTGCCGGCACTGGACTCACGCCGGAACGGGCTGAGGTGCACCCTTATGGAGACGTAGCTCTCGCCTCACGCCCTTCTACCGCCATGTCAGGCGCATCATTGACGCCTGGGCCTCTAATACCGGAGCGGACATCGTCAGCGATAGATTCAAGCGCGAACGCCTTCACGCAGAGAAAGGTAGAAAGGATGCATAGCGGCAAGGGCAAGCGCGACCACGCGCACCACCATTCGCACTCCTCGAGACACCACAGAGACGAGCAGAAGACTGTGGGCGAGTATGCCCTCCACGTCTTGTTTACTTCGGTATGACATCTTGGACATCCGCTTCGTGATAATGCGCACGCTGACACCGGTTCAGTTCATCGGCCAAGCCGAGGAGAAACTTAATGAATCCATAACGGTGCCTTTCGAGCCCGAGCCGCAAATCGAGCAGATATGCGGCCCTGGTGTGGATCCGGCTTTCGACCAGAGCATAGTGGCCCTCGGTCACATTGCCAGTCCGAAACCAAAGGCGCTTATCGATTCTATGATGCTGTGGAGGAAAAGCAAGAGCGATGCCGCAAACGAAGCACGCTCGGCGTACAAGGGCCAGACTCTCTCCGGTCCTCTACAGAGGAGGAACACGGAGCCGGTGCAGCCCAACGGGAGTGGCATTGGGGACACTTTGCAGCAAAATGGCCAGTCATCTGTCACATCGAGGCAGGAATTCGTAGCTCAAGCCGAACGTCGGTCCCTGGTTTCCATATACATTCTATGCCGAGTTTTGCTCGAGGTCATCGGCCAAAGCACTCTCCCATCCATCACACCTGAAATGGAGGACAAGCTAGAGGGTATCATCTTCAGCCAACTGAAGATCGCCGACACAGAACAGCTGATGTTCTCGCCGCTGAAACTGGCAAACTGGAACCTCTTCGCGCAACTTCTCGGGGTCATGAGCGATATCAATTTCACAGGCGTCACAGAGCGCTTCATTGCCGACCTGGACCGCTCACTCCAAGAGCATGGGGTTCTCAAGAGTCCCATATCAGCAAGCCGGGATGCCACAGAGGGCAAGATCGAGCTGGTCCTTGGCGGAATGAAGCATCTGAGACTGAAGGTCAGCAGCCCTGGTGCCTGGGACCAGACTTGCAACTTCATGATCGCACTCGGCAGGCTCTTCGGCCGGTCACACGGTCAAAAGGTTAAGTCTGCGTTTTGTCAAATGCTGGAGATGCTTCTACTTCCCATCGCTGCCAAGGCCGACAACAGCGACTTCAGCCACCCAAAGTGGGCCGAAGTCCTCGCCAACATCAGCCCACGGCTGGGGCAAATATTTGTCAAGCCACGGCACTGGACATTCGCGTTTCCCTTGACGGCCACTATGCTCTGCGTGTCGCCTCCCGATACCTTCTCCTCACAATGGCTCCAGCTCGTTTTATCACTCCAGACAAAGCTCAAGGACCGCTACGCTAGGCCCGTATGCCTGCAGGTTCTGTCGCGACTTGTCTGGACGTACCTGATGCGGACGACTGACACCGCCGCGGGTACAATCAGGAAGCTTGATGAAGTTCTTAAGCTAGTCTTGCCCCCGGGCAGGCGCCCCGTGCTTGCCAGTGACACTTCTGTTGCGGATCCTCTCATACAGATTATCCGGATAATCGGTTTTAAGCACCCTGAGTACTGCTTCAAAAACCTCATCTTTCCTCTCGTCAACGCTGAACAGTTCAATTCAAGCAAGGACCTGAAGATCGAAAACCTCGATCCGGACAAAATCGTCATTGGTATAAGGTCCTTTCTGATTGTCATATCAGATCTGGAAAAAGGGGAGGAGGGTCGCCCGCCCTTTCCTCAGTACTATCCTGCCCCGACTCCGCCACCAGATCGCCTGCCCACATCACCCATCATCGCCTCCCCAAGGGATGATTCTATGTCAATGCCGTCTGCGACGTCTCCTGGCGGAGAAGCGCAGACAAGCCCTGTTTTGAGTCACTTGCTGAATGACGCCGTGCGAGAATATTATGTCAAGTTTTGTGAGATCCTGGGCAAGATCACGATGATCTGCGACAACACATTTGGCGGCCAGGCTGCATTGGAGGAGAAGTTCAGCAGTCCCGGGCCCAAGACACCGATCTCAGAGTCTTTCAACTTCCGGCGCGATGACCACCTGAGCCCCCAGGAACAGAAGCAGGCATTTTATGAACTTCTCCATGTCGCCGTGCAAGCCCTTCCGCGCTGTTTGTCCGCAGATCTCCCTTTCAACTCACTTATAAACCTACTCTGTACGGGAACGGCTCATCTGCAGTACAGCATCGCTGATTCATCGGCCCAGTCTTTGAAGGCTATCGCACGACAGTCTTATGCACAACCCGTGGCGACTGGGTTTTCCCGTTTCATCTTCAACTTTGACGACAGGTACTCAACAATGTCAGATGGTGGAATGCTCGGCCCTGGCCATGTCGAGAACACTTTGAGGCTCTATGTTGAGCTCCTCCAGATCTGGATCGAAGAGATCAAGTGGAAACAAAGGCACGCTGTTGCGGAGGCCGGTGAAAATAGCGCTGCCGACAAAAGAGGCATGCAGTTGGACATATCCAGCGTCTGGGCCGAGGTGGATCAGATCGAAGCGCATGGCCTGTTCTTTCTCTGCTCACAGTCTCGAACCGTACGCTCTTTCGCCATCACGGTCCTGCGGCTAATCGCTGAATTTGACACGGCACTTGGCAAGTCGACGAGCCCGGAGAAGGACACTTTGAGACTTACTGACATTCTTGAAAATGACTCCGTACAAGTTATGAACTTCAAGGATGACCAACTGTCGGTAGCCGAACGGAGCCGTATGCAGAGGGGGATGCAAGACAACAACAACCAGAGTGCCCTTGTTGAGCTCTGCACGAGCGACGTTTCCTACGATACGACGCTCTGGTTCAAACTGTTTCCGAATCTCATCCGGCTCGCGTACGAGAAATGCCCATTTACTGTCACCATCGGGCGCGACCTCATCTGCAATCGCATCCTCCAGATGTACAAAACAATCACGCTCCTCTCTGAACCCTCTCGGGGCCTTTACTATGGGTCGGATCCAGGCAGTGCACGTTTTGTTGGACGCACACCTACCGTGCAACCAGATGTCTTGATCGAGCAGTGGAAACTATTCTTAGTTTTCGCCTGTACGACGCTGGCGGACCCCGGGAACCCGCAGTCCAATCCGCTGCACGGGGACAAGCACCTGCGCAAGGGCTCCTTGGCTTCATCAACTGATAAAATTGTGTCAGCGAGGACACTGTTCAAATATCTCAACCCACTCCTCTCTGTCTCGTCTGCATCTGTCCGGGAGGCTGTAGTCACTGCGATGGGTTCTATCAACATCTACATATATCGGACCCTTCTTGAAGAACTGCAGGGCTATGCCTCCCGATGCAATGATGAGGCAAGAGCACGTATCCATCAGCGGACGAACAGCAGTCCTCGCCGAAATCGTAAGATGGATTTACTGAGGACCGAAATTACCCACGTCTACAAACTCACGTCGCACTTCTTGAAACAGCCTGAGGTCTATCAAGATGAGTGGATACTCAACAACCTCGTCTCTTATGCAAAAGACCTGAAGTTATTCCTAATGGATGGCGAGGTACAGATGGACTGGGAGTTTCAAAAGCTGCGGCGACACTACTGTGGGTTGATGGAGGAGCTTTTCGAAGGCATCAACCGAACGAGTGATCCGTCAAGATGGATGACTTTTGAAGCCCGCAAGTCAGCCTTTGCATTGATGGAGGAGTGGTGTGGCTTCTCGCCAAACCAATCCCAGATCCGCCAGAGAGAAGATAGCATGAGACAGTCGATGATCGACCAACAGAACCTTGGTGAAAGGAACACGGCATCGGCTGCCATGGAAATCGAAAAGCGCAACCTGAGGACCTCTGCCCTAAGCGCCATGGCTGCGCTCTGCGCGGGCCCCATCAGCGTCACGACAGAAAGTGGTGTGTCCTTGCAATTCGACGTGCGTCGGATGCTGGCTTGGGTAGAAACAATCTTCAGCAATGGCAATGACCGGATGAAGTTGATCGGCAGACGAGCGCTCAAGAACCTGATCGTTTACAACCAGGAGTTTCCGTATCTTCTCGAGCACTGCATTTTACGCTGCTATCTTACAGACATCCCCAAGGTCCTCGAGAGTTATTTCACTGTGGTAACTCAGATTCTTTACGAGCAACCCGACTATCCCTCTCCCTTTTGGAAGCTCCTGGGCTTGTGCCTGTTCACCCTGGGCAACGATCAGAGTGATATCAGGACCCGGTCTGCACAGGTTCTCCATGCCATCGAAGAACGGCATCTACATGCAAAAACGTCCAAGATTCAGGATTTTGACATCGGCATATCTGACAAGACGAAGGCAGTGTATAAGCTGGCTCAGTACAAGATTTCGGAGAGGCTGTCGAAACAACACACAGACCTAGCTTTCTACATTTTCTCCGAATTCACACTTTACTTCAAGGACCTCCAGCCAGTCAACCAGAGGAGCGTCATTGCTGTGATACTGCCCTGGATCCAGTCAGTGGAATTGAAAGTGGACCCAAATGGCGGACCAACCGGACAGTCGTACGTCCTGCTGGCGAACTTATTGGAGATCACTATAAAGTCAAGCGCTGCGCTTCACAATGAAGTTCAGGCTCTGTGGCAAGCGCTCGCCACGGGGCCCTACCCTGGTAATGTGCGGCTTGTGCTCGACTTCATCATGTCATTGTGCCTTGAGCGCCGCGAGCAGAATTTTGTCGAATACGCCAAGCAGATTGTAGTGTTTCTTGCAAGCACCAACAGCAACCCTGGCCACAAAGTTGTCGAGTTTCTCCTGCTCCAGATCACGCCGAAAGCAATGGTACCAAACGAAAAGCGGGAAACGGCGCCACCCCCGTCAGACGTCAACCATTTCCCTTACTGTGCTGACTTGACCGACGCTCTTCCGATTGGGACAAAGCAAGCCGGCTTCTCTCTTGGGCAGCTCTCTCTCATATTGCTGGTGGACCTTATGGTGTCCCCCGTAAACCTGCAGAAAGACAATATACCAGTACTGCTGCAGGTGGTCACTGTTCTGTGGGACCACTACACGCCTCTGGTCCAAGAGCAAGCCCGGGAGATGCTTGTGCACCTTATCCACGAACAGGTCATTTCGAAGCTCGACGACGAGTCTCCAGAAGAATTGAAGAAGCCCATTGAGGACCTCATTGAGTTGATCAGGCGGCATGATCGCTCCGTTGTTTGGGGCTACGAGGACAGCAATGGCAAGGTTGATGACCACGACACCAAAGTTCCTCCTAGCATGGAGTCCCTGACCAAGAGGATCGTGGAGACATTCGAGATCACTTTCCCAGGAATCAAGGAGCAGTGGAGTCGACTCTCTCTGACATGGGCCACAACATGTCCTGTTCGACATCTCGCCTGCCGCTCTTTCCAGGTCTTCCGCTGCATCCTGACCTCGCTGGACCAGTATATGCTGGGCGATATGCTTGCCAGGCTGTCAAACACTGTCGCCGATGAGGATGCTGAAATCCAATCATTCGCCATGGAGATCTTGACGACTCTGAAGACCCTTATTGCCAAGCTTGAAGCGGAAAAGTTGACCACGTTTCCACAGCTATTCTGGACAACGTGCGCATGCATGGAATCCATCAATGAGCGCGAGTTCCTCGAATCAGTGGAAATGCTCAATGAGTTCATGGACAAGGTTGATCTCCAGCAAGCAAGTGTCCGGCGATTGCTAATGGACGGTCAACCGTCAAAGTGGGAGGGAGCATTCGAAGGACTGCAGCCGCTGCTGTACAAAGGTCTGCGATCCTCCATGTGCCTCGAAGCGACCCTTAAAACCATCAATAGGGTAGTGACGCTACCAGCGGATCCGGTGATCGGAGATGACAACCGTATCTTCTTCGCCATCGTTGCTAACTTTCCTCGCTTCGTCCATGCACTGGAGCAAGGCGAGCCGAGCAATGATGTGGCACAGACTGCTGAGACACTTCTGCAAGTTGCAGTGACACAGGGTCTTTCGACCGTGGCCTTGGTTCTGAACGACTACCTCTCGCCGCACCACGATACGCCTAAAGATTTCGTGACTCGAATGTTTGCGGCTCTGAAGGAGTCGTTCCTCCCTCGATTGGATTTCGCCTTGATCACAACTCTAATGGGGATGCTGACGAACAAATGCGGCTGGGTGAAAACATGCACTATGCGCATTTTGCGGGTGGTCATTCCTGAGATTGACCTGAGGAAACCTGAGATGGCGGGCCATGGCTCGGATCTTATCTCGCCCCTGTTAAGGCTGCTTCAAACAGAGTTTTGCATGGAAGCGCTTGATGTCTTGGACAGCATCATGACGATGTCCGGGTCGTCAATGGACAAACATCATTTGCGGATGAGCATGACGCGTCCCACGTCCAAAGCGGTCCGCAAAGAGTACGAGAGGGCTCAGAGCCTGTTCGGCATACCGGAAGATTCTGGCTGGGCGATTCCAGTGCCTGCCAAGAAGACAGATTCCACACGGGCGAATATCCATGCCTCGTTCTACATGTGCCAGAGCGTAGAGGGCGTGACCATGGAGTCGGCGCCAACTCCCGACGTGGAGTTTCACGCGGATGAGTTCCCATACGGGTACTTCCCCAACACCGACAGGACAGACACGATGATGTCGGATGAAGTCCGCGGAGAACTCGGTCCGGGAGACCTGGCGTCCAAGCTGGACAGCCTCGATGACTTCTTCGATGACTTGTCCACGAGCCCACCGAGCGACGGGCGATCCTCTCGCACCATAACAGAGTATACTCCAGATACGTTTTCTGAGTCTGGAGCTCAATTATACGACGAAAAGGTTCTGCCGATCCTGAGCGCGGCCGGGAGCAACACATCCTTCCAGAATGGTTTCGCGGAAAGACCTGTGCGTGACGGCAGCGGCAAGGGCGCATTCTCGACGGCCTCTAGCCGCCCCGGCCTTCACTCGCGTTCCGTGACCTCGCCATCGGCGCCTTCATCCTATCTGGCGCCTTTCACCTCTGACGATGAGATCTACTCCGACATGGAAGATAATGGTCACATCCCAGAGCACGACGAAGGGTCGTTCTTCCTCGAAAATATGGTGAAGCGCCCGGCACAGCAGACTCGTTCTCGCTTGACGGGCAGCAGGTCTCGGGATAACCTACCGCAATGGTCGCATCCGAATTTTGGCCCTGGGTCGATGTCCAAGGTGCCGAACGCGTTTGTTCAGAACTCGCCCCAGAGTGACATGCTGTGAGCGAGCGAGTTGACATTGGTGGATGCAACCTCTACCCCATCTAATATTCAATGAATGACATGTTGTCGGGCGGAGAGGGGGTTGCAATTTTCAGAATTCAGGTGTACGGGGGATATACTGGGAGGCATTGTATACAGATGTCCGTAAGGAACGATTTAAATGAAGCAGGTAATGTAGGCACGAGGAGCAGACGTTACGATTGGCATGTGATATCGAAAATACCAAATACATTGGTTCACGAACTGCATTGGCGTCTTCGCAATTTCAAGTTGTTGTGAAAATACTGCCAGCATTGTGGCCGCCCAAATGGACCACATTGTGTTGGTAGACGAGGGGAGAGTCCATTCGGGGTGATCGTCAAACGAGACAAATGACCGTGAGGAGGTATGTAGCACTAGGTGGTAGGCTGCTAGCCAAGCGACCAGGGTGGGTCCGGGGCCGCGGTCTCAGCCGCTACTGCAGTCCTGATAAACCACAAAAGGGAAAGCGGTCGACTTTGCGATAGCAGCAGAATCCCAAATTTCGAGACGAGAGGACTGCCATGCGACGACGATCACCCATGACTGTCCGAAAGAGAACATTTCACCTGCACCGAAATTGGAGATCTCATCCTTTAGAAGAGACAGACCTAGCTTTTTGATTTACTACCACAAGTTCTGAAGTAAGGCAGGCGACAAGGAGTCAGTCAACACAGAATCCTGTTGTTGACGTTATCAACCACCGCCTCCCTACCGGGCGAGATTGCCTCGTACCGCGCCACTTGGCAAGACTCATCGGAGTCGTCCGTCAGGGCAGGCGTGGGCCTCAGAAATATTGGCAAGACGGCGCTGGCTGTATCATACGCCACCATTCCGAGCATAATTCATCGGCGCCTCCAAGATGGTAAACAGAACTCGTGGGGCGGACGCCTCAAATCCGCACAAGCGGCAAAAGGTCGTCCACGAGGCACCAACGAGCGAAGAGATCCACACGAGCCGGCAGCTGATGCAACTTCTCGCCTTCGACCAGGATTTGCAGAAAGCAAGACACGGTGAGGCGGACTGACCCTGGTCCCTATCGAAGTTTTACTGACGGTTTTGAAGGCTTACAGTCATTCAAGGTCTTCCTCGACGGACTGCTGTCAGAGAATGGCGCCGACGATGAGAAGGTGCAAGTCCTGAGGGACTATCTCGAGTCAGCCAAACGGCAAGACGGTGAATTCGAAGCAACTTGTCTGCCAGACATCATGGAGACCTGGAGCTTCGCCGCTCATGCGAACAACGACAATATCATGTCCGCGGTTGCCGTGACGCTTGCTCTGCTCATCAAATTCACATCCACACGGCTTGATCTAACAGCGCTTGGTTTAAGCATCGGCCGTACCTTACTGCAGCCACGACAGCAAGAACTCATCGCTCGAAATTTGTCGGCCGACAAAGGCAAAGAATTCATTTTCTCGCCAACCTTGAGGCTTCTCAGGGAGCTAATATGCCTTGACGGCGGTACCCTGGCCAAACCAATGTTCCGTGGACAGAGCCTCACCTTCAAATCCCTGGCCCGCAACATGGGTATTAAGCATCTTGGGACCGGACTTGAAGATCCAAAGAGACCCTCGGCCCGCACAAACGCGATTCGGTTCTTCTTAAGCGCTCTCAAGTTCCTGCCCGCAGAGGGGAAGGCTGAGCTTCTGTCACAAAGGGAGCTCCCTCCAGCACTGACGAAGTCCTTGTTGGATGACCCTCCTTATCTCATCTTCGAGATCCTTGAAACACTGAAAAATCACGTCGTCAGGGACAGCAAACTGGCTGGTTACTCGAAAAGCAAGCTTCTCAATTCTATGACTCTTGGGCGACTGGCATCACTCTACCAGTACAAGCACGACGGTGCCGCAGCAGAGGGCTCCAGCACAACGGTGGAAGAGGCAGTCCATGAATTTCTGATCCTGGCTTGCACATCGCCATCAGCCGGTATTTTGAGACCACAGTCAGGATTCTACCCAAGGACTATTGACCCAGATGCTGCTCGACTTCCGTCAGCCGAAGACGAAGTAGAGCCTGGGTTAGAAAGCATAACTTGGATGAACAAATTCAAAGATGATGTACCGGTTCGCAACAGCATCTTGGCCGACTTCATCCAGAGCTCGAGCTTACGCCCATGGTCAAGCCAGAGACACAGTGAGCTCCTGGTTGCTGTTTTCGAAGCCGCCCCCGAGTTAGTTGCGCACTACTTCATCAACAAACGATCCTTTACATTTGAACCCAAATTGTCGGTGACATGGATTGGCTACTCGGCATTTTTGTTCAAGACGATTGAAACACCCTTGCCCCATTTCTTTGGTCACAAGAATGGATACGCCCTGCTCCCTCCACCGACGTCAGTCATCATCGATAACATCATGCCGCTCCCAATGGATCAGAAGATCCTTGTCAAGTGTCTGACGCAAAAGGCAGAGCTCATATCGTTCGTGGCAGTCAGGCTGCTTGTGATGGCCGTCCAGAAGCTCCAGACCGCCCTGAAGATGCATGAGGATGCGGCGAGGACTCAAAGCAAGCCGCTATGGGATGATTCTGCAAGAAAGCTCGTTGATGCGTTTTGCCAACGAGCTCCAGGTATCAAAGAAGTTATTTCTTGCTACCGAGAAGTTGGTGACTCTGCCCTCCTTCAGCGGGAGGCAGCAAGCAAACTGCTGAGGCTCTACTACGAAGTCATTCCACAGGTGGCTTTGATGGCCAAGTTCGACGTCTCATCGCTGCTGATTACCGCAATCTCACGGCTAGATGAAGCCGAGGAGAGTGCTGAAGATAGAGCGCTTCGCCTGGTCGAGCTGGAAAATCTGCTCGCCGTCTCTGGGTATTCTCCTGGGATGAGGTGGTTTTCCAAAACTCAAGGACTATCAGTGTCACCATTTGTAGCCTTGTTAAAGGTTTCCGTTGCTGCTCCCACGGGCGTATCACTTGAAGGACTCAAGACAGCCCTCGGAGCTGTTGCAGCAGAACACCAACTTGTCCAGTCCGGGAGTGGTGACTCTTTACCACTGCTGACAGCCCTTCATTCTATGAGAGATTCCAAAGAACTGGCCTCTTGTGATGCTTTGTGGGCTCTGCTCGACAACAGCACATCGCGATGTGCCACGACTCCTATCAGGTACCTTGAGATGATCCAGGATCTTTTCGCTGACGAGCAGGGCGGTGTGGCCACTTTGTCGGGCTCAATAAGCCCCTTTACATTTGCCCTATTGGAGCAGCTGCCATTCGCCCTAAGCTCAGCAAAAGAAGACGAAATATCAGTCCTGGCCCACCTCGTCGCAACTTACATGTCATACACGAAAGGCTTAAGCAAAGGCGACAGTGGGTTCGATGCGCTTTGCGAGAAGTGTGAATCGGCTTTTTCTGAGAACCCCAGTTGGAAGAAGTTGCTCAAGAAGTACACGAAACAGGCCAATGCCGCGCGCGAGCTGCAGAGCTGGGGTGCAGACTTCTCGACAGGCGAGGACGAACCCCCAGCAGGGGACAGCCAAAAGAACGAATACGTCTTATCAGAGGACGCGCTGGATGACCTCCTTTCCGCCCCATCCTCTCTGGCCCAGGACAACTCAGCACTTTCCAAATGGGCGACCAAGGAGGCGGATGAGCTCGTTGAGGAGGGATATGCAGCGTCTGTGGTGTCCCTCCTTGCCTCCGAGCATACCAGCATCAGGAAAGAAGCACTTGTCAATATCGCGAAAATGGCCGCCAAGATCAAGGACTCTTCATATGAAGAGAAGGACCAGGTGTGGTTGTTTCTATCCGAACTGGTGGAGTCTTGCAAAGGCCATGTGGACGCGGGATCGATTCCCAACTATATTGTTGCCTTCGCACGGAATGCGCTTGACGTGCTCCAGAACCCTCTCCATTGCTTATACGGCAAGGTAAACAAATTCCTTGTTAAAGGCCCGACATGGAAGCTCGACAGGCTGCCTTTGGTCTACGACATCCTGCAAGATGGACCGGAACTCGACGACGCTTACTATTCTGAGCTCAGCTGGCTGTTCTCTTATCTGCTAGACGGTCTGCAAGCGGAGCCAGACATGGCCCTGTACCACAATACACGCTTGTTTGAGCGGCTGCTGTCCTTGACAAGCAATCCGTATCTGCGGCCGAACCTCAGCGTGAAGATACTTAGAATCATCTACAGGGCGACGTGCATTGAAGGTGGAAGCACAACTCTCATCACCAGGTTTGGTATTGTGAGCTGGCTCGAGGCGCAGTGCGCAGTGCGCGACTCCGAGACTGAGCGCCAGACTTACAGAGCTCTTTTGAGGAGGATTTGGGAGACATCAGACAAGGAGCGAGTTTCTGCGTGGAGCAATGGTGGCATTCAAGAAGCCGTAAAAAGGGTAGTAGGACATTGACATGCACGAGGTGAGAATGGGGGTGGCCATAATTCGACCCCAGGCTCTGAGCGGCGAGCTTGAACTGCCAGACCAACAGCGTATGCTATCGCAAGCAAAATTGTACTGTTATAAGGATTGATACATAGGGAGCAGCAGTTGTATCTCAAGTACAGGTACACCTTTAATGTATGAGTACTGTCATGTTCCAGCAGGTATCAGCAGGTAGACAAGTGGGGAAGGCCAACCCCCTGGCTCCCCACTTCCAAAGGAGCTAGGAAGAGGAACGCTTAGGCCAGCGAGCGGCCTCTCTCGACCAAGGAGCTGGTTCAGCGGCACAGGCTGGCCAGGCGGTCTCCTGCCTCAACGTCGGAGAGACACACTAGGGACCAGAACCACACTCCAGAAAGGCCGTCTCCACCTCACAACTTCACCCGCGACGACAGCTCAACATCCAGCCAGATCGCTCTTGACAACATCCAATATTCTCAACCTAGCCACTTCTCTGACCAGATTCTCTGTACAATCTCTTTCCCAGGCTGTACCGTGTTCCCTTGATATCAATCTGCCTGCCTGCCTGCCTGCCTGCCTGCCTGACTGGCTGACTGACACCGAACAATCCGTCCCATCGTCAGGTGGCGCTGTACTACCAACAACACTTCACGTCCTTCTTCCATCAGCCTGCCAACAATCCGCTCTTCAAAAACACGCTTTTCATCCCGTCTACAGTCTCCGAGATTGTCCCACCAGCAAAACAATACTGCCGCCCGCGAGACCTGCCCTACGAAGAACAGACTGGCCCTCCAGTGGCCTCTCCACGGGCCCGACGTCGGGCAGCCTTCACAGCTGCTAGCTGCAAAATCAACCCCAACCTCACCGAGTCCAACTGACCTGTGCCGCCCTGCCTATATGTCGCTGGGGTGGCTGAAAGATACTGCAATTCCCGAAACAAATTCCTAGGAGGCTGTCATGGCCGTGTCGATACGATACGAGGCTGAGGTGTTGCTTCGCTTGAGGGAGTCCCCTCTCTGCGTCAAGCCCAAGGACCTGCCACCACGGGACGAATGGATGGGGTGAGAGAGCTTTCTGGCTTAGCATGTACTCCCCAGCTAACAAGAACATAGTCCACCTCCAGAACCACCCCGTCCCCAGAATAAGACCACCAACGACCGAGGAATACCCCTCGAACAATCCACCCGCAGGCCCGCCACCGAACGTCACGTGTCACGCAATGGAGCAAGTACGATCGCACCGGCCCCAGCTACTTCTACTCTCGAAAAGACTCTATGCTAATATATTAACAAGGCTCCGATGGCATAATCTTGGGACCTCCCAGGATGAGCTTCACTTCCACCACATTGCGAGGGAATAATGGCGACAGCGACCGTACTGAGAGGCCCTTGCGCGATCCCGAAGCCCGTGACCGCTTCCTCCGAAGCAAGATTGGCGGCGACGATATCAGCGACCGCTTTCGTGATGCGAGACAGAGCGACCCCCGGCGGCGTGGTGACGGCGATCGTGACGGTGAGGGATGGAGCACAGTCAAGCCACGCAAGAGCTTTGGCCAGGAGGGTGCCGAGCGCTTCACTGGCCGCATGGGCGGTGACCGGCAGAAGGATGACCGTCGCACCAAGGAGCGCGATGACCATGACACCCTCAGAGACCGTCCACGTCGTGGCATGGATCCTGATGGGGAGGAGAGCGAAGCTCCTCGCAGGAACGGGCTAAACCGGGGTAGATCAGAGCCTTGGTTCAAGGACAACATTAAGACGAACGAGGGCACCGAACGACCCTCGAACCGCGAGCGCATCGACAAGGCCAAGAGCTGGCGTGAACGCAATGACCGCGGCGACCGCAACGATCGCGACCGCAACGATCGACACGAACGCCGGTGGGACAAGGACCGAGATCAGCGTCCCTCCGAGCGAGAACCAGAGTGGTTGGACGAGCCAGCCGAAGAGAAAACCCATAGCCACACCGAAGCTGACCTGAAGAAATTCATGGAAACAATGAAGGCGAGCCGAGGAGGGGGCAAAGCTGCTGAGAGAGCAAATGAGGTACAGCCGTCGGCCGCGCTTCCTGCATTCTTCGCCGACGCCCCGACTGTCAAGTCCGCTCCTGCTGTGGAGCGGGGCCCTGACAAGTTCTTCGAGGCCTTCGCTGGGTCTAAAATGACCTCGCTGCCTGCCACCGAAGGAGAAAGGCTCGAGACAGCCAAAGCGCCAGCCGGCTTCGACGCCCAAACCGGAAAGTCCTCGAGGTTCGCAAACCTCTTCTCTGCTCAGGCCGTGCCCCAAGCAAGCGAGTCTCGCGGGCGGACCGAGCCAAGTACTCCAGCTTCAGGACCACCGCCACCTAATGCAGAACCCATGGACACTCAGCCTGGCCAACACAACACCGCAGAGAGAGAGGCATTCCAAGCTTTGCTGCAAAAACTCCATCTACCGCGCCAGGGCGAACAGCAGTCCACCCCGACACCGCCAAATGCCGGCGCATTCACGCAGCCGCCGCCCCAACCAATGCAAAACATGCCTCAGGACCCAATCCAGAACCTTGCCCAAGCCCTGGCTCAGAAAGCCCATGTCGTATCGCCTCAGCCAGCTGACCCGTACGGAGTGGACCGCCGAGAGGAGCCCCGCCTGCGATCTGTTCCTCCAGGAGGACCCGAGATCCTGGCGCCGCGTCCTATGCCTCCGCCCAGCCAACCGCCATCTGCTCGCCCCGATCAGATGCTGCAAGATCTTCTCAGCCACCGCCATACTGCGCAGAGCCAGGGCAGCGGCAGAGCTGATCACCAGTCCAATGCCAGCAGGGACTTTCTCATGCAGCTCATGCAGAGTGGCCGCAATGCGCCGCCTGAGCAGCCACGCATCGAACAAATCATGCGCATGCCGCAGCCCCAGCGGCAGCCCTCGCTTCCCCATTTCCCAGAGCGTGAGCCGGATTTCGTACAGCAGCGTGGCCCGGCGCAGCGACAGATGCGCCCACAGGGGCCACCTGGCTTTGCTGACGAGCAGTTCCGACACTCTGAAGGCGACGGCCGGCCCATGCATCCAACACAGATATTGCAGAGGCCACCTGGTCTGGACCACGTTCTGCAGCAGCACCAGCAGCAACAACAACAGCAGCACCAGCAGCAGCAGCAGCAGTTCATGCAGCCAGGTCAGCAGATGCCTCCTGTGCAGCGACCCATGATTCCTCCTCCAGGACTGATGGGTCAGCCGCGAAACGGACCGGTGCCCGGCATGTTCCAACCCCCCAACATGCCCCCCGGTGTTTTCCCACCAGACAACCTCCCCGGACCACCGCGAAACATGCAGCCCCCACCAGGCTTCTTTGCGGGCGGCCCTCCCCCGCCGGGAGCTGGCCACATGATGATGGGTGGCTTCCCTGGCCCGAACGAAATGGTCTTTGGGGCACCCTTCGACGGACGCGGTGGAATGCCCCCCGGCGCTGCTCCGTTCCGCCGTTAGATAGCAGCAGAAGCACGTGAAAAGCACGAGTAGCAATAGCAACCGACT
Organism: Diaporthe sp. PMI_573; assembly: GCA_021399435.1. Lineage (NCBI taxonomy): Eukaryota > Fungi > Ascomycota > Sordariomycetes > Diaporthales > Diaporthaceae > Diaporthe > Diaporthe sp. PMI_573. The sequence goes on from JAJTUP010000034.1 coordinate 635,053, forward strand.
GAATTGTAAACGCAAACGCGAGCTCGAATTGGCAGCAGCAACAGTGGTGACAGGTTGAGCCGAGGATGTTTGGCAAGTGATAAATGAATGACATGCAGGTCATTCCAGGTCTCAGGCCGTTGGTGATATCGTCCACGTTGCTCCCTAGGCCCTCTACGTTGTACAACACGCGTTAGGACGGACGATTTGGAAGCCCTTCATACTGGCTTGGCACGCTCGAGCGGCACGGTGGGGCTGGATGCTCATCTCGCTCGCATGGCCTGAGCGAGGGGTAGTTGGCAAATCGCGTAGTCGTCAATAGGTCTTAATGAGAGTATATGAATCATACGAAGAAGTCCCAGGGTCGCAAAATATGTGAAGCACGGCGCCCTGCGCAAGGGACTGGGGAAAACCCCAGGGCCCTTGATGGTGATCAAGCTTATATATACTTGTATTGGGATTTCTACTCAACTACGTACGTCCTGTCTATCTGCACGCCCCATTAAATCTCACAACAACAAGGCTGTGAGAGGCGCTGACAGCCAACAACAACAACAGCATCCCCACCGTGAAAAGTAAAAAACGCCGTGCTCATGCTTCGATGTGTACATGTGATCACGCCAGCAAGCGACCAGTCCTCACATCAAAAGTTGTAGACTCCTATACTCAACAAGCCCGCAATGCCGTCTATACACACAAACGTCCACCCAGGTAAAAGATCCAAAACAAATGGGGCGAGGCGCGCAGGGCCAGAAAGAGCTTTTAGCAAGCGGTATCAGGCCGAGAGCCGCTACTTCTTCATGCCGAAGATGTTCCGCTTCTTTTTCTCCTTCTTGTGCAGCTTCCCGTCGTCGGGCGGCGGTGTCGGCGCCGAGTAGCTGCTGCCGCCGCCGCCGTTCATGGGGGGTGCCGGCCTCGGGGGTGCTGGGCTGCCGCCCATTGACATCTGCGACATCTGCTGTGTCGGTGGTGCTGGCCTCCCAGGAAGTCCTCCCGCGCCCGGCGGCAGCGGTGCGCGCTGCACGCGCTGTTGGCCGGGGGCCATGCCCATCTGGCCGCCTTTAGCGGGTGTTGGTGGGCCGGTTTGCATTGGTGGCGGAGGAGGCCGCTCGCGCTCGAAGAGATGTGCCGGTGCTTTCGGCTTGGGGCGTTCCATGGGGAGGTCCAGGCGCCGCTTGTCGACCGACAAGTCTCCCAGCTGGCGGGCGAACATTTTCGGTGTCACCATGTGGCTGCTGACCAGGAAAACATCACGGTTTTGCTTCTCCGAGACTTCGTAACATGACCGAGACTCGGAATATGTTGCGCCACCTGCGACAAAGACAATGATGCGCTGTCGGTTGTCGGCCACGCGCCGTCCTCCGCCGGCCCAGCTTGGCTTCGCAGCGCGTAGGGACCCTTGGCCCGCCACCATATCCTCATTAGGGTCTGCTGGCGGTTTCGTGTAAGGAAACGTGGTGGGATCCAGGGTGCCTTTGCACAAGTGCTCGAGCATGTGCTTCACGTTCGGCTCGAACCTCGACAGGCCATACTCTTCGTTCAACTGTATGTTCTTGTCAAGTGGGAAGAGTGGCAACCGGGGTTGCCGGACTTCCTTGAGCCCCTTGAGAATGCGAGCGCCGAGGATATCCAAATTGTTCACAACGTTGCATTGGGATTGCTCGAGGGCTGAATGCGCCATGAGTCTCTTGACATCCTCCTCGATCACGCCGTCCCGGAAGATGAGGTAGGCCATGAGCAGGCGCAGCCTGTCTGACTTGATGATGGATTCGTCGTCCAGTAATCGCGCAACCTCCTGGAGGATGTTCTTGGGCTTGCGCAGATCCTCGTCCAGCCCGGTGGCCAGCGTCTGCTCCACCGAGGCGATATCTGGCAGCTTGTGGTTCTGAAACATGTTCATGCTCTCCTGCGCCATGGACAGGTGCAACGAGTAAGCTTCCTTCATCTCCTGGAATTGGGGCAGACCCGCCAACATGTCCCTGATGTTGTTCAGGCTGGCCTTCTGTTCCCCGTCATTGAACTGCGGGTTCTGGTCGATGAACTTCTGGAAGTCACCCATGAGCTTGTCGATTGTGTCCTTCATGTGCCGGTGTCTATTGTCAACCCAGACCTTGTCCTTCTCTTGGAGTTCCATGTCTTTCTCCTCAGCATTCGGCTGACCTTCATTAACGGTCATGTGGTAGGTCACCTTGTCACCCTCCTTGATGGTAAGTAGATCGTGTGCCATGGCCTGGTAGGTAAACTCGTGGACTAGAGGCGCCATAAGGTCCATGCTCCTGTCCGTTATCAGGAGCACACCGGTCGGCCTGCTGGATGCCGGGGGGAAGGACTGGTTCCATTGCGCGTAGTTGTCGAGCTCCTCTTGTATGAATCGGGCGAGATGAGTGCACAGGACGCTCGCATCGTGTGAAGGGTTCTGTGGTCGGAAATATCGCACTTTGGGGTATTCGCCCAGCGTGATACATACACTTGTGATCTGTGCGGGGCCATGTCAGCTCGGTTTGGCGGTGGTTCTAGCAAGGAGGTTCTGGGCGGTGCCGACCTTCTGCGCCAATGCCTGCATGTGCTCCCGGACAAGATTATTACAGCCCGGGTGGTATAACGTGGGGAAACTCCACGGGTCGCGGAAAGTGACCAGGTGGGACTCTCGGGGAAAGAAGTCGATGTTCAGTATCTTGTAATCGGCGATGAGCTCTCGAGCTTGTGGGTGGGAGTACAGTCGGCGTCGCAATTCTGGCTCCAGAAGGTCGGTCAGGACGATGAAGGACCTCTGGTATCTTCCCCGGTCGAAATCGGCGAGCAGGCAGTCGACTATGTGTGGCATTGGAGAGACAAAGTATATAGCGTCCATGGTTGGGTTCATGTCTCGCCTGTCCTCGATGCGCTCGATGTCTAGACGGCGTCAGCGACGGGCGGGCTCTGGGGTGGGGAGGAGGGCCAGCACATACTGGCGATATTCTGGTTGAGGATGTCATCCTCCTTGGCGACATTGTCGAGGATCTTCTTTGAGAACTCGTCGACAACGAGCACTTTCCACTGCGAGGGCACCGTCAGTTAGTCGCTCAGGCCTGACCTGGCTGCAGGTGGTGGGATGTGGGCTGCCCTACGTCGCCTTGGGTGATGTCCTTCAGGGTGTTGAGGATGACTGGGCGGATCACAATCAGCAAGCGACCTAGAGGTCAAGACTTTCCATGTCGCGGGCAAAGAAATCCCACACCTTCATGCTGTATCTGAATGATGGAGGCGCCCATGTTGGCGACGAAGCGTCACACGGCGCAGTGAGGCGCCAGAGGGTTGGCCTCGGGAAAGGAGTGGCGGAACGCTTGCGCCAGGGGGGGAGAGAGGGGCACAAGGACGACGGCGCCGATCTTTCTGCTGGAAGAAAGCTGCCCGAAACCCGCAGTGAATTTGGTAACCGCCTGACAGAGGTGGGAATCGAGCGGGTTCAATGGGGCAGATGAACCTTTGACGGGCTCGCAGGCTCGCTTTGGGGGGGGGGTTAGAGGAAGGGGCCGCGGCTCGAGGTTGGGCGGGCGCGAAGAGAGAAAGGTGTCGGTTGGGTGGCTACGGCCCAGGCCAGGCCAGGTAGGAGGTGTGATGGGAGCCGGATTGGACGATGACGGTCGCAAGTTGCTGCGGACGGATCAATACTTGGATTTGGGGTCCAACGGTTTCAAGAGCTGGGTCTGTGGTGGGATGGATTCATGCCTGGTGTAAGGTGGCCAGGTCGGGACTGCAGTGCAATGTAGGTACTGTGTAATGTATGTATGTACAGATCTCAGGGACAGGATGCCGACCGCATGACGCTTCCCCACCACCAAGCGACGAAACTGGGCCAGTGACCAAGGGTCCGTCCCCTCCATCCTGGTCTGTGAATGGCAATCAGAACCGCCCCACTGCGGGAGCCACGCTGCATACCGGAAGCTTAGTGCTTGGGCCCCTAGCTACCGCGCACCTCGCATCGCACACCACGGTACCTTGTCTTGCAGTACGTAAGCACCTGGGCACCACAGTTGACTTCATCCCTCTGCTGGTCCGAGTCCCTGCCCGATGCTGGCTGATTTCCCGAGTGCAATTATCAGGGCAAGAACACTCCGAAGTGACTCTGCAGAGTGTTTCGGGTGAGCCACCGAAATCAAACCCGCTCTCAGTCTTACTATATGTATGGTGTTGACCAAGACTCCTGGCCCAAAGACCCTTTTGGCCGGGAAAGGGCATTGATCAACTATCTAGTCTACAACATGACCGCCGCATTCAGCTCGCGCCGGTGGTAGTATTCGAGTCAAAATCCCAATGCGCAGAAAAAGCCATCAAGACACCATCGCCCCAGTCTAAAATAAAAGTACATACACATGAAATCTTGCTGCCCGTCTCACACCTCCCATATCAACACTAGACCAAAATCAGCGGCTCAGAAGCCTGTTCACAATGCTCACCTGCGCCTCAAACACCGACCCTGGAGTGGCCCATTTCTGAAGTTTCGCAATGACCAAGTCCGCCAGGCCTGCAATGTCAGGCGTCAGGTGCCGGAGGTACGGGGACTGGCTCGTCATGAACAGCACAATGAAGCATGCGAGCGCCCCGTCCGAGATAGACCACAGGTAGGGAGACCGCTTGTCCAATATATCAACAGCTCCTCGCAGGAAGGCCTCGCACGACTGAATGCAAATGTGGCACTTCTCGATGATTGTCCTGGGGATTGGAGATAACGGGAAAATCTGAGTGCTCGGTGACCTCGACGGGCCCTGGAGGATCGGCGGTGATGGCTGCAGGTGCTTGTACGAAGCAACGTAGATGACGAAAAGGCGATATATGATATGGCGAGCATGGTGGTACCGCAGGTTCAGGATACGCCTCCTGTCGTTAGAGACTGGGTCGCTTATTATGGGCGGTGTTATGGGAATCGAGTTGTAGTATTGCTCGAGTTGCCGGTTCAGTTCGGAGCTGATAGCTACCAGCCTATTGAGGTTCGGGTTGGCGGCGGCCGGCACCGTCTCCGAAAGGACGGTGATGTCGATGTTGTCGGGAGAATACAGCGAGCTGTGTACCCTGTTGATCAATCTCTGTATCGCGGTCTCGGCAACAAGGTAGATCAAATCATCGTGATCGCTGATATCGACACTCCGGGGCAGAGGCATCTTATCTCCGAGCGGCTCTATCCCCGAACGGGCGACGTCAAGAGTCGCTGCTCGGTCACTGCCGGGCATTAGTGGAAGATTACAATAAATGGCAAGTAGTAAGAAAATGAGTGATTGTGACACCTGACGTTGTGCTGGGGACAGGGGAAGGGGGTGGTGTCTGTCAGCTATGACAAGGGCTGCTTACCACTCGGCTGTGAAACAACACCAAAAAATGCGGAGACGATCCTCATGGCATTGTTCTGGCTCGATCGGGTGCTGCTCCGTCTGTGTAGAGTCATAGCTGGCTGCAATAGAAAGGCCAGCAGTGTATATCATCCTCCACGAGTGAAGCGGTCGACCCAGATAGGAGAAGTACGTCCCTGCCAGAAATAGAGCCTGGCAAACTCTCAAGTTGGGCGTGAAACCCCATACAGACTTGGAAAGGATAATCCTCAGAGCGGGCTGGAAAAAGTTCAATCCGAGGTCTTCGGCCGTCTCGTTCTCGTGCTCCGGGAGAGCAGCTTCTGCTGAGTGGGACGCCACACAGCCCAGAGCCCACATACAGAGGCAGATGGCCGTTTCGATGTCTTGTGTCGGCCCGTTTTCCAAGAGATCATTCTGGAGGATTTCGTAGTACTGCCGGGAGAATAGGGGAAGATGTGGCGAGACATCCTTGAAGTACGCGTCAGCGAGCTCCTGCAGTAGCTCGGGCGTGAACGAGGGCCAGTTGATGGGCTCAGGGTTGACAAGATCCAGGGGACGGGGGAGCGGTGTGCTCTCCTCCAGCTCGTGGAAGTAGGTCCTGGGAAACTCCCCGATGACAGACTGGATGGCTGGGAGTGACAGTAGCCAGATCGAGGTCGCCGTGTGGCCCATGGGGATCAGGAACTGGGCATTCTCGAAGCTGACGTCGGCAGCCTCCAGCGATCGATTGGACACGGAGAGGGGCGACGCAGCTGGGATCTGAGGGGAAGAGCGGAAGGACGGGAACGAGGCGGGAGTCGAGTTGTAAGCGTAGTGATCTGCCCGCGCCATATCATTCAATCTCTGCCCCTGCTCTTCCAACAGCCTGCACACCAATGTCAGCAGCGGCGAAGCACATCGAGATGGGAAGGGAGATGGGGTGGCAGCGCCCTTGGCCGGCGATGGGGTCTGTCGCCACCATGGGAGCCTGGAAAGACTGTAGGGCGGGACTCACGCCTCTATGCGGCTCAGTCTCTCAGCGACCACTCCTTGGGACGATGATGAGGGCTCGACGCTGCAAGGAGGATTAGCCTTGGACTTGAGAGCGGTGCCGACACAGCATATAATCATCTCCCATACTTACCGATCCACGGGAAGCTCTTTATAGACGCAGTCCGCCGTTGCCTCGATACAGGTAGAGCAAGGATGATTTCCATCGCAGCGCCGCTTCCGATGTCTACAGAAGTCGCAGGCGAGGAGGGCTCCTCGAAGGTTGTTAGCCGGGGCCCAGTACTAGACGACTCTCCATTCAAGGGAGAGGCGAGGAGGGCAAGAAAGATGGTCTTACTTTTCCTGGTGTAGTTCATTGTATGACCGAATAAGGACAGTATGAAGTTGTATTGAAGGTAGGAAGGAGGCTATAGAGTTGACCCAGTTACCCAACCCGAGGATCCGAAGCTAGGTTGGCTTGTCCATGGGTAGTCCCGCACCTGAGTCCAGCGCCCCGACGCCGGGTTATAAGAGGTTTGAGGCTGGTCCATGGGCGTGGGATACTATATAGGGCCCATGGACAGGCTCAAGATACATGAAGGGGGGGGGTGGTTGGTCTTTTGGTCTTCCCGCGCGGCGAGCCATGAAGCTGCGCCCAGCTAGTCCGCTTGGCGAATGAGACGGGATCAACAGATAGATGTACTGACATTCGTCGAGGGACATGCATGATTAGAAGGTGCTGTGTGTTGGATAGGCTGTCGCATATTCGCCCATTTCGCGTTGCGCATGTGGTGTGGCTTGGGGAACCTTCAAGTCACTCGCGCAGCCTGACATGGGGGACAAGGGTGTCGAGTTCGCCTCCTGGCTTCTGGGCTTGGGTGGCCCTTGAACGCCCTAGAGGGACTAACTTGTTCCCAAAGTGTCCCCATCATCGTTGCATGCGTGGATTTCTGGATATTAGAAACCCTAAGAGTTGTTTCTCGCGAGGTCGGTTGAATTACAAACCGTAGCTTGCATCACCCCGGCCCATCAGTCGCGCGCGGTGTGGATTAGTCACCGCTAAAGTCCGCTGCCGCCGATCCTCTCGCACCCAACCCACCTGCCGCTTCCCCCGTCCCTTTTGACCCGTTGCATCATCTCCTTCCAGCCTCCCACATCTACGGACACTCCGATTGACTGAAGAAATGCACTCACCATGGCTGAGCCATAGTCTTATCGTGTGTGACGACAGCGTGTACTTACCTAGTCGGGAAGCCAAGTCAACACATGACGAGAACTCCAAGGTCGCAACGGTGTCACCACATGCTGTTGGATGTTTCATGCCCTGGAGTGCTTCTAGAACAAGCTAGAAGATGCCGATGCGGAGCCGGCTCGCAACGACAACTATCACCGACCAACCACCGAAGGCTACACCTACAGTAATGCTGCCAATGGTGTAAATTGGCGACTCGGGCCTGCCATAGGCTTACCACCTGCAACGGGAATTGTCTATCCAACGGACATAATCGAAAAGTCCTCAGCGGCCGCAGCGTCCTGCTTAACTGGACATCCATGACCACCCTCTCGACCACGCCTGTCTCCTTCTAAGCAGCCATATCGTGAACCGGCTGACACTCAGTCAGGTCTCGGGTCGTCGACCTGTCGCCATCCCCGATTGTGGCTTGTCGCCGAGGCGTAAACTGACTGAGCCAAATACTGGCTGCGTCAAACACTGCCCGTCGTGGCTAGTGGTGTAAGAGGAGCACCCCACGGTTTGCCACGGAGTAACGGAATAAGAGGGCATGTTTGCCTGCATACTTATAGCAAAACCCGCGAATGCAGTCAGCCACAGAAGCACAGTTCGCACGGGGTGGCCTAGTATGTAGACGTCTGCCCCGCTTAGCCAATATTGAGACCTTTCCGTAGTGGTCCTACAACGTCTGTGTTTGTCCCGCCTCCGTGTAGATGTTGTTGGTCGAACTCGCTTTCCACTTCACACGTTTATATTTAACTATTCTGTCTCTTGGAGCAGCCTTCGGGGGAGGAGGCTCCTTTTCGAGCGAGAGTCCAGCCCATCGGCTTCGACGCCGTGCAACCGCCGATCAGTCCCGTTTCGGCGCCGATCCCGCCGCGGCGCCGATCCCTCGCGGCTCGGCTCCTACTCGTGCTGATGAAGGACACCCAAACTAAATCTTGGGGCAGCATTACATTACATTCTTAGCATTGTGGTCGAAGATTCACATGAATAGTCCCATGGTGTGTCGGCCACTATTAAGCGACGACACCGCTGGGCTGGGTGGCATGCGTCAAAATCCAGATGATGTCCGAGCCGGATTCCGAGGGCTGGACTTTACCTTCGTGGGAAGCCGGCCATCCCGAGTCACATTGCAGAGAGCAGTCTGGTTCCCAGGCAGCGGCCGGCGAGCTCGCCGAACTCACCACAGCTTCATGGAAACACAGCGCGGAATTGTACCGTCTCAAAACAGGGTTTCCTAGTCGGCGCCGTGACAAGTGCGTGCATGATGTAGGTCGTGAAGACGTGTTCTTGTGTTATTAATAGTAGTAAGATCTGATATCAAGTATGAGCCATCGCTGTTGCCTCGCCTTCCCAAACGATGCTATGCAGGTGACGTTATTCCTCTAAACTCTCTGCCACGCCCATGCATCAGATTAATCCACGACATCCGGCTTCGGTGCTGGTGCAGCCGGATCACCCGGGGCAACCGAGGCACCCGGAGCACCGGTGACGCCCGGGCCGCCGGAGACCAGCATCGAAGGCTCAGCCACCATGAGGCCCTCTGGGAGCTGGGTATTTGGCGAGTTGCTCCTTCTCTTTGTCGCGCCTTTCCCGACTATTTTCTCCGTCCAGAACCCACTGGCGGGGCTAGAGGTGCGATCATGAGACGTCTTCTTGCTTGCATGGCCGTGGTCTTTCTGTTGACTACCACTGGAGTTGGTCTCGTCCATCTCACTCTCGGAATCTGCCCAGTCCCTGTCGCTCCAGTCCACAGAGTCGACTCTCTCCCGGATGGGGCGCGGTCTCGGCGGAGAATGGTCCACGGAGTTGCTCGGAAGGTCTAGAACTTTATCCTGCGCCTCGAGGCTCTCGCTAACCGTCCGATTGTGTCCGCCGTGCTCAGAAGTTTTCTGTGAGGTTTCTTGATCTTTGCTAGAGCTTGGACGCACGGCTTCTTCTGTCGGCCCAGGCTCTGACCTCGTCTCGCCACCATCTTGATCTGGAGGCTGGCCGGTCGCTTTGGCTCGCTCAGTATTCTTCTCATCTTCGTCGCGCAGACGGGCCGCGCACGAATCGCTGAAATGAGCGTCGACGAGGTGCTTCACCACAGGCCATCCGAACGCATTGGCGAACATGCGGCGACAGATGATGTTGTTGTGGGCATCTGGCTCCAGCTTGACCAAGACCTTCCGCCAAGAAAGATTGCGGTGGTAAGCGCGAGCTATCTTCTCTTCCACATTCATGTTTGAGCTGTCAACAACCTCGGATGGGTCCTTGTTCGGGTTTGTATGTTCGGTGTCGTCGTAATCCTTGGTTGAAGATAATGAGTCTTGGTGTGCAGGAGGTTGATGCACCGAAGAAGCTGCAGACTGAGAGTTACGGCTAGAGGAAGATGCCACTGTGTTAAATGACTTCCTGCGCAGAGCCAAGGTACCAGTAGGCCGCTTCTTCAGGGGTGGCGGTGGAATGTCTTCTGGATGATAAATTCGATCGTGGAAAATCGTTCTCGGCCGTGTGGACGGATCAATGATGTAATCCACCGAGGGCAGCTTTGGGTTGAGGAGGTCTCCTGCTGACTCGAAGAATGTCGTCTTTGGTGGTGCTGACAGGTTGCTTTCTCCATCCGCACCAATCTCATGGCCAGATGTGACCTTGGACCTTTGGGAGGATTGGGAGGATTCTGATGCGTTCTCATCGAAGCGTAGAGTCTGGCTGCGTTGGTAGATCTTCTTCTGTTTCGTGGTTGGTGATGCCGGCTGTTTTACAGATTCGTTGTTGTTCTTGAACAAGGAGAAGAATCCGGAGAACGGATTTGTGTTGTTAGTAACAGCCGTGGATGACGGGTATCCTTCGTCTTGGTATGGTGTGGTAACGGTCCTCAGACTTTGCCTGTCATCCTCCATCATGGCGTCATTTGGAGGCTGAGGCACTTCGTGAGCATCTCCGGGGCCCACAGGAGTGGCCACTCCTGAGGCAGGACTCTCATTGTCGCTGCCTTCCCTGGGGGTCCAAGGACCATTTCTGGGGGACGTAACGTTTGCACCGGTCAGCTCAGCCCAGCCAAAGCCGACGACAGTCTCGACGAGGCCGGCTTCCCGACGTGCCTTCTCCACGCGGCCCAGGCCCTGCCAGTCCAGGAACAGCAAACAGCTAGTTCGGAGCGGGACAATCCCGTCGTTGACAACATTGGAGTACACGGTCCTGTTGCGAAACTTCTTCAGAGCTATGTGTGCTGGGCCTGTGGGCAGTATCCTGAGTAGCGGTTTTGACTCAGATTGTGACTCTCCCATGACCTTTTTGTGAGCATTCTCGCCCAAATTGCTGACAATTGCGCCCCAGCCATTCCTCGCGATTGTCGGTGCCCTCCAGGTCAATCCAAGATCCTGTCCTGTCCTGCCAACGAGTCCGAAATCCAAGGCGAATTTGACATACATTGGGTTCTCGTGATTTAGACCCAAGAACGGGGACGCCAGTGCAATAAAATTGATGGGTTTGATGAGGTCGAAGAACTGTGGCGAGTGCTTCTGGATATAGGCAACAGCATATGTCTGGACCAAGCCACCCAGCGAGTGTCCGATGAAGCTGATCTTGGTGATCTTGTAGCCCCTATCCTCAAAGCCAGTCGCGTTCTTGTGAATGGTGCTATGCTTATGAGACGGCTTGCCTTCGGCGTCCTTTTGAGGATTTGGGTCTCCTTTGAAAGAATGCGAAAGAACCTCTTGAGCTGCCTTACCAGCCGGCAGGAACGGTTGATCAGGATAGGTGACGGACAAGACGTATCGAGCGAGTCTTTTACCCAAGTACTTGATGCCCCTCTCCGTGCGGGTGGCGTTACCGGAGAAACCGCGAACAATGGTCTCCTCGTCATCTGGAACTTCATCGTAAGGGTCCTCCAGCATCACACCTGAGTCGGTATGTTCTTCGAAGCCTGACTCCTTGGCCTTCTGAGACTGGCTTTGCCTCTCCTTAGCTCGTCTCTCCTTGGCATCGACCTTCGCCTGCTTGACCCCAGCGTCAATGCTCTCCTTGAGAAACAACATGTCGGAACCCAGATTGCTATGGAGACCGTGTGTGAGCATGACCAGGTGCACATGTTTCTTCTTTTCTGGTTTCCGATCCTTGTCCTGAGGCTTGTTAGCAGCCTGCACTGGTTGGGTTGCATCTGTATCAGTGCCTTTGACAGCATCAGCCTGTGGCAATGACTGCTCAGCGCCCGGCAGTTCGGGGGTATTCCAGAGGCTGGCGGTGTCTTCGACCTTGAGATGTATTGCCCTAGAAAATACACCCTTATTCTGTGCATTGTGACGACCGTCCTTGGCGCCCTTGCTCTGTTGAAAGTCGCTGACCCGCCCCGGTTGGGGAACCTGGGCGTGATTTCCAACAACAGGTATGCCGGAGTTTAGGGTCAAGGACTTCTCATCCCGCGCCAGTAGCACGTCGTAGTGGACGGCAGCAGAAGCCGAAAAGATGACCTGTGATGCCACCTCGATGATCCATGAGACGCTCTCCCCATCATGTTCGGGCCCGTTGCCGAAGTGGCCGGAGGCTCCCGTGCCCGCACTCTGCCTGATTGTTTCCGGAACGACTAAATGACATGTCCAGGTTCCACCGGCCTTGAGCATGGGCTCGAACTCCGGGACTCCGTAGAGGCGCGCATCCTCAAACTTCTCGTTGGGGTTGAAAGTGGCGGGATAGGCGGCAGCGGAGAGGTTGTAGGGGCCGTGTACGAATGCGGCCCGAAGGGCGATGGCAGAACTGTTTTTGATACGCAGGTATAGGCACTCGGGTGAGGGAAGGATGCGATCTTGTGACGGGGTGTAGGTGACAGTATATCGGACCGTCTCCCCGATCTTCAGGCTGCCGGTCTGGTGGAGCAGCAGCATGATGGCGGTGTCGGCGGTGGGAGCAGGTCGAGGACAGACAAGAGGATCGCCGTTATTGCGCACTGTCGACCGGCATGTTCGAGAAGGGGCCCGAGTCTGCTATAGGGACTGATGCTCGATTATCGCAGCAGTGGCCAACACTGATCAGGGTCAGGTCGATGTTGACGAGATCGAGGCGAGAATAGCGTTTGATAAGGGCGGTCGCGTGCGTGTTGCACGGAGGAGTGCGGCTGGACGGTGCACAGTTGTGTCGTCGCTAGGAACGACAGAGGGCGGTCATCTTGTCGGCGCGAATTTGTCTGACGGGCTGAGCAGGTCGATCCTCCTGGGCCGGAGTTGAGAGAGAGAGCCGGTTCGACGTGAAAGTCAGGAGGGCGATGTGAAGATGGGAAAGTGAACGTACATCCGAATTCGAGCTCTTGGCGTCGGTATGCAGTACCGAGATATGCTGGGGTCCGCACAACTCCCCCTATGAGCTCATGGTTGCGGGTTTGTCTGTGCGCTGGCACCCCGAACGTGCCTCCTGAATATCCGTCCGCATACCCGCATCTTCTGGACTTGGTAACTGTAGGTACCTAGGTACTTGGGTACATACATGCTTGCAACTGCATCTCCGAGGTCAGGCGTGCCCCCATCCAATGCCTTTCACCCAAGCAGCCAAGGTGACGCGTGGACATGGCCTGAAGGTTCATCCCGGCATTGATCTCGAAGATGGTCAGCTCTTGCCCATTTCTGAATCACTGTGCAGTGCACCGCATCGTCGGGCTCGGGGCTACGTCGCAGGCCATCTTGAACCGACCGGACGTTTCTGCGAGTCCGTGCTGTCTACAGACAAGCATGGTGCTCCTACGTCACTGCTGTAGCGACCAGGGTCCTAGAGAATAGAGAAGCACCCTTAGCTGCGCCAAGAACGTCAGATTCCAGAGTGGCACGACTTGGCTTCTACCCTCAAGGTCGGCGCATAAGGGCAATGGGACCAGAGTGAGCCACATGCAAACAGAATTCAATGTTCAGATACGTACAAACTATTGAGCATCTAAGATTAGACAGACCCTGTGCTTCAGCTACCTGTAAAAAAAAAAAATCAAATCGTACAGCCTCCCAAGGCATTTCCTGGCTGACTGTCGACACCAGCTCCCGGCACCGCCGGTCAGTGCTCCCTCTGCAGCCATCACTCTGCTCAGTGATCTCTCAAAGGCAAGCTATGTTTTTTTCTTCTTTGAGCGACACTCCACTTTGAACCTCGCTCTCCGAGCATCGCGCTTCTCTCGTATTCGCCAGGACGGCCGAGGACTCGGGGTTACGAGTACGGGTCGTGGCTGTGTTTGCGGGAAGCTTATATGACAGAGAGGCTGGAACGCGACAGTGTCAAGACTCCGGGTGTAACCGCATACGCAACGCGAATAGTAGCCGAGGAAGGGTGAGCTCAGACTTAAATATTTGATAGGGGTTGAGCGAGCCGAAGTATGTGACGTCCGGGATGGCAATGGTCCGAACAGCCACAACCTCTCCGTCGTAACCGAGGACCGTGTGGCAGCTACTGACAGGCCTTCGAGTCCGCGTCCAGGGAAGGCGACCCGTAGGGATTTCGTAGGAGTGAGTCGTTGGAAAGGCTTGTGCATATCCGCCAGGCTCCAGCAATGTCAGTGCAGCATAACGGCCAGCAAGCAACAGCCGGAACGACTGCCTGTCCCTTAACCAACGAATAGACCACAACCCTGGTCAAGACTGATCATCTGCTTGCTCCATCACCCTGTCCATCTGTGCCATCATCGCTGCCTCTTCATCTTCAGCCTGCTCGCTGTTGCCGTTGCGAATACCTCTCGCTAGTAGCTCCGCCTGCGCTGCCTTCCTCGTGACCATGCCCTCTACCATCCATGGGAACTGCTCGTGCTGCTTCATCACCCATCCCTCGAGGCTGCGCATGGCGACCACCAGGAACCCAAGCTCTTCTCGCTCCACATCAAAGACTTCCCACCACTCGCACTCGGGCATTTTTGCTCCAACGTCCTTGGCGGCGTTGTAAATGGCCGCGACTGCCAGCATGTTCGGCTGATGAGTTAGATACAGCAGCTGCGGGGAGAGCAGTGCTGTGTTGAGATACTCGACTGTCCGCCTCGAGATCGACTGCTTGGGTTGGTTGCAAAAATCCATGGTTTGGAGGTATGTGACTGCCAGAGGGTGAGGCAGGGCCAGGTGCGTATCAAAGGACAGGGTGTAGAGGATCCTCGCCTCCAGTGCTAGGACACGGTTGTGGAAGGCGAAGTAGTCGGCATCGCTCAGGTAATAAGACCATGGATCCTCCACGGGCGGCTGGGCACGTTTGCTCCTCATGAACGACGAGCTGCTGGACAGCAGATAAGCATAGACGTTTGAGATGTCCCGCGGTGAGCGAGGGCGGGAGCCCAGCTTTGAGACGAGGAACACACAGGCTGCAGAGACGTCCTATGTCAAAAGTCAGCCGAGGACGGGCCGTCAGAGTCGGGATGAGGACGGGCACCTACACTGAACTCATTTGTGAGAAGCGGCCGAGACTCTGCCAGCCAATATCTGGCGAGGATCACGTTCGCCTGAGCCGTGGCAGACTGGGGCAGCTGGAGAAGCACACCCGCAGCCTGTGTCAGGGACTGTGTCACGTAGAATATGACATCCTGCAAGTCGTTGGGAAGAGAGCTGAGGTTGTTTCGCTGGTACAGTTGCTCGGCAGTCGCCAGCGGGTTCGTCATGTGCGCCATGTTCTCAAACGGTCTGAAGAGACGATGCTCAGACGCACGCAAGCCACAATCTCACAGCCTCAGTGGCCCCAGATGAATTGAGGACCCTCCGCTCGACTGGGTGGCCGTCCTGGTATTACTCGAAGCTGGAGGCACGGTTCTCGGGCTGCAGCTGTGCGGTCTGCTGCAGCCTATATGGCAGGTGCTGAGGGTGGTGAAGGAGGACTTGAATTTAACGAGAGGCTGGATCAAAATGTTGGGGTGCCTCCAGTGGGATGGGCAGGTGCCAAGGTCCACGCCTGTAGGCCGCTTGCCCCACTGCCGGCGGAAGGCTGCCAAGCTGAAGCACTCGATGCGACAGCTGAAAGTCTAGCTTCACAAGACTTCAAGAGAGCACGAGATACGTCTCTGATGGAATTCCCAGATCGTAGTATTTATACAAATTTAGCTCTATGCGGCGAGTGACCTCGCGCAGAAACATCCACTACAGAAGCTTTTCCCTGTTCGCCGTCACCCTCTCAAACTTGTCCAGCTCCATCTGGATGCTGTGTCGGCCCTCCGTCAAGCTCCTCAAATGCTGGTCATAGTTCAACATATCTCTGAGAGGAACTCTTGCCTTCAGCTTGAGCATTCTCATCGCGCCCTTCTTGTGTTGACGCAACGTCGCCACAGACTCATACGGGTCTGGTGGTGCGTAGACCTGGTCGAGGTCTATTTCGCCTTCCCCTGGCGCCGTTTCGTTGAGGTCCTCGGTCTCCATGACTTGCCCACCGTGCCTCGAAGACAGGTCATGCCTCACCTGTGCCGCCGCCGCCTCGGGACACACGATCTCGACTTTCATTACTGGTTCCAGCAGTCCAATCTTCTGCATGTCGTGTGCGTTCTTGAACGCATTCCGGACGGCGTGATACCCCGCCTGTTGATAATGAGCAGGGGAGGCTGCGCCGAAGAAGTCTTGGGCACAGTCGACCACGATTTCGATACTGCAGCCGTGCAGAGGGTAGCCCTTCCTTGGCCCCCGATACAAAGCTGCGATCGCCCCATTGTGGAGATGGTGAGAAACGGTGTCAACGTCGAACAGCTTCGGATCATCAATCGGGCGGATGATGTTGACGTTGATCATGTTACCGTCTCGCTCGAAACTGGAGTGGTAGAGTTCGTCCTCGGCCTCGAGATCACTGAAGCCGAGGCGAGTGGCGCGGTCACGCCACGATTCTGTCTGTTGCTCCGTGTCGATGGGCTCAACGAAACCCGCACAAGCTACCTTGCCTGGCTTTCCCGCCACGGGACGGTCGATGATTTGCTGCTCCTGCTGTGATTGCGATGTGACGCATTCCTTGTAGTCCACTTGTATAGTGCCAAAAAGGGCGTCGATTTTGAACTTCTTCAGGTTATCAATCGCAACCTCCAAGTGCAGTAGTCCCATTCCGGAGAGGATATACGTTCCGGCCTTTTCGTCCTTGGTCCACCGAAGACTGGGATCTTCTCTCGATGCATCTGTCAGTGCGTTTTTCAGGGCTTCCTCATTTGTTGCGGAGAAGGGCTCGATGGATATAAATGTGACAGCTGGTGGGATGACCGCGGGCCGGATTTGGATGCTCTTCAAGAGAGTCTCTGTTGCCTTTTCGGGAGATATGATGAGGGTATCTCCAGTGCGGGCCTTTTTCAGGCCGGCTAAGGCACCGATGGCCCCGACCTTGAGGTGCGGAATGTCGTTGTGCTTGTTTGCCAGGATTTGCATCATTGCAAGTGGCTTCTCGGCAATTCGCTGGGTCGAATTCCACATCGCAGCATTGCGTTGGAGCACACCGTGGTATACACGGACGAAACTCAGCATTCCTCGGTGGGCGTCGCTGACGACCTTGAAAACGGAAGCCACCGCAACATTGGCACTCTTCTGCTTCAGTCTCATCGTCTCCTTTGCAATCAGATCCTCTAATCCGCGTGCGCCTGTAGCAGTTGAAACCTCTACCGGCGGGCGCTCTTGAGGATTTGGTAGATAATCCACAACAGCGTCCAGCAGGGGCTCAACCCCGATGTTCCTCAAACTGGCCCCAGCAAAAACCGGCGCAACACTGCCATTACCATCCGCAATAGCACGGCGGACACTCATTTTGATCGTCTCGTCAGATAGGTCTGCCCCGTGCTCCGCGAACTCCATCGTAAGCTCATCATCAACTTCGCACAGCCTCTCGATGAGTTGTTCCCGTGCAAGCTCGACCTCTTCAGCAAGTGACGGGTTTTCCGACCCGAGTGCACTTCGAAGGGCGTCACGATTAAAGAGCTTCTTGGACCCACCGCCGGACCATTTGTAGCCCACGCGCTTAATAACATCGATCACGCCGACGAAGTCATCGCCGACCCACCAGGGTATCTGACAAACCAAGGGCCACGCCTTCAGCTTTGAGGCAATGTCCAAGACCGACTTCCTGAAGGAAGCGCCGTCTCTGTCAAGCTTGTTGACGAAGATGATTCTTGGTATCTGATACTGATGTGCCGCAGCCCAGACCCGTTCAGTATGAGCTTCAACGCCTTTGACCGAGTCCATAACACACACGGCGCCATCAAGCACGGGCATGCACCGAAGAACTTCATACTGGAAATCCTGGTGTCCAGGCGTGTCGATCAAGTTGATAGTTTTGGCGTGCTCTTCTGGCCCGCAGTCCTCAGGCCGAGGCCAGTTGAACGAAATGGCAGCGGACTGGATGGTGATGCCTCTTTCCCTCTCCATGGGAAGGAAATCTGTGACTGTATCACCATGGTCGACATCTAGCGCATTGGCCTGTCAGCGCGGTGAGTTATGAAACGGGAGGGCCAGCATGGGGCATGGGACATGGGGCCATACTTCCTAAGTGCCGTGTGTTGCCGCTGTAGTAGAGCATACGCTCTGTCGTGGTGGTTTTCCCCTACAAACAGAGTCAGCCCACACGAAAGATCCGGAGCGGGTGTGTTTCTAAGTCAAGACTCGGGGCCACCTACGGCGTCGACATGAGCGATGATGCCGATATTTCGGATGTTCTCTACGGCGGCCTCATAATGAGCTGCCACATGCGCCCATCTCTGCGAGGTGCGTTGAAGACAGGCCCAGCTTTGTCGAGGGCCAAGCCGTGGCACTACACCTGCAGTGTGGATGAGCAGGCCGGCAAGGCTTTTTGACGGAGCCCTGCAACCAGGCAGAAGGCACGCCGGTATGGGCATTGCGGCTCATTCGGCGACTCGGCACTTCGAATTAGGCCCACAAGGTCCAAAAGGTCCAAACGAGCGATGGCAACATTTCTGTCGCTGGGAGAAGGCCAAAAGAATGTCTCCGTGGGCAGCCAGCCGTGTGCGTGACCAGACCATGTCAATTCTCTGCCTGCCAACCCCCCCCCCCGCGGTCCCCTGCTTGTTCTCTGAGGACCCACTCGGACCTTGATTGGGCATTCACCAAGGCTACTAGAGCAGCGCTAAGCTGCCACCGTGCCTGCCTATCGGTACAGCTCAGGGAGTTACAACCCCATTCCTCCGACTTCAGAGCTTACCGCAGCCGGACGTCTTCGTCGTCATCCTCTCCGACCTGTTGGAAGCCTGCGATTTTGTTCTGCATGTGGTTTACCGCATCGTGTCTCCGCACGACAACTGCCCTCTGACTTCCAGTTCGCGCTCAACAAGCGTGATCGCATCGCTGGGCTTCATAGGAACTTCCCCCCCTCTCTTTCTGCCCCGACACGTGCTGACTGTCAACGTCATCCGCACACGAGCTTCCCGTCTACCTTGGCCTCCTCAAGTGCGCCTCCCATGGATTACAGCGCCTCGGTCCACGATGCCGACCACCCCACAGGCTCTTCGCCTTGGAGCCACTCACCGGCCCCTTCTCCTCATGCCCACCGGACGACCTTCGGCGCAGTAGCGGACGAACCCCCGGCGTCGCCACACCGTTTTGGTTCAGACGTCCCAAGCAACGGTTTCTCTGCAGACCACGAAGACGGAGGTTTCGGGCCATCAGACCATGGTTTCGGCAGACCGAGTACCGGCAGCACCGTTTCTGAGGCCGACACACAAACGCCTGCAGCAGAGACCGCATCCGGGTCCGCATCGCCCGGGCTCCAGCCCGGAAATGTCTCGCCTTTGCAGCCCAACGATCCTAATCGGCTGTCCGGGGACACCGCGCGTGCTAGTCAAGAGCAGCCCCAGGCTCGGAAGCCAACGCAACCCGTATACAAGCTCCAAGCCAAGATCACTGGCCTCGAACGCGCGGCGCGCAAGGACCCTATTCTAAGATTCGATGTTCATGTGAGTCTTACTCTTTGTCCCATGCTGGCTATACATGTGAGTACATGCTAAAGGTAGACCTTTGTAGACCAATCTTCCCAAATTCCGAACGACCCAATTTCGAGATGTCAGACGCCTGCACTCCGAGTTCGTTAAGCTAGCCGAGTACCTCATATCTGCGAATCCGGAAGCAATCGTTCCGGCAGTCCCTCCGCCTCTGACATCCGCTGGAGCTGGAACCGACGAGGATGAAATCAGGGTAAAGGCGCTGATGCAGCGCTGGTTTAACTACGTATGCAACAACGAAGTGCTCGCGAGAGACGACGAGATGGTCCTCTTCGTGGAAAGCGACTTCGGCTACAGCCCGATGGTGAAGAAAAAGCAACCCGCCACCGGCGTGCGGCGTAAGTTGCTGAAGCAGTTCGCACCGCCTCCGGATGACACCCCTGAGCTGTCTGAGGCTCGACCAATCGTGAAACTCTTTTATCTGGGATCTATGGATGCGGGCCACAAGGTCGACAAGCTAGTAAAAGCTCGTCGTGGTGAGTCATCTAACCATGGTACAAGGGGCCAGGTGCAAATACTAATGCAGTGAAGGGCTCGGTCTTGGGCAGTCCGAGTTTGGCGTCAGGCTTGGTAGTATGCACGTACAGGAACCACACCAGGGCCTGGCAAATGCGTACCGCAAACTTGGGAAGATTGTCCAGACAGTCGGAGACTCGCAGCAAGCGCAGGCTACCGCGGAGGCCTTCACCATCGGAGATCCCCTCCAGTACCACTCCTCGGATGCTTTCATTGTCAAGGAAACCTTGACGAATCGCCAACTTCTTATTCGCGAGTTCCTGCAGGCGCAAGAAAACACGCGGAGCAAGCTAAACGCCGCAGATCGTCTAAAGGCCAGCTCAAATGTCCGCCGGGAAAAGGTGGACGAAGCAATTTCTCTGCTCGAGGACGCGAGACAGAACGAGGCCTACCTTTATCAAAAGACTAGGCGAGTGACACAGAACCTGGTCCAGGAACGTCACAAGTGGTTCACACGGACGGCTGCCGATCTGCGCGCCAGCATTCGCGAGTTTGTGTGCAAGGAAATCGAGGCCGAACGCAGGACTTTGGCCCTGCTTGAGAACGTACGGCCTGACGTGCGTGCCATTGACGCGTCTGGTGGACTGAGTCGGCTGGGCCGTGAGGCGCACCCGACAGTGCGTCGAACCAGCATGGCTTCAAGTCAGGGTCCCAAGGGGGATGCATGGAGCGGAGTACCAAGACGATCTGCTGATCCGATGGGAAGGGGCGCTTCCACCAGCTACATGGCCAACGTTGCTGAGGATGGGGACGGCGAGGAGGAGAGAACGAAAGCTCCCGCTGGCGGCTTGTCCGAACAGAATGAAGAGGACGACGACAGAGTGGATGCCCGCAATGCGGCGAGTCGGCTGGCTACGAGCACTTTCTAAAGCTCGCACGCCAAGAGAATTTCCCGCTTTGAACCCTCGAGGGTATAAGCTTTGAATACGCATGCATAGGTGCACACTCAAAAGCATTGGTCGGCAGGTTATTGTAATTATTGTATGTGAACCCATACCTCATCCTCACCGCAGCCTACGGCGTGGGGCCACTCCTCAAAGTCTATCTTCAAAGAAGGCTTTAATCAACACAGAAGGGCGACATGGTCATTTCACCCGGCGGCTGAAGCCTCGTTGCATGATCCGGGTACGCCCATCTGGGAAACTGCCTATGGGAACATATCCATCCTATCATCGATGTTTGATTCCGCACGTCTACATAAGTGTACAATTTCAGGTTGAGCGCATATTTGCTTCTCTATCTAGACTCGTCTTGAAGTGATACGGCGCATATGACACCTGCATAATGACGGCTGCAGGCGCTCGAAGCGTTCTGGCTCCAGGCCCAAATAGGCCATTGTCCCCAAAGAGGGTATACAAAGATCAGTAGGGAGTACAGCAAGAATGCATGTGCAACGGCAACTGTGATTGCCTACCACGCCACCCTGGCAGTTTTTGTTGGCAGATGGCTGAGCAGCCGAGGAAATCGTCAGTCGGGTGCGTAGCCGGCGGATAGTCGGCTTGAGGGTGTGAGCCAGCTCTTCCTCTATCGACTACACAGTTTCTTCTGACCTCCTGTCAAACGATGGTGCACCATTTCGGAAGCAGAGCCGAAGCGATGCATGCCACCGAGGTTCAACGAACTGCGGACACTCTCTCATCCACCAGTGCCATTGCATGCATACCTTGGCAGATCCTTGACCGTTTACTGGACGACGTTTGTGACACGGGTAGCACGGCGGCAGCATCGCGGCCCTTCTCGGCAAGGCTCGACAGATGGTTGTCGGCTTTGGGCCTTGCCGCTGTCGGCTGGATCCTGCGGTGACGCCAAAGCTGCAGGCGCGAAGCGACCTCATGCATCTCGACGAGCGACTGCTGCGGTTGCTGCCGGCGCTGTTTGGGATTGCACCACTCACGACCCAGTCAGTCGAATATCACTTCTGCTTCTACCACGGAGGAGGGTTGACTATGATGAGACACGACTGCACACAGGCTTTCGATCGCTGTGGCTTCACACAAGAATGATATGCCGTCCACCTCGAGCCACGATCCGAATCCCCCGGTGACGGGCTTGCATCAGTATACGATACCACCTGTCCAATGAAGTCCGACATCGCTGGCTTCTGGTGATGCCACCATTAGTTGCTGTGCTATCACTGATGAAGCCCTGCCGGCCTTGGTTCAACAGCCCTTGGATAGCTGCAGTCTGCATATCTTGTATCAGGTTTGGGCCTCGCAGTCGGCTCACCGACGGTCCACCGGCAAGTCGCGCCGCTCTGCTTCAGGCTGGATTTTCCCGTCCTTGCAGATTCAGGTCTCGCAGTAACCCCTCCGGCTTGTTGCGGCTGGTGGATCAAATGCAGTCGGTGCAGCGCACTTATCCCACGATGGACTGTGTCCTAGACACAAGCCATTGCAGATGCATGCATCATGTAGCAGCTCGCGGGAGGTCCGATATGGCAGACAAGCCAATTGTCCACGCCGTCACTGACGACGCTGTCACAAGCTTGCGCATTCCGGTCTCAAGATAGGGTTGGATGCCATGACTGGAGGAGTCGACCCTCTCAAGATGCTCAATACATGCCACAAACAGTTGGCGTTGCGTGAGCCGCGACATCTCGATGCTATCATTTTCGACGCCGATCTCTCACTTGTGACAGCGCTTCGAGAGATTTTGCGCTGCCCTCCCAATACCGAACACACGTGCCGGCTCTCAAAATCACTCTCGACTAAGACGTCGTTCCTTTTGACCGCCCTACGCTTGCGAAATACCCGGTACGGGGCGACCATTCTTGCTTCCGACCGTCGAAGCCTCCAATCTCCTGCAGGGCACACCCATACCCATGCGGGCAACGTGCAGACCCTTGAGTATATTGAGGGCTGCCTCCTGGGAATCCTCTCGCAAAATGCGAGGGCCCCAGGTCTATTACTGTGCCCCTCTCTCGTCGCCTATTCCATTTCTGTCTCTTCTCCTACAACGGTGCCTGAAGACCCGTTCCTTGCTCTCGCAGCACCGGCTTACGCAAATAGCCCGAACACGAGCGCCTTCGCTCAAAGCATCCTCACGGCTTCTGGGTTTCCACCTTGGCTGTCATGCAGGTCGCATTGGTGACACAGGAGGCAGACCGCCTTGGATTCTGCATGTCTCGGTAGTGCTTCGGCTGCTTCTAAGTACAGGCAGCCCCACTACCATAATCGATTCACAACACTACCCACACACCCCATGTGCTCCCATCAGAACATGCCTGCTCGAGTGGCGCGGCCCCTGTTTGTCCAACGATCCTGGCTCAACATCCTCACTACGGTCGTGCGTGCTCCCATCTGGGTTGCCCAGGCCGAGCTCTTGCAGCGAACCATTCTCGCAATTGGTGCTCGTGACCGAACTCGCTGCCAGCGTTGCTTTTGTGGATGATGAGCACCACACTGTACTTGAAGCAAAGAACCATTGAGATAAGATTCATCCGGATTCCTGCACAAGCCATGTGTCATAAGGCATACAGCATCTTAGTACACATGGTCTAGGTTTTGCGCTCCTCTCTTTGAACAGTAATCGACATGCCCCTCTCTTTCAATATCAGAATGGCCTCATCACATGCGATCACCTCATTGCGGCGAGACAGCATCGTGCTTGGACCATGGTACTCACCCTCGCCTCTTTCATAATTGCTGGCAGCTGGCATACTCGGCCTGCAGTTTTGAAATTCGAGAAGAGCTGCGGATAACTATTCTTCCTGCTGAGCGGCAGCCCACCGGAGCTTGTTGACCTTGATCTCCAGGGTTTACAAGGCCTGGTTGCCGTGCCATCTGTTTCCTGCAATGGTACGCACTCAGATGATATCCCATATGGCTCAAATCCATGGGCTGTTTCTTATTTCCCATCGTCTTATGCATCAAATCATCGATATCACGGTACATCGCGGCTGTATGGATATCCCAATACTCATGCACGGAGTGCTGCCCAGCATGCATCTGAACTGCAGAGACCCATGCACTTTTCTACTTCCGCCTAAACCTGGTCCAGTGGACGGGTTGTAAGAGAGCCAAACTATGCTTTGACCAGGGGCCTGTCTCTACCTCTGCTAAATAGGCTCGGGCACGAGCGAATATCCTTGCCTCCGCAGCATCAAGCTCCGTCCATTGTCTGATAAGTCGTCGAGCGATGACTGGCGGGCTCCTAGCATGTCTAACGCTGCTCTCATGCCCTTTGAATCAACCAGAGGAAGTTCATCCGGTCCTTGCGCCACTCACCCCTGGCATACTTTCAAGTGGATAGCCTTTGCTTCCCCTCGACCTTTCCCATCTTGTCTCGCGAATACAGGAAGGGCAACATGTGTGGGCATGCAACATGGTGCGCGCCAACCCATACCTACCAGAGCCTAGAAGACCTCTGGCTCATCGGGACGAAAGCTCCAAGATGAGCATCTCAAGCCGTATACCACCCTTGGCCCTGCATAGGTACTCACTCAGGACGTGGCATATTCGGAAGTGCGGACGCAGAGATAAATGGCATTCCTCCTTCAGGACACCGACTCCCTCCCTTCTCTTCTCATCTTCCATCACTCCAGCATATTTCCTGCACTCCTGTCTGAGAAGAATATTACCTGCATTTTGACGACTGGTACTCACAGCTGCTTCTCCAATTGCCTGGCCCAGGGGACACCTGCCCCCACGAAGTGTTCCTCTGCCTCGGGTCTCCTTCCCTGACCCCACCAATACACGCCCACGAAGCCACCCTCCCATCCCGCACTCATCCCACGTCTAAAAGCATGGCGCCGTCTGCCATGGTCCAACATGAGATTCAGCCCCTGCACCTGCCCCATGCCGGGGCCTCAAAGATCAGTGCGTCTGTCCTACACGGACCAAAGGACCTGCGATTGGTGAGTTTTGGGGGTGCTTCATCTGTTTCTTTGGTTCGGGCTCCCACCGTGTTGCCAGTCTTACCGTTACACAAGATCTCAGGCCTTGCTAGTCCGGAACACAAAACTCGTACCTATTTCGGGAAGCGGAGCTTGTGGGCTGACAGCAGAGCCGCGTGCCTTCTTTTAACGACCGAGTCGCTAACCAAGAGCCTATAGGAGTCCAGGACTCTCGGCGAGCCGGCGCTGGGCGAGCTTCAAGTAGCCCTGCGTTCCACGGGTATATGTGGCTCGGATGTGTCTTACTACAAGAAATTCGCGAATGGCGATCTCTGTGCCTGCCAGCCACTCTCGCTCGGCCATGAGTCCTCCGGGGTCGTGGTAGCCATTGGCCCTCAGGTGCGTGGCTTCGCAGTGGGAGACCGCGTTGCCTTGGAGGTCGGCGTGCCTTGTGGACAGTGTTCCACATGTCGCAAAGGGCGATATAACCTCTGCAAGAAGATGAGGTTCAGGAGCAGCGCGAAGTCTTTCCCCCACTTCCAGGGCACGCTCCAGGATAGAATTAATCACCCGGCGATATGGTGTCACAAGTAAGTACCGGTACCACACGATCGGAAAGTGAGGCTAATTGTACTGACTTGCAATCGAAAGGCTCCCTGAAAACGTCTCATTCGACGCAGCCGCTCTCCTCGAGCCGCTGTCAGTCGCCATACACGCCAGGAACCGCGCGCAACCCGAGACCGGCTCCACGGCCCTGGTGCTCGGCGCGGGGACAGTCGGCCTTCTGACGGCAGCCATGGCCCGGCAGTCAGGCTGCACGACAGTGACGGTCTGCGACGTGGACCAGGGCCGCGTCGACTACGCGCTCGAAAAGGGCTTCGCGACCCACGGTTACGTCGTGCCGCGGCCCCTGCACGCCTCCTCCAGTAGCTCCTCCGTCTCCGGGGCGTCGACCCCGGGCGGCGTGGCAGACGGGGCGGTGACGCCCGCCAGCAGCATCTTCTCGACGCTGGACGGCAGGCTCGAGGGGGCCAGGGCGACCGCGGCGGACATCATCGCCGCCTCGTTCAGGACCTACTCCTCCTCGCCGCCGCTGGCCGACGATGAGGACGAGGATGACGGCTTCGATGTCACGTTCGAGTGTACGGGCAAGGAGGTGTGCATGCACACGGCCCTGTACGCGACGAGGCCTGGCGGCAAGGTGATCATGGTCGGCATGGGGACGCCGATCCAGACGCTCCCCATGTCGGTGGCGCACCTGCGCGAGGTGGACATCCTGGGCATCTTCCGCTACGCCAACACGTACGCCACGGGGATCCGCCTGCTGTGCGCCCAGAAGAGGGGCGGCGCCTTTGGGCTGCCCAGCCTGGACGACATGGTCACACACCGGTTCAAGGGGCTCGAAAACGCGCGCCAGGCGTTTGAGCTGGCTGGGCGGACGGTCGATGACGAGGGGAGGGTGGTGTTGAAGGTGGTTATTGAGGCGTGATTCCGTTTGATACTCGCATTTTCTCATCTGTTGTCTCCTTTGCACATCGGCCCTCAAGATGGGCTCACTCCTGATTGGGGCCGCTATAATCTAACAAGAGCGTAACTGTAGTCCAGCTTCCTGTTCACCAGGGAAACTATCTGATAGCGCCTGCTTAGATCTTAGAACACATCTTATCTCTCTACACGCCTGAATCGACGGGTACATGCAGCCAGATGCGAGACGCAGGAACTGTAGATGCCGAATTGTAAAGAAAATGTGTAGGCGCATGACCAGACGTCTTTCTGAGAAAATGGGGCCTGTTCGCGTTCACATACTGGAGCCACTACCTACCTACCTAGGTATGTAGATTTCATGTGTTCCATGCTGCAGGTGTCTTCACCGCAGATCAGGCCATTGGTATCTTGGGGGAAAAAGGTCCCCAGCCGGAACTTGTTGCTACTATTTTCTGAAGGACAATGGTGTAGTTGGTATTCGGAGCAGCAAAAATGACGGACACAATCCACTTTGGGCAGTAGATTACGAAGCTTTAGAAGTGACGCTGGCTGGCGGTCGCATACATCTCTACCAAGCCAAACACGCTCGACTTCGCTGCAATCAGGACTGCAAAGCCGGCCAGCACGTTGACAGATCCATGATTTGTCTGTTTTTTTTCTATTTAGGAAAAGTATGGACGTCTTACTCTAAAATCTTCATTGTTACATCAGAATGACCACGAGTGCAGTTGTTTCCATTTGTGCCGGCCACAAGGGCAAGACCAGCAGAGTCGAAACGCTCTGTCACTCGATCTCTGAGGGCTCCTCGGACAGCCGTCTGACCACAATGGGTCGAGATGAAAACGACGACCATCAAATCGTGAGGGCCTCTCGGCCCCGGGGCCGGCCTGAGCAGTGAAATCTTCTCCTAAACCGTCCTCCACGGCAAAGGATTCAGAATACAAGGTCTATAAGGTATGACCAATCCCCTTTCCGGTGCCCTAGAACGCCGTGCTCTTCCATGATTCTCGTAAATGCCATAATACCAATTGCCTTCTCAACGCCAGCCCTACTAATAAAGATTCGTACGCAAGGGACGAGAAGGGCGGTCTTCTACATCAAATCGCCAGCTGCAGACAATGATCCAGGTCGACCGCCCTTGCTGTGCTGCTGAGAATTGCCAAACCCAGGTACTTGAGAAGCGAACGCAGCCACTCGCTGGCTGTTGTGAGTCTTCTCGGTCTCAATGGCGTGGAACTTCTTGCCAATGTCTCTGGTGTCACCGGCTCGGTTCATGAGCTCAGTGAGCAGTTGGATCGTGCTGACATCGTTCTCCTCGCTCAGAAGTTCCTCCTGGAAAGCCTTCGCATCAGATGGCTCGACAATGTTCAGACGGTGAACAAGTGCCTGCACGAGACGTAGCAAGGTTTGGGAAGGTTCAGTGTGGTCGCCAGCGGCAACCTCGGTGTTGACCTCGTCCATGTACGGGGGAGGAAGCTTCTGCAAATACTTGATGATGAGGTCGATCCTCGCCTGCAACATCTTGATAGCATTGGCCTTGGTGGTGAGGGCCGAAATCATCTCCTCGTCCTCCTTGGACAAGGCCACAG
Source organism: Diaporthe sp. PMI_573 (assembly GCA_021399435.1). Lineage (NCBI taxonomy): Eukaryota > Fungi > Ascomycota > Sordariomycetes > Diaporthales > Diaporthaceae > Diaporthe > Diaporthe sp. PMI_573. The sequence goes on from JAJTUP010000034.1 coordinate 662,879, forward strand.
TCTCAGGGTCAACTCCCTCGTCCTGGTTCGCAGCCTCCTTTGCCTTGCCCTTCCCTCTGCCTTGAACGTCAAGCTTCAGAAGCTCCTCTTGGACTCGCTCCGAGGCAGCATTGGCAGCGGCACCAGCAACCGAGGTCATGCCGATCATTTCGGCCTCGTGCGTTTCGACGGTGAAGGGAAGCTCCCTGAATTTGAGCTTCAGCTGAGAGTCGCCATCTTTCATCTCTTTGTCCTCGCCCTCTGTAGTGGTATCTTTGGCCGCGCCGTCGACTTCGTACGCGGTCTCGTAGACGGTAAAGGGCAGCTTTCCACCAACAGACTCCTCGCCGACCTCCTCTCTGTGGAAGCCGAGCAGGACGGCGGATTCATTGTAGGAGAGAATCTGGTTGTGGATTGGAAGAACGTGGTTGCCTGGTCCGGTTCGGGGGTTCACTGTGAACCAGCCCACCAGGTCGAGGGTGCGATCCTTGTGCACGAGTCTCACTATGATTTCAGGTCAGCACGGTCGACAGTCGTGGGGTCGCTGGAAACCAGACTTACTCTGCTCCAGACGAGTCTCGAACCAGAGGGGCTCTAAGGTGACTTGGTCTCCATTCAGCAGTGTCTTCACCTCGTAGGCGTGCTCGATCGTCGCCTCCCGCCCATTTTGCTGGCCGAACAGTGCTCCAACGATCGGGCCCGGCTGCTTCCTCAGGTAGTGTCTCGTGACATAGTCACCGATGTTGATCACGGGCATCGGGTGCAGGATGACGGACTCCATGTTGGGCGAGTGGCAATATGCGTCCAGCTGCGAGTCGGGTTGATTGTGTGACAAGTGGGAGCTGCTGCTTTTTGCTGCGACGTGCCAGGCAGACGCGACTGCTGCACGTCAGTTTGGATGGGAGAGGTGGGTTTGGAGGGGCATACTGTGTATGCCGGTAAGCTGCCTCAGCTGCCTCTGATGAGGCAGCTTGTGCTGCTGGGCCCTTGCCCCTGCCCGTTCTTAGCGGGTCGCGGGGAAGTTGGCGATGGCCCGTGCGTTGCTCTGGACCCCAGCCCTCCCCAAGCTCAAGCTCTGGCAGGTACCCAGGTACAGGGTCTCATACTGTCAATTTCACAGCCACGTTATGGCTTGCCCACCTTTTTATCTGATTATCCCGTAGGAAATTGTTCCACGAAAGGATATTCCATAGGAGGCTGTCCCAAAGGAGATCATCACACAGAAGGTTGGGCAGTGAGTATTGCCCAGGCTGTCCAGTATACATGCTGTGGCCGTGGAGAGCACCATTGACAAATTTTAATAAATGTGGCACAACCTTGCGTGATTCTCGTCCATGTGAAATTGGAGGTACTCTTCATTATTTTTTTGGGGCAGATAAGTTGAAACCAGATGTGTGGGCATTTCCAAAGTCACCTGTTTGTTTCATCAATGTCGTGGTTCTAGTTTATCTATGGCAACTCGCAGAGCGTGAACACAATTCTTTTTCTTTGGAGGACTGATTTGGAAGAATAAGAGTTCCCAAGAGATAGACAGAACAAGTGGTTTTGCAAATTCACCACATGGTCTCCCATTCTACCTATGTGGGTATTGATTTGACTGACCTTCTTTGCCCCTCTCAGACCGCAACTGAAGACAAGGAGATGCATGAAGGACTCTTGACCTGACCTGGCCCGTCTTTATCAAGTTTACCATATTCTTTCAAGCACAAGGCCACAGGCAAGATATTTGAAATGAATTGGCTGGTTAGTAGGATGCCATGGTAGAGATCCTTGCAAATGCTTTAGGCGGGTTGGTGGCACCTTGGAGAGACTCCGATCTCAAGGCTTGGTTCCACCTCCTGACATGCTGCCAACATAGACCTACACCCAGATGAGTTGACTGATGCTTCCAAATCGTCATCAAATCTTCTCGAGCACAGCTTGGATTTCCGGATCTTCAATACATCGTCTCAAGATCCAGTGGATTGCCCTGGGAGCGCCCCGAATATGGACTCTGGTGTGGCTCACAAACCAAGTAATGGCTCCCTCCTGATCAAGAGGAAGCCGGAGGAAGAGGTCCAATTCGTCTCTTCAAAACCAGTCAAGAAGTGCCGTGGCAGTAAAGACTTCCCAGCGGAGGCTTGCCGTGCCGTCGACCCGACCGACACATCGAGATCAGGTCCTGCTCCTGGAGACACTCGTTCTGTCAACACTCCTAGTCATATCCTTCCGAGCCCCCCCACGAGCCAACCGCTTCATGAACTGAGCAATTTCAACCGAGGTGCTTCGTTGCCCAGCATGGAGAACTACGTGTTCCCTCCACCTCATGACGGAATCACCAGCCAGACTTCTCGAAGCTCTCCGATGCTGTCTCCCAAACAGTTGCCGCAAGCTGCTCCTTCAAGCCAAGCTGACAACCAACTGAACCCCTCAACACCTTTGAATGCCAACGATGCTAAGCCGCTGGCTTGGTGCAATGTTTCATGGGCAACATCCGGCATGCCACCCCAGTCAACGCCTATGAATATTCGAATGACTCCCAACCAGCCGATGATGACCTCATACGTCCAGCCATCAGCCCTTGAGCCATCTGCTGCTGTCCGTGACGAGAAGCAGCAGTCGAGGACTTCGGAGAAGTCAATAGTTTCGGCCCAGTGTCCCAAGCCAGTCACTCAGCCTCGAAAGGAGTTGGGCGCGGAGCACACCCAGAACAACCACCATCATCCTCCGGATGAAAGCCCTGAGTTGAATCAAGCCATGCAGCCCCCCAGAACACAGAAAACATGGCAGCCCGCTCAGCCCAATTCGCAGACTCCGCCAGGGCCAATGTCTCACATCCAACCGCCCGCGCAACAGCATACGAGCAACAGCAATGGCTACGGCGTGGCAACTGTCCATTCGCTCCCTCCGAAACCACCGTGTTTCGCGTGCGAGCAGATGCGGCAACAGGCTTTGCACAACAAGGCGAATGTTTGCCCTGTTATTGGGACTGCCCCCCACGCAAATCATGGCTGGCATGGCCCTGAAGTGACTCACCCTGCTCATATGCAGCCTACGCCATTCCCGGCTGCTGGTTTCGGCGTGAGTCCAAATGTGACCCAGAACCACTTACACAGGCCACAGCACCTTTACCACGGACAGGTGCCGATGGGGTACGGCTTGACACATGTGTCAGCTCAAGGACCGTATCCAACTCCGGTGCAGAGGGCGTTCCCGGTACCGGACATGAGTGCGATCGAGTCTGCTCCAGGGGTGCCTGCTCACAGGTTCAACGCCAACCCACAGCTGAACGTGTCCCCGGGGTCGTCCACCATGTCCCATACAGAGCGTACCCAGTACACACAGACCCAAAATGCGTCGTCCCAGCCACTGACAACGCAGCCAAGCTCGAGAACGGCCCCTTCTCCCACTCCAGCGGCAAGCCCTACACCTCGGCCGCCGAGCCCTTCGCCATCGGAGAAGCACTCGCCGAATCTCATCGTCGACATCGCCGAGACGTGCGAGGCGCTATTCCCGTGGGACGAGGTCGCCGAGAGACACAATGTGCCCCGCCAGAAGGTCGCCGACACGTTCGCGGCCATCATCCAGCTGCCTTTGATCCGGTGTACGACGGACAAGAAGCGACATGGGAGACTGGCGACAAACAGGCTGAAGGATTATACCAGGGGCAAGAATGCCATGCACATGGCTTCCCCTGCGTCCCCGGCGACACCAACGGCTTCCACCAACAAGTCGGATTCCAACGAGAACCAAGACGACAGGCCAGTTCTTCCCGGCGTTGTGGAGTTGGCCAACTCGATGGCGCCGGTTACGTTTCCTCCGACTCTCACACAAACATACCCAGGGACGTGGTGAGAGCAGCCTCTTCTCCCAGCAGCCCCCACCGCAGTAAAGACAACGGGCGAAAGCCTCACTTGCTCAACAACAGGTCCCAGTCAACAGACCTCCCAAGATTCTCCTCAACAAACTGCTCGTACATACCCGGAAAGCGCACGGGGACGGTCGGGTCCAAGCCGCGCACCCTGGTCCGGCCGAGGTCCTGCATCTGCCGGGATTGCCTGTCGCGCAGTCGCCTCTCGAGGGTCGTGGCGTCCTGTGCGCGGCCCTCGAGCACCGCAGCGCGGAGCCGCGCCGTCAGCCGGTCCCGCTCGGCGCCGTACCGCAGCAGGATCTGTGACCTGTTGAACTCCGGGTCGCACTGGGCGCACGTGCAGGCCAGGGAGTTGCGCCTGTCCGGCAGGACGCATTTCCTCGGGCACCGGGAGGTCCAGTGCACGAGGTAATGGCCGCACATCATTTTGTAAGCCAGGCCGGTGCACATTCTTGGATTTCTTTTCTTTTCTTTTCTTTTCTTCTTCCTTTTTGGGGACGGTGGTTTGATGCTGTTGGTGCTATCTCGCAGTGTTGGTGACCTTGGTGGCCTGTGTATCTCGCAGATTCTCGCGGCTCGGCCAAGGTGAACATTTCATACTGGTCATGTCGTCGGTCATAGGAGTTTGGTCATTTCTGAGTGAGCGCTGTTTGCTAGTCGTGATGACAGCACCGCAAGTTGAGATGGGTAGGCAGCGTATTACGGAGGTCGGTCAAAAAGTGACAAAGAAATCAACGGGTTTGTGAAAGAGTGACCGTTGTTTGTCTCGGCCCTGCCCGAACCTGGCTGATTGTTCCCTGAGACATGTCCACAAGAGATGTCTCTGTCACATCCAGCTGGGCCGAAAGAAATGTGGACGGGGAGGAGCTGAGAAGTTAGGTACTTGCTCCCTTAATAATCTGCCTGATCCCGTGCGCCTGAGGGTAGTGCCAACGATGGATCTTTTTAAGTCACACTAGCATCATCACAATCTCTAAAGGCCGGATATCCCTGGCGAGAAGGGTGGTTGGTTTCGGACCGTCATCGCTGCGGTGGTTGATGTTACTTCCTGGCGGCGTCGGTTGAGTCTCGGGACGCCGTTGTGGGCTAAGCACGTTGGACGTCCGGGAACAATCGTCGTCTTCAGGTGGAGTTTCCTCGGTAGCGCAGCGCCTAAGTCGTTTTAGTGTTGTCGTGCTTCGAGGTCTCATCTAGTTAGTCTTAGTGCTCTGTCACATTGCTTTTTCTCCCTAATGCTACTTGGGCAGCAAGAGCCGCGCTCCATCCCAGGACTACCTGGTTCGGCTGGTGTTGCCAAGCAGGCGAATCGCTTCCAAGGATTCCGCCTTCGGGAGTCGTCATCGTCCATCAGAAGACGTCCGACTGAATAAGTCTGCTGCATCCCAAGAAATTCACGCGTGCAGAATTGACTTTTCGAGTTCGAGTCAAGATAAAATTCAAGGATTGCTTCTTCTCACTGCATGTAATTAGTCGTGTATGTCTGGACATTGTTGTATATACGTTTCTTAGCGCTTCCGAGCTTGGCCGCCGGAGCCACTTCATCTGTGTGGCCTAATTGACAGAATTGGAAACTCGTCATCTTGGCCCTTTCCAGCGAAGCTCACGGAACTGACACCTGGTGAGCGGCTGTTTAGACCCGACTCTCCACCATCGAGTTCGAAGAATTCCGATTGACCGGGGGTGTCGGGGATCGGATATCGAGCTGGTATCGCGACGACGGGTGGGCTCCTCAGCGTTTTTCTCCAACGTCTCCGTATGCTCCTCGGTATCAATTTCCGGTAGAAATAATCTCGAAACGACTTCGTTGTGCCGAAGACTATAAAAGCGAGGAGACTTGCGGACACGCCGGGCAGGAAAGTTAAGATGTCGCCAATCGCGCGTCGATAGCTTAAATCGACAACAGAGCCTTGTGAATCTTTACCGTTATCTCTGGCAAAGTTGATTTCGTTTGAGATAATTACCAGCTGGAACGCTCTGTGAATATGTCGTCAGCGTTGCAAAGATCAGGAGGGCGAACCAATGCATTTGAGACTCACGATATACCCGCGAAAGCAAGAGTGAAGCGGGTAACCAGCCAACTGTCATAAATGCTCTTTTGTTGCAGTGGGACACCGCCTGCGCTGCTTGCAAGACTTCCGGCAGCCGTATTTTGAGTGGTTGCGGCGTGGGTTCCAGCAGCAGTCGAACGGTCGGCGTACCCAACATGCTATTTGGACTGCATTAGTCAAGAATGTTTTGACCGCTCCGGGACCATATTGGCACGTACCCAGGACATCACAGCTCGTGTTGCAACGTATCTTGCGAGGATAGCCATGAGGAGTATTGTGCCGAGCGCAAGGCTGACTCCCACTTCGTTGAATTATCAGCAGCCGTACAGAGCTCGCAGAGATCGTCCTATTGGGTTGGACTTACTGATCATGTTCGCAAGAAAATAGAACCCAGTGGTTGAGGTCTGTACAACATCGGTGCGCATCAAGCTCACTTGTATGATGGGAAGAATAACTGCCGTAGTTTTGGCCGCATAGCTTCCGTATCGAGTTGCTGATCCCGTTGCTTTCAAATGGTAGATAGAGTAAGCCAGCTCTGTACACCTACGTTCAAGTCAGACAACGTACGGGCCAAGGTAGTCCGCGTAGACTGAAGCTTACCATGAGACGACGAGAATCGATTCAACATTGTAGCAGTAAAATTCTGGACTTGGTCAGCAAGTCAAAATGGTCGGATCTAGAGTTCCAGGACAACTGACGAATATAGAACAAGACAAGATCAATGCCTACTGAGGCTCCAGCCACAGAAAGCTCAGGATTGCCGGCGCGTGTGCTCACATAATCAAACTGGTCAAGCTTGATCGAAGTCCATCGGAGGTATGTGTGCAGCTGTTGTGCCTTCGGGTCTGTCAGTTGAAAGTTCTTGCAGAAGATCAAGATGAGTTGTAGAAGTAGATGCCTCGTTCTACGCCCCTGAGATCCAGACAGCTGCCCTTCAAGGTCTCAAGGGCCAAATGAAGCCACGGAAAATACTAACCATGGAAGTTATAGTGCTTAGAGATGTGAAGAAGGCAAAGAATGCCACATCTGAGAATGTCTCTGTCAGCTCAGGGTGCAGACGAGAGTTTAGGAAAGACTTACAACTCTTCCACTCCCGATGGGCAGTCGTCACCCACAGCAGGGCACAACTCAACATCAAGCATATGGAGCTGTAGATGGACACACCGACCGCTGGCCCGACAGCTTCAGAAGGCAGCTCCTGACCAACTGAATAATTCTTTCGTCAGCAAACCTGTCAAATAGTCTGTCGCAGAAGTGCGCGTGGAGATCTTTTCGCCTAATCAGACGAGTGCGACTCGTGTGAATATCCTGTGAGAAAGAAACCTACTGCCGGACATCACCGCGATGTAGTCATGGGGCTCTGTGCCTGCTCAGGCAGGGTTCTAGCCAATGTGGGTCGATGCAAGGACGACAGAAGGAAAGAATGCGAAAGTGGCTGGGGGTAGCATTAAGAAGCGAGTGAATCCAGGCAAAGAGGAAGGGAAAGGAGTGACGTTGTTATCTACTTGTTTTACAAGCAGCAGGGAGCGATTGTGACAAAACAAGGAAAGAAGGAAGTGAGAAGAAAAGAATGAACTTGTTGAGAGACCCTAAACAATACCACATCGTGCCTGGGATGGCATTTAGAGAGCTGGCAGCGAGTCCCGAAATGGTCGTGAAGGGTACGCCTCAGGGGTCGGGCACCGGGGTGTCGTCTGCTCGACGAAACACCAGGGATGAGGTGCCGTTTGACATGGACCACGGTTCCAAATGGAGGGAGCAGTCGAGGACGGATGGGTCATGGTGGGAAATCGGTTTCAGCTGCCCAGCCTGCCAGCCCAAGACTGAGCAATACCGAGTAGACGATGCCAGCTTCGTCGGAGAATCCGAGTCTGATGATCGACACGAGAATATCTGTTGCACGTTATGCCGTCGGCGAAGCACCCGAGGCCGCCTGTCTACCTCAGAGATCTGGCCTGTCTGGGGCACCTCTGCTCGACGACCAGAGTGCCCGTCTGTCACGATACTGTCGAGTGGACATGCTGTGCCCGCGACTCCGCGGTTCCGGGTGGCTGGATGCAAGACCCATCCCATGGACAATCTATTTCAGCACACGGAGGGGAAATCTTGCTAGGGATACCCAGCAAAGAGGGAGCTGGGCCTTGGGATACGACGGTGATTGCTCGCAGCTCTGGCGGGTTGCGACGGTAGATCTCAATGCAATCTCTGGACAAGCATCCGTACCGAAAAAGAGAAGAACTGTCGAAGGTCTGTTCTCCATGTCAGATGGGATGCAGGTGATGCGACTAATGCGACTAAAATGTGACTGATGTTCCTGGAGTTCCTGTGAGCGAGGGGCCAAGATGCCTCGGCGTCCGAGGGCCTTGGTGCGGCAGTTGAGAGAGGTGCCTAGGTAGATCGGCTGACCCTGCCGCTCCTGGGGTGGCAGGCTCCGCAAGGACCCCAGCACTTCGGGCCCAGCTCCGAGGCCACGGTCTCGGCTAAGGGATGGCGAAGCTGGGGGGAGTCATCCGAATGGTCAGGGCGTGTCGAGTACCTAAAAGGACAGAGGGAGGGTGGAGCTCCCCGACCATGTGGCCGAAGCCACCTCGTCCGGTAATTAAACGTTCAGAATAAAACCAGCAGAACTTATTAGGACGACGGCTGATGAAGCTTGACAACATGTCTAAATATGACGGACCCAATCTGCCCTCCCAGTGGGGCCGCCTGCCACACGCCAGTACACGTATAGGACCACCCTGGTGGAAATGCCCGAAGCGCAAACCTTGTTACGCAATCGTTCCACAATGTCTTTATTTACGAAGGCGACTCCTCGAGACATCCGTGTCCCTTTTCTTTTTGGTATGATTTTAAGTGCCAGGCACTCTTTTCAAGACCCTGTGAATTGGATTGTTCGAGATTGATCATTGTGTGATGTTTGTCCGCGCGCGTCCGATTTGATCGCCGCTGGGTTGGGCCGATCTTGGATGCCGGGGTGGATTGGGTTCTGCTCGATGCAGCCCTGCGGCTGGGTCCTGCCGCTAATCCTGCCAGTACAGTAGAGAGGAGCCCCACTGGGCGGCTGCCACACTGTGCCCATTAATGCTGCCGTTCTATTGAACTTTGCCGGCACACCGAGACGCGACGCGTCTGAGCAGTGAACTGATAGCTGCAAGTGTCAAATCCCACACAACTCCACCATTCTTTGTTTGTAATCATGTGTCTCGACATTCTTATGTTCGACTGCTAAACTGTCGCCTATCAGCATTTTTCCACGGAGCAATCCTGCATTCTCTACAGGCTTGCTTCGCGAGCGTTCCTGCCACCCCTCACCAAATCTCATCCATCCACTGCATCTTCTGATCACAATGGTGGAATGGGAGCCAGTGCTGCCCATTGGCTGGGACCACAGAAACAGAGCCTTCTTGCAGGCCTTGACGGGCCGCGGCTTCATAACACTCGGAGAGGGAAAGTCGATCATTGCCGCGATCCTGTCAGCAGAAGACGACTCGGCTCGTAGGATAACCTCTGATTCGATCAACGACAATACATTCAGGCAGTATATCAGCAAAGCACGCGAGGCCGTGGCATCGCTGGACTACGATATCCGTAACTCGTATCATCAGATCAGCCGAGAGCAAATATGGGCCCTCATCAACGCCCACAGCGACCCCAGCACCCAAATGGCGACCTCGCGGACTCCCGACGAGATCTCGTTTATTAAGAGAGTGCTTGATGCCATGTTCGAGACCTACAACACCCCCAGACAGGAGGTCATGGCGGTCACGGCGGCGCAGGCCAGGAAAGTCGCCCGGCCAGCCGCGCCGGTCCAGGACGGCGACGCCGATAGGGAGGAGCCTGCACAACGGACCGCAGACAGAGCACTAAAGCACAGCGAGATCGAGAGGCTGCTGCCCAGTCTGGTCGCCGAGGGCTGGTTCGAGGAAAGCGACGAAGGGTTCTACAGCCTGAGCCCGCGCTCGCTCATGGAGCTCAAGACGTGGCTGGTGGCAGCCTACAACGACCCTGACGTCGGCCCCGACTCCTGGCAGCGCATCAAATTCTGCGAGGCGTGCAAGGAGATCGTGACGATCGGACAGAGATGCCCTGGGCGAGACTGCAACACACGGATTCATGACATCTGCACGGAGGCCTACTGGCGTACGCGTAGGGGCGGCCGGACTTGTCCCCGTTGCGAGACGGAATGGACGGGTAAGAACTACGTTGGCGAGAGGGCCGTCACAGAAACAGCTGCGGCGCACCGCCAAGTCGGCCGGAACAGAAGGAGCAATGGGAACGCATCGATGGTGAACTATGAGGCAGACGAGGAGGTCGACAACGAAGACGATGGCGGAGAGTGATGGGAAGTGAGCAACAGACATGCCAGGCTTCTATTGTTGGTGACAAGAAGAGAGGGGGAGGCTACAAGGCGGCGTCGTACAAACGCTCCTTGATGTAAAAAGGCGGGCTTTGGGGCTCAGGCTCGGAAGAACGAGAACACTCGATGCAGATCACATGCGAAAGATGGGAAGCCTTATGCTGGGCCAAGGGCTGTTCGCAGAGGATACTTCTGATACTTTGGGCAGTGCTCTTATCGAGCCTCCAGTCACACGTCCTGGTATTGTTTGGCTCATGCAGAAGCGAATTATTCTACGATACCCAGCCACAAGAAGATGGCAATGATATGAAACGAGCGGCTAAGTCGCATACCTACTCTCCAACTGTTGCGTGCGTAACCCTTGCAGTGTGACGTCACCCCACCCTGATGCCTCTCCTGTCACGGCTGGGCCAAGGCAGGCCCCGTGGCCCCCAAGGGCAGGCCCCTTGAATTCTGGACAACCATTTGGCGGGGTGGCAGAGTCTCTGTGACAAGGGAGCTCCGATTATTGACGGCTGGACGGCTCGAGAAGCTTGGTACGGTGGCTGTGTGCTCTGCAGCTAAACGGGCGGCCTCGACAAAGCCTCGCCACACAACCATCATGTGCAACACAGGATGACATCTCTACTGCGCTGGCTAACACAGTGCCTAACCTAGCTCGATCAAAGAAAAAGGCAAACCTTGGTCGCAGCCACTTTCCCAGCCTTTTCTGACTTTCTCCCCTCATCCACTCCTGACACATCTCAACTTGTTCTATTGCCCACCGGGGCAACAACCCAAGATGCTTGAATACATTGCATACCGCAAGTTCAAGAAGAACAGGGACCGAAAGGTCGAGGAGAGGGCCAAGCTCCAAGAAGAGGCAGAAGCAGCCCGGGCACGATCTAAGTCTCCAACAGGCAGCTCCCTGGGGCCAGGCCCTGTCCTGACGGACGACGAGCAGCTCTTCTTTGAGAGGCTCACATCTGAGGATGGCTTCTCCGACGAGAATGGAAAGCGACCGCCCCTACCGCCCAGGATGAAGACACCTGATATATCATGGGACAGCGATACCGACAGCTACGTCCGAAACGAGGATGTCGGGGCCAAAGAAAAGGGCAAAGGCAAGCAGAAGCCCGGCGACGGCAAGAAAGGCGATAGCAAACAGCAGCCCTCGCGCTTCTCTTTCTTCACGCGCAAGACCGGCAAGAATGACCTCCAACCCACCAGCCTCGCGGTCCCGCAAGCCGAAGAGGAGCGCGAGAAGGACGACATCAACAAGGTCCTGGACGACCTGAACCTGTCCGCGCGCAACAACAAGACCTTCAGCCTGTCCAAGGAGTCCGCCGAGATGGTGGGCATGTTCACGATCGTCCTGAAGGACCTGGTCAACGGCGTCCCCACCGCCACCAACGACCTCAAGAAGCTCTTTGACGACCACGACGGCACGCTGGCCAAGAACTACGAGAAGCTGCCCAAGAGCATGCAGAAGATGGTCACCACCCTGCCCAACAAGGTCACGGGCGCCCTCGCGCCAGAGCTCCTCGCCGTGGCTGCCGAGTCGCAGGGGCTGAAGGACGACGGCGCCCCTAAGGGCGGCATCAAGGACCAGGCCATGAAACTCATAGTGCCCAAGAACCTCTCAGAACTCGTAACGAAGCCTAGCGCCATCGTTGGTCAGTGTCACTTTTCTCTTGCAACGGATCCCCGACTTTGATGTTTTGGAACGTTCTAGAATGCAACACTTTAGGATCCATAGCAGGACTAACGTCACCATTTAGGTATGCTGAAGGCCATAATGAACTTTCTTAAATTGCGGTGGCCGGCCTTCATTGGCACAAACGCCATCTGGAGCATCGCGCTCTTCCGTGAGTAACCCTCTCTCCTCATCTTTCACATGTGCCTTGGTGCTGACATCTGCCCTCACAGTACTCATGTTTGTGCTATGGTACTGCCACAAGCGCGGTCGCGAGGTCCGCCTCGAGCGGGAGAAGTCCGCCGGTGCCGTCGAGGCGGGCAGCCGCATCGAGGAGCTCTCTGATGACGACTCTGTCGTCGAGTCGCGGAGCGGGCGTGCGTCGCCGAAGCGCATCGAGAGCTCAGGGGCGAGCTCGCGTAGGAGGTAGAGAGCTAGGCGGCTCCGGGTAATCGGTTTCGATGTCGTAACGATTAATGATGAGGGGGATTATGCAACGCGCGGCACGATCGCAGGCTTGGTGATTACAGAGATTTGGATTTTTTTTTTGGATTTTTTTTGGATTTTTTTTTTTTTTGAAAAAAGGGAATGGCGTTGGATGGTCGCTGGAAAGAATGGTGTTTATCGAGATACCCTATCGAGAAAGGGGTACATACGCGCTCACGAAAGACGTAATGATCACCGTTCATAGTCATGTTTGCTTTCCTATGTCAATAAATCCTGGGTATCATGAATGCTCTCTGTCCCAAAGTGAACCAGCCTACACGTCTTGCACAACCTCCTTGAACTCCTTGACCGCCTCATTACGCCGTGTCCGATCAATGACCTTTGCGCCATCTTGCATCCAGAAGTCCACCTCGTCCACAATATCGTACACGATGTCCTCGACGATCTGCTCATCGTAGCGCTCTGTCATCGGTCGAGGTGGCTCTTGCTTCGCTGTGATAGTCGGCTGCTCATCTGTGCCTGTCATGACCACGTCGGCTCCGTTGTCCTGGACCTGCTCATACCCTGGTGGTGGGTACCAGAATTTGGGGCCAAAGTTGACCGCTGCCGCACCGCCGCGGAAGACACTCACGGCGGGATAGTAGCCGAGCATGCCGTCGTCAAGACCATCTCGCGCGTCAGGTTGCTTAGCCGTGGCTGGCTTGGAGGCCTGCGGCAAGAATGCCAGGAGATTGGTGAACGCGGTGCCCATCTCGACACCGTTCTTGTAGGCCTTGATCCAGGAGTTCGGCAGCGTGCGTAGACATGGAACCCGATGAGTGGGATTGGGGCCTTCTGATGGTCCTGCACCCGATCCAGATGTAGACATCGGTGATGGGTTCATCAGATCCTCAAGCTCGGGCGAGGTGTGATAATCAGGTGTTTCGAAGTAGATATGGGCTTTGAATCGGATTGGCAGCCGGTCCCGCACGATGTTAAGTGCTTCAGTCGTTGAGTTGTCTGCTTCTTCCAGTAAGTCAACAGCAGGGTTGAAATGGCCTGTCACCACTTTCCGATGTATGTGTTCAGAGGGCAGATTGATCTCGAGCCCCAGCACGTCGCCTTCCCGGAGCTCCTCGCCGGGTGGGAAGAAGTCCTTGGGCCTCGACATGTGCACCTTCTGCCCCTCTTTGTCTCGGATTCCGTAGCTGTAGGCATCGAACCCCGCTGGTGCATCCACTGCAGCTTCTCTCCGTGCGAACCCTATACGGACATGGCCATGCGATTCTGGTTGCTCTGAGCCTGGTGGCGGTGGCTCCCTCAGTATGCCCCTCGTGACCTTGCACTCCCAGTACCAGCGGCCCTCTCTAATCGCGAAATTTGCTCGAGACATCCTCCATCCTTTGTCAGTCGTGATATGGGTTCCAGACTTGTCGAAGAGAAGGTGCGTTGCGGCATCCTCGAAGCTCATGTGAGCGCCAAAGGGCTCTGGCTCCGTCTGCCTGTAATAAAAGGAGGAGGGGAACTTGGGGTCTGCGATGCAGTGGGTGTAGTAGTACTGCTTCTTGTTGTATACACTTGATGTTTGTAAGCATTGGCCAGATACGCAAGTGATCCATGCTTGCTTACTGCTCCTGGGTCTCGAAGAACTCGATGCCCTCGCCATTGGGGCAGGGCACCTCGTGATGAGTCGCAAGTTGTGGGCCACGGGCAGGCTCGAAGTCGGTGGCTTTGGGGAGAGGAAGTATGTAACGTGCTGGCGATATTTCTGCAGCCGAAAGATTGTGCCGGCTCTTCTTGGTCTGTCGTGGGTCCGGAGTTGCTCGAGAGCTGTCGGCGCCGCCAGGCATGCTGGCAGCCTTAGACTCCCGCTTTTTTAGAGACTCCTTCTTGGTACGCTTTTCTCGTGAAGCGATTGGCGTCTCTTCTGGGACCTGAGACTTCCTCGAGGTGAAGTCCGGATTGAGGGGTGAGGAAACTGCCGGGACGTGGTCGTCGTCGAGAGCGCGCTTCTGGGGAAGGGAGGCCGGGCCTGGGGAGGGTACTGGGGCAGGTACCGGTGCAAGATTCGCGCCTCCAGCCGGAGGGTTCTCAGGGGCTTCGCTGGACATTTTGAAATTAAACGACCGATAAAGTTAGGTATCGTGGAATTGGCCAAAAGCACGCGCACCAATGTCAAGGCATTGCTTCTCGAAGCGATTTCGTCTAGCGGTAGGTTTGGGGTGAGCTTGGGGCATGATGCGACAAGAAAGCTCCCAGACGCGCCTTTGCGCCGCGGTTGTCTGATAAGAGGGCCCTTATCGATTGGCTTTTGCCAGGCTCCACCCTGCAACCCAGCACCTACAGACCTCAATTATCTACCTGCTTCGCAATACGCCGGCGGAATCTTGGTCCTCATCAAGTCTCGAGTCAACAACAGCCTCCGTCGCCCCGGTCCGCGAGCCTTCGCGTGGTATTTGACCACTCGCCCACTGTCCTTTTAATTCTTCTATTCCTACGAAGGGGCTTTTTCTACGGCTGTCGTACGCTTGTCAACGGGTGGCCTCAGCAAGCGGCTCAATCTGCCTACCTTGTCAACTTTTGAACATCGCCTACTCTGTGTGAGCCTGTGCTGCCACCATGCCTGTCGTCAAGGGTGGTGTGTGGACCAACATTGAGGATGAAGTCCTCAAAGCAGCCGTCTCTAAGTACGGTCTGAATCAGTGGGCGCGTGTATCCTCTCTGCTCGCACGGAAGACACCCAAGCAGTGCAAGGCAAGATGGCAAGAATGGCTGGACCCAAGCATAAAGAAGGTCGAATTTACCAAGGAGGAGGATGAGAAGCTGCTCCACCTGGCTAAGTTGATGCCCACGCAATGGCGAACCATTGCTCCTCTCGTCGGCCGAACCGCCAATCAGTGTATCGAACGGTACCAGAAACTCCTAGACGAGGCAGAGCAGAAGGAGGCTTCAGAGCTGAGCTTGACAGGAGGCGATGAAACTTCCGCACCGACGGCCGATGATGTTCGAAAGCTGCGACCAGGCGAGGTGGACCCTGACCCAGAAACGAAGCCCGCGCGGCCCGACACCATCGACCTCGATGAAGATGAGAAGGAGATGCTCAGCGAGGCACGAGCTCGCTTGGCCAATACGCAGGGAAAGAAGGCGAAGCGGAAGGCCCGTGAGCGACAGCAAGAGGAGTCCAGACGTCTCGCTGCTCTTCAAAAGCGTCGCGAGCTGAAGACTGCCGGCATCAACATCAAGATCACTACGCGCAAGAAGGGCCAGATGGACTACAATGCCGATATCCCTTTTGAGAAGAAAGCAGCGTCGGGATTCTACGACACGAATGAGGAACTCGCACTGAATGAGAGACAGCGAGCAAACTTTGACCCCAGAAAACAACAGCTGGCACAGGCGAAAAGGAAGCAGGATGAGGAGGACGAGGCTGGGCGCAAGAGGAGGAAGGCGGACAAAGATGCACCTTCGGCTTCGTACCGTGAGGCGCTCAAGGCCGGCCAAGCGCAGCGACTCAGGGAAGCCGAGCAGAGTAGTAAGAGAAGAGCCCTCAACTTGCCAGCCCCCCAGGTCGGCGAAGGGGAGCTGGAGGATATCGTGAAGATGGGCATGATCGGCGAGCGTGCCAACACGATGGCCGACGGCGACAATGATGCCACGCGAGGGCTTGTCAACTCGTACTCAGCCCTTAACACAGGGGCACCGATTCGAACGCCGAAAGCCCCTGCTCACGAAGACCACATCGCCAACGAGATCAAGAACATCCGTGCGTTGACAGAGACACAGTCCTCCCTCCTTGGTGGCGAAAACACACCGCTACACGAGGGTGCTGGTTCAACAGGCTTTGAATCTGCCGCTCCAAGGATGCAGAACATTGTCACCCCCAATCCACTTGCGACGCCCCTCAGACAAGGTGCAAATGGCGTTAGTGCTACACCCCTGCGCCCAGGACAGACGCCGCTGCGGACACCACGTGATAGCTTTGCCCTCAATAGTCAGAGCAATGACATGGTTTTGAGGCATAGACTTCAGCAAGGCCTGGCATCTCTGCCCAAACCGAAACAACAAGCATGGGAGCTCGAGCTGCCAGAGGAACAGCAGGAGGTGGCGGTGGCCGAGAATGGCCTGCCGGAGGATGCTTCCGAACGCGACCGCAGAGAGCGGGAATTCCGTGAGGCGCAGGAACTCCTCGAGAGGAAAAGGCGCACGCAGGTCATGCAGCGAGGGCTCCCACGACCAGTCTCTGTCAATCTAGCAGCACTTGGGCGCGCTGCCGATGATATTGAGGATCCAGCGGAGAAAGCCGTCGCCCGCGAAGCAGCACTGCTTATGGCTTACGACGCTGCCAAGTACCCCCTTGCTGGTGCCACTCGCGGCGAGGAGGCCCCCAGCCTGGCCCAGATCGACGATGATGCACTAGTGGAAGCAAGACGACAGATTTTGATGGACATCAAGGACAAGCCGAAGCCAGATGAGGTCGAGGCTGCTTGGGCCAAGAGCAACAACAACTCGCTTCTGTTGGGTCTTGGGTGCTACGATGATACGGAGCAGGAAGAGCTGGAAACCATGAAAGTGGCCGCTGAGGAAATCCAAGAAACCATGATTGCATCCGCTGAGAAAGGATCCAAGCTGGAGAAGAAGCTGAACCTGCACCTGGGTGGCTACAAGCAGCGCGCTGAGACGCTGCGAAAGAAGATCGGGGAGACGGCAACGGAATTGGAGAAGGCCACCAACGCGCTACACGCCTTCGAGATCATGGCGTCTTCAGAGGAGGTGGCGGTCAAGAACAGGCTGGCTGCTCTGCGAGATGAGGTCAGCTTTGTGAGTAGGCGGGAGAGAGAAGCGCAGGAGGTATACAGGCGGAACCAGGAAGAGCTGAGTGCTCTGAGGGCCGGCGGCGCAAACGGATTCCAATAAAATTGCATGTGGCATAGGCAAGACGGGCGGGCACGAGTGTATTATAGGTTCAAAATTGAGAAGCGGATTGAGTGTCAGTGCGGAGAGGACGGTGCTCCTGGAAGCGTAACTACATCGCCTGTGTCTTCCAGTGATATCACCTACTCACCTGCATGCTGGACGAGAATCTCAATAATATCAACTATTGAAGCTGTGCCACATTAGACTGGAAATCCTTAAACACCCCAGAGCTGTAAGGGCTCCGATAAGCCATGCGTACTTGGTGCAGGTCTGCTCAGACCCCAGTCGTACGCTAAGGTATACGCCCATGTACTGTGTCTAGGCAGGCAGTGAGTCCCAAAACAGCAAATTTATATCACAACATTCCTTTTGCACGCGACACCTCAATCCACATGCTCGACGCTGACGCGCATACTACAAGACGGTTCCCTCGGCAGTAGCATGTTGGCGGCCAGAACAATGGCGTCCACAGCAAGATCAGCCACGCATGGGGCGCTCACCTTTGAGCTGGTAGCCAAGTGCTCGGTGAGTTATACGACGCTGCAACAGCAACCAGCCCCCGTCGTGAGCCGCTGACTGACTGAAAGGTGCGCCAACACCAGGGATAGGCTACACGAGCTCGAGCCTCCGTCCTCACCCTGCCCCATGGCCCCATCAACCTCCCCATCTTCATGCCGGTCGCCACGCAGGCCTCGCTCAAGGGCATCACGCCCGAGCAGCTGGAGCAGACGGGCTGCCGCCTGTGCCTCAACAACACGTACCACCTGGGCCTGAAGCCCGGCCAGGAGGTCCTCGATGCCATCGGCGGCGCCCACAAGCTGCAGGGCTGGGGTCACAACATCCTGACGGACAGCGGAGGGTACGCAACCGGCCCCCTCTCCTTCCAGCGCGTGACCGTGAATGTGCATGTAATTCCATGGGCGGTTGCGATAGACACACAGAGAAAGAGACAGACAAGCGGACCGAGCAGCCAGGCTTACGATGGCAGGTTCCAGATGGTCTCCCTCCTCAAGCTAGCAACCATAACCGAGGAAGGCGTCCGCTTCCTCTCCCCCCACGACGGGACGCCCATGCTCCTGACCCCGGAGCACTCCATGTCGCTGCAGAACTCGATCGGGTCCGACATAATGATGCAGCTCGACGACGTGCTAGTAACAACCTCCCCGGACGCCGCGCGCATGCGCGAGGCCATGGAGCGAAGCGTGCGCTGGCTCGACCGCTGCGTCGCCTCCCACCGCAACCCGACGACCCAGAACCTGTTCTGCATCATCCAGGGCGGGCTGGACGTCGAAATGCGCCGCGAGTGCACGGCGCAGATGGTCGCGCGCGACACGCCCGGGATCGCGATCGGCGGGCTCAGCGGCGGCGAGGCCAAGGCAGACACGTGCCGCGTCGTCGCCGCGTGCACCGAGATGCTGCCGGACCTGAAGCCCCGCTACGTCATGGGCGTCGGGTACCCGGAGGACCTGGTGGTGAGCGTGGCCCTCGGCGCGGACATGTTCGACTGCGTGTGGCCGACGCGGACGGCCCGCTTCGGCAACGCCGTGACAAAATCCGGCATGCTGAAGCTGAAGAACTCCGAGTACGCTAATGACTTCCGCATCGTCGAGGAGGGCTGCGGGTGCGTCTGCTGCCGGCCCAAGGGGGACGTGAGGGACGGGGTGGACGGCCTGGGCGTCACGAGGGCTTTCATACACCACAACGTGGGCAAGGAGACTGTCGCGGCACATCTTCTCACAATTCACAACGTCTGGTATCAGTTGAACCTCATGAGGGAGGCGAGGGAGGCAATCATTGCGGACCGGTTTCCTGCGTTCATCAAGACCTTCTTTGCCAGGCTGTACCCAGATAGAAGCCAGTACCCCGAGTGGGCGGTGGACGCGCTCCGAGAAGTCGCTGTAGATTTAATGAAAGACTAAGGGAAAATGTCGTGTCTCACATCTATCATGAGGCTTCGATTGAGGCATTGGACAAACAGGGTTGTATTGGTCATTGCATACTCTGCAATGGCCAAGATCCCCGTATGCCTGAGCGACGCCCCAGCCCGCTAGGGCGAAAATGCTTTGCAATGAGGAAATGATACAAGGTCCTTCTAGAATGACTGTGAGGTTTCCGCTCCCTCGCCTGCCCATGCAATAAAATAGGCCAGATGCTGTCTGTAGATCACCAGTCCCATGCTGTTCTGTCGTTGAAACGCCTTTCAAACATGTTGCATCCCATCGTCCATAATCATAGATACATCGTGATATTCCTTTGAGCCATCGAGCACGTCACATCATTGTTCCCGGCCGTACCGTATGGCACACACCAACATCTCCTATCATCCACTTGCGTCCGGGCCCGGTCCCAGGTCGCCCGGCTCGACATGTGTCCGCCACTCGAACACTCTATCCGCCCCTCTACCGGGGCCGGTAAGCCCAGCGAGATTGCTTGCCTTGGGTGGATCTCTGATGTGCTGCTTCATGGGGTGGACGCCGTGTGTGACCATGTCCTCGGGCTCCTCATGAAACACCGGCCGGGCCGTCCTCCCGCCCATGGCCACCCGCTCCGTGGATCTCGTGACACCCGATCTCGGGCGGGACCTCTCGTCATCGTAGACATCCCCGCTCTCAACCGTGTACCTTCTTGTCGGCACGCTGACATGGCCAGGAGACATGGCCGAGACCATGGTCGGCAGGGGCATCGTGGCAGCCGTCGGCAACGGCGGGGGCCGGTGTACGGGCCCCTGGCGGAGATCCGTATTGAACCTGTCAGCGAGCCTTCCCAAGGACGCAGCCCGAACGCCCCGGGCGCGGTTGACGTCGAGGACGTAGTCACCGGGCGCGGCCCTATCAAAACCTGGCGCGGAGTCGAGCGTCATCGGCGGGAGGGGAGACGGCTGAGGTGGTTCGGGCACCGCAAGTTGGCGTGGACGTGGGCGGAAGTTGTCATTCATGTGGTGGCCCGCCGCGTTCCCAAGTCCATGGATATCCCCGAAGCCACCAAGAAAGTCGTCTTCGGGGCCACCTTCAGATTCTTGGTAGCTTTGTAAACGCCTCGCGTATGCTTCGTCATCGTAATGCTGCGGTCGCATGCGGGGGCCTGGGAACGCTGTCATGCCAGGCCCCGGGCGACCATGTCTTGTAGGAGAGGGCGGCATTTCGACTGCTGGCCGAACGCCGAAACGATCTCGTACCGGTAAGGGTATCTGCATGTGGTCCAACCGATCATCCTCGGAAGGGTCATAGTTGAACCAGGAGCAATCGCAGGTTCTCCAGCGGGCGCCGCATATCATGCAGAACTCAGCCCCGCAACGACTTTCCATTCGGGTCAGATGAGAACTTGTCTCACAAAGGGAGATAGCACGGAGCCGGGGGGGGGGGAGGTGTTGGACGGAGAGAGGATGACAACATACCATGTCATGTGATTGCAGCCTTCTTTGAGTTCGACCACGGCCTTGCATCTGAAGCAACGCTGCCATCCCTCGTCCTTGGCTTGTGCCATAAACCTCAACGTTTCCTCGTCCTTGGGGCAGTCCCTACCACTATGCCACCTGCCGTTGCAGCGCACACAAACCTTTGTCCTACACTTATCGCACTTGCCATACTTTTGCCCGTCGTCGGCGTGACGGATATCCTCGGGGCGGATGAACTCGTTGCAGCCCTTCTTGGGGCAGTAGATGCGGTTGCGGGTCGAATACTCGACGAACTTCTTATTCCAGGTCCTCTTGAAATCGTTGTCAAACAGGCGGTCCACGTGTTTCAGGGGGATGGTGGCCGCGGTGCAACACTTGGGTGGCATGTGCTGTGGGTCTGTAATGGACAACTTGAAGCTTCGCTTGAGGCACGAGTGGCACATCCGGTGGCCGCATTTAAGCTTGGCCGTCTTCCGGGAGGGGAGGTCGTCCCTGCAGACGACACATTCCACTCTAAAGTCGACTGTCAACTGTGGCCTGACCTGTATGATGGGGCGGCGGGGAGCGGACTCACACTTTTACACGTTTATCTGTGGCATGGTGGTGATGAGAGTGTAGTGACGAACCAAAGAAGCTTCCAAGGAAAGTTGACGATGACGAGCGCCTCGTTGAGCTTACACTGTGATGTTGCGACGCAGCCGCCTGAGAACCGCTAACGGTGTTCGACCTCCTAACTGATGCAGACGGCGGGTGGTGGCGGTCAAGCTTTTCTACAGTAGTGACCTCGGATTCGTAGTATCGCCTCGGGGACGGCCTGGCCCGGTGTGATGAGCCAGGGGTGCCACCAAAGATAGATGACAATACATACCGCTTGGGCGTTGGTGAGGAGTCCATGTGGCTTTCGCTGTGTCTCCTTCGAGGGTCCGTCCTGTGAGAACCGTGGCGTCGATGCCTGTGTTTTCCTCGGCGGTCGAATCGATCACGAAGACGGTCGCCGTCTTGTGAATCTTCAGATTCCGTGACATCTGGTTCTGGGATGGGCGGCCTGGCAGACGGGGTTCGGGAACGGGGGCGCGAGCGTGGGAGCGGTGCAGGGGGAGGTTCGAGGTCGACGGAGAGGGTGTGCCTAGAGTCCATTTCATCGTAGTCTTCATCCAGCCTGGCCGGATCTCCACGCCTTCGACGCGAGCGGTGGTGACTTGTCCTCGGCTCTGCCCGACTTGGGCTTCTGTCATCAAGGCTCAGCCGCCTGGGTGGCTCGCCCCCTCGGAGCCTCCTTCTGACGTCCCGGCTGTCGTATGTAGTCTCGGTATCCTCATCGTTGGATTCTGTCCCTGACGGGTACCGTCTCCCCCGGAGTACAGGGGCTGAAGGGACGGCGTGAACGGAGCGGGACTGAGAATGGGTCCTGGGCACGGCGTGGCGAGACTCGGGTTCGTCGTATCCTGGCGGGGCAAGCTCCCTCAGCGAAGGGCGGCGGTAGGGTGCTTCGGCTGTCGATGGTCTCGTCATGGAGGTCATGGGCGGGTGGGGCACGCGCGTGCTCGCCCTCGACGACGAGACCGAGTGCGGCGGGGTGTAAGCACGTGGGTCGGACTGGTAACGGCGGGAGGGACGGTGAGACGACGACGAGGCCCTGGAATCGGGTGTCTGCATTAATATCTCGTCCTGCCTGTCCAGCTCCCGCTCCCGCTCCCGCTCCCTCAGGACCAGGCGGCCCCTCGGCATCATCTCGTCATCCCCGCCTCTGGCCCTGCCCCGGCCCCTGCCCCTACTGCTCCTATGAGGCGGCGAATCCGGGTGCTCATCTTCGGATTCGAGCGAATCGACCATGGGTGCCGGGGGCAGGACGCGCGAGCTCCTCCTACTCCTTGAGCTCATGGGGCTCTCGAGGTACTCGGGCCTCGCCATTCGTCACTCCGCACACACGTCAGCCCTGTTGCGGCGGCATTCGAAAAAGGCGTCGAAGACGGGCAGGTGTGGGTGAGTGGCAGATGCAAGTGCAAGTGCAAGGGCGAGTGCAAGGGCGAGTGCGAGTGCAAGGGCCGGGTGCTGATGTCTCGTTGCTGGCACGAGGTCAGAGGGGCACGGGGACACAGCAGCCGGGAAGGAGCGAGCACGTCGGGTGCGGGCAGAGGTGGGCGGCGGAGAGCAGCACCAGCGTAGCAGTGTCACCCCGGGGATGTGAGAGGGCGAGAGGGCTAACAGCAGGTCGGAGGGGGTTGAATCGCGGGCTGCATGTGCGTGGTGCGTTGAGAGGCAGCCAGATGGTTTCACACAAGTGGTTCACTGCAACCTGCGAGGTGCATGAGTGGGGTGAGGGCTGTGTGGATGATTGGCGATGTTGTGCTGCCCGGCGCAAGCTCCTGCAGACAGGCACGGCTAGTCCGCCTTACACAAGATATGCAGAAGGGAAAAGAAGAAGAGGCTTCTGGCTGCAGGGAGGAGGAGGGGATTGGGCATCAGTAGACGAGGCACTCTGGCAGTCCTGATGTGTGGGCATGTGTGGGCATGTGTGGACGTGTGTGGATGGATGGCTTGTCGCTGTGTCACTCCAGAGCGGGCTCGTATATCCCAGCCCGTCTCACTCTGTCTCTCCTACCCCACAGCGAGGGAGCAATAGCAGTGGCAGAAGCAGAAGCAGAAGCAGAAGCAAGAATCGGCAAGAGGATCAGGATCTGCCAGTACCAGTCGTCCAGCAGTCATGAACCATCCCGTGGCCCATGCAGAACGGTATTGGCTGTCAGCTCTGGCTAACCAAGGGTGGCGTTGGGCCCCTTTTCAGCTGACATCTGGCGGCTGACGGCACTTGGAGCCGCGAGATAAAGGGTCCAAGGTCAACAGCCACTAGTTGAGGAGAATCTTTTTGACACAGGAGGGACCCAAGACTCGATTGGACTGGATTGGGTTGGACGGGGCTGTTGATAGAATTGGGATGGCTGGGTGGGCAGCGCGATGATGAGGCGGTGGGTGGGAGGCGAGGCTGGAATGGGTTCGCTGGTTTGTGTAAGTGGATGATGGATGATGGCATCCGGGGAAGATTCCGCCTGCTACATAGGCAGGGCAAGACGTTGGTCGATTCGACGGCGCCTGGCCTCAAGGCCTGTCTAATAACGCACTCTACAAACATGTTAATACATATCTAGATATCTGTGTGTTTGCATAGGTAGAGCTTCCCTGAGGTCTGCAAAACTGCACTTTGGGCCGATCTGCAGGCCGCTGGAGGAAAAGAGCTCGAGCTGGAGCTGAGGGGACCGGCCGACAGGGACCAGGGGTCTACGGTTCAGCCACGCTGGGGCAGCTCGGCCGTGCAGCCTTGAGTAGTCCCCATACTGCCATGGCGGCCCCCGCGAAAGTGGAGCATTTCGCTTTCGGCTCCGGGCCGCGCCCCTTCCGGCGCCTGGCGGTGGCAGTCCGTGGCAGTGGCACTAACACTGGCGTTGACACTGACGTTGACGTTGACATTGACGTTGACATTGACACTGGCATGTTGACAAGCCTACTGTGCCTGCAATAGTGCATGGTAAATTGGATGCATTTCTGCATCTTACATAGGCAAAGACTGTGTTGTGTGGTGGCCGGTGTTCATATCTAGATACCAGTTTGGTGTAAGACGGGGCTATATGTGCTGGGGACTGTTTGATTCATCCCAATTCACTCACTCTCACTCACTCACTCACTCTCTCTCTCTCTCTCTCTCTCTCTTTTGCTCTTGCTCTTGCACATACAATATATACATATGTATATAAATAGCTAATACAAGACCAGTCATGTTTAAATATGTGCTGTCTGTAGTCACTTCATCTGGCTGAAACGGCATGACCTAGCCAGGCCGGGCTGGATATCATAAGGTGTCTGGCTGGTGTCTATATGAATCCCAGCTGGACGGGCCCTTGGGGGGTGTATTCCAGGGGTACGGTCTCAAACTCCAACTGCCCGCTGCCCGCTGCCCTCGAGCTTTCGAGCTACCATGCATGTACGAGTCTCCAATAGGCCGGCGTGCTCCCGTCATTAGGGGGGCAACCTCCCCAGCCTGGCATGGTCTGGACCTGGACAAGCTCAAGGCTGGGGGAGGTGATGCTGCGACAGCTTGTGTTTCTCACCCCCACAGGGCCACAGAGGTTTACCAAGATCGGTCACCTTGACATGCCTTTTAACGTGCCTTGTACCATGCCATAATGCCACATGCCACCCTGCATCCGTCGAACCAAACCATGCAGCCCGCTCCTGTCTCGAATTCAAGGTTCTAGAGCCGTGTCAGGCAACGCACCTCGCCCACTGCCGAACATCAATATTTGGGAAACAATCGTCGTCCCCACCACATCGCCATGTCAAACACGACCTGCTAGCTATTGTTATTTTTTTTTTTTTTTTTCAAAATCTGTTGTTGGAGAGATTGACTACCAGACTACCAGGGGGAAAAGCACGCCAGTAAACTCTATTGTGTCTCAGCCTCATTCCCGAACACGCCTGACGCCCCGCCCGTGCTGTCATATCTCTCGTGAACTACCATCATCTTGACTCGGATAGCTCTTCCGTACTCATCTTTCGCACTGCCTTTTTCTCACTCTCTCGCTCACTTACCCACTCATTCGCTCACGCACTCACCCGCTGCCGCCTGCCCCGTGCAATGGGCTCACAAACTTGACTGAGCCGAGCTCTCCCGCCTTTCCCCGGCCTGCTCTGCCCACGCGCATCCGCCCAATGCCGACTTATCTGTGCCACGGCTTTCGCTGGAAACGCCGCAGCATACGCGTCTACGTCGTCGTCCAGAACCTCGACGACGCCGCCCCCGAATGGATCGTGAAGCGGGGCTCCCCGCGGAGCCTCATCCAGTCGTTTTACAACCTCTTCGACTTTCTCCCCGAGTGCACATTCCCGCCCACACGCCGCAGCAGCTACGCCCCGCGATCGTATTCGCAGTCTCACTCCCTGGACCGCAATAGTAGTGTCGCCGACGACGACGATGACGCCGCCAGCCACTACACAGCCCGCTCGGCCAGGGGCAGGAGCACGAGCCGGACCCGCACCGTCGTCGCCCAGCAGTCCCAGCCCCACCTCCAGTCCCAGCACCACCAGGACAAGGACAGGGACCAGGAGACACCTGCGCCGCCCGCCTCCTGCAGGGAGAGCAGCAACAGCAGCAGGAAGCGGAGCAAGTCCGAGATAACCCGGAAGCCCCTGCCGCCCACCACCCACGCCCCAGCCGGCTACCAGGCACAGGCGCACCAGGCCCCGCCGTCTCCGCCCTCGTCCTGGCCCCAGTTCGCCGGCTCGCTGTCCCACGCGAGCGACGGCGCCACGGCAGATCCCGTCCTGGCCCAGGACTGGTCGCCCGTCAAGGTCCTCGAGGAGCACGACCCGGGCAACCTCGACGAGGTGTCGCGGCCCTACGCCTACGTCGCCGACTACGTCCAGCGCATCGACTCCTCCTGCAGCATCGTCGAGGAGATCGCCAGGTACGAGCACATGGTGCGCGCGAGCAGGGAGCCCGCCGTCACGGGGCCCAGCTCCGACGAGACCCTCAACGGGAAGCGGGACACGGCCAGGCTCGGCGACCTCGCCGGCTGGTTCGAGCAGCTGAGGGACCAGCTGCAGAAGGGCGAGGAGATCAGGTGGTACGTCGTCGTCAACGGCGACGAGGAGAGGGAGTGGCCAGCCGAGGGGAGCCTGTCGAGGCCCGAGACGAGGGCGCAGATGGCCCATCAGACGCAGTACGCCCACCAGCAGCTGATCTTTGAGGGCCGGGACAGGGACCTCGAGATGCGGAGGGAGCAACTCAGGAGGGATCTCGGCTACGATCAGGGCGGGATCGACAGGTTAGCCGCCAGGAGGGTGGAGAGGAGACCGCCGGCTGTCCCTGATAAGGACCTACCGCCTCTACGGATTGATGTCCCCATGCACCCTGCCGGCCCCTCGCGCCCGAAGACGCCAAAGACGCCGGGGAAGGGATCGTTCCGGAGGCTCTTCGGGAGATCAAAGTCTGGGGAACAGACACCATGAAGGCCACACAGCGATTATGGATACTGAATTTCATCTTGATCGAGGTTGTAACGGTCAATCCTGGCACACATCTGCGCAGGACCGAACTGGATACTCCTGAGAATCTAAGCGTATGGCGCGTTATGACATATCGCTTCGTCGGTTCTTCCTGGGCTATGAGGACCTCAGAGACGCCCTCATTCTGTTCCGAGCGTCCTCAGTCTGAAATAATGCCTTGTCTTACCATCAGCCCTATTCCTCGAACATGCGAGGCCCAAGGGCAGCCATACTGCCAGGGCGATATCAACGAGCCAAGAGTATCTGGGAGGGCGAGGTAATTTGAGTTAGGAGAGAAGGGCAGCCATTGACGACAGGGTGTTTTATGTCGGTCAGGCAAGGTTTTTAAGCCATGACACCACAGCTCCGTGAGCACTCATGGACCAGATCACCTAAACCATCGACGTGGCGTGGAGAGGAGGAGCTTTCTGAGTCGAACCCAAGGGACAATAGCCATTCTGGATGAGACTTGGAAACATTGGATGTTCCACTCGGGGACGATGATCTATGTTCCACCGAATGACCGGCAATGGGGAGCTATGGAAGCCCTTAACGAGGGTATACGGAATTGTATCGATTTATGGTCATGAGACAGCTGCTGCGTGCGATCCAGAGACAACGACCGAGGTAGCTTCGGTCCTGGATCTATAGGTACGCAGAATGAATCAATTGATGACCATACCGAGACAAGATGCTGAATCTTTAGGTACAGAATGCGCACCGCATGTTGTCTGTCCTCATGTGGGTCCCAGTCTTCAACTTTTACAGCAATTGAGACAGTGCCACATGCCTCTCTGTCTGTTGAGAAATCGTCGATACTGAAGGTTCTCACGATTGTCTCATCTCCTGGCCGTTCCTATATCAGAGCCCAATAATATAGGTCTCAGCCACTACCGACATCACCGAAGAGTCATTCGTCCTAATGCACACCACCGGCAAACCAACTCGGCCAGGGAACGTAGAGAAATATCATGGAGAGTAACATCGCCTCTGGGAAAGACAAGCTAACAACTTGTTTACAAAATCCTAGCGGCCCTCGTCCACAGTTGTCCAGCCGTCTTCACCCTGGAGACGTGTCGGCGTACTGCGGTTGACCGAAACAACCTTGGAACCACATTGGCGTGCTTGCACCCTATTCTCACCGACCCCTGCGCTCCCTCCCGGCAGCGACCTCGGTCGGCTTGGCCAACAAGCTGTCGCATGCGGCCTCATCTGGGCCGTAGGACATTGGGCCCCGGGACTAGGTGCGAGCACAGCTCCCATTTATGCATGCTTTCCGCGGCCATTTCACGTCTACTGAGACGAGCGAGATGCTTGAGGGGTCGCCTGAGGAGTGTTGAGCGTCTCGAGGCAGTGGTCGAACCGGCGAGGTTGGTTAGCTTCGGTATTGGACACTGTGAAAGGCCAGAGCAGCAAGCCAATATTCAGCAGATCTATTAGGTCAACGGCCCTTCGGATGCAGATGAGGTAACACGACGAGGTCGGAGGCTACACCAGTCTGTACGCTGCGTTGGCGAAGGACAGAGCCATTGATGCTCTGGCCGGGGGCTCGTTACGAGGGAGACGCGAAGGTGAGGGGTGCCCATCACTGTTTCGACCTCGTCACCATCGGAGAAACTCGCGAGGCGTTACACACGAGGGCACTGCCATTGCAGAGATGGAACGCACAGCCAGACTCGTTGTACCCCCGTGCGCGGGCCTAGTATGCCTGATGGGAACCATATTCCAAGCACCCGGCGGATCCTCGCACCTACGTACGAATTAGGCACAGGGAGGAGCCAAGCATCAGGAGTTTCACCGTGGGAAAGGCGAAAGGGTGATCACAAAAAGCGAATTGTTTCCAAGGCCGCCTGGACTGGACTATACTCATGAGTAAGTGCCGCCCCGGCGCAATTTACCCGTTCTATATTTGGAGAACCAGCCTCAGTCGAGGGTCTCGGCTACAATTCGATAGGCTTGCTGCGGTATCTCTGGGAACAACCATCTGCGCGTGAAAATAGCCAAATTATTGACATATAGACTATTGAGCAGTTCTATCGTGAACTCATCCACTGAGTGGGCCGCTGTCATCGGCATCGAAGGACCTGGTCCTGGTCCCAACAGAAGCAGCAGGTCGGTATCGCTTCCATAGGCAACAGCCTGGCCTCCAAGCACAATCTTGCTCCTCTCGGCAGCCATTGCTGAATGGGCTGCCTCACAATATCCTGGCCGACAAGCTGCTGCGGCCGATACCCTCGCTTCTGCGGGCGACTCGGGTAAAATCGAACGCTCACGGGACCATGTACAGGCTGGGCCTCACTCATATCGTGAGGCTGTACCAGCCGAAGCTCCCGAGGGAAACTCACCCGGAGCGCTCGATTTGTATCGAGAGGCCGAAACGAGCATGGCCGCTTGTCACACAACTCACAAAGACATTTGTAAATACGAGGATGATTTGCAGGTTCATGTCCACCCAGAAGGGCGTGCTGTACCTGGACCAGACGGGGAATCAGTCTGACCATCCAGCTTGAAGCAGTCGGTCCTAATCCTTCCCGTACGGAGCAAAAACATTGGTTCGGCGGAGGCGGCGGGCAGCAGGGCCCCGGTTAAGTGGTTCGTCCATTATGGTTCGTCCGCTGTTGCAGTACGCGAGAGGTGGGCCGAACCCCTTTGGGAGCCTTAAAATCGCTACCATTGTAAACAACATGGTGCATATCAAGATGGATGTGCGCCACAAACCCACATCGGCAAATTCGTGCAGAGAAGGAACCAACAAGAAAGTGACCCATCACACGCATCTGGGAACTCGCAGTGTGACGGTTGCAGCCCGACCATATTGCGCGATATCACAGTGATGCGCCTTGAACTCTCGTGTCCTGACTGACCGTTAGGTAGCCAACCAGTCAGTCAGGGCGGTATTTGAACAAACTTGGCAGTCGCTCGTGAACAGCCCTTCGGAGACCCTCCGTCAGCCATCGTCAAGGACAAGTCTTTTCCGTGGCTGAGACGTTTCCCCGATGGGCTACTCCCACCTCGTCAGCTTGAATTACATACATAAAGACGACCCCACTCCAACCGGGAAACAAAGATAAAGATAATTTAAACCCTGAAGAGGCAATGTCTGGGCGGTAGGACAAGGTCCAGCGAACCCTTGGTCCGAACCATCTCGGCAGCCGGCCAGGAACCGTGGTCCTCGACGCGGGATATGCCCACCCTAGCTCTGCTACTGGCCTGGTGACCCTCTGCTTCGGGGGCCTCGTCATTTATCTGGCTTCCGCGAGGGGGGGGGGATTTACACATTCACCGTTCAGAAGCAAATGTCCTGCAAAGGGTACATACATACAACCATGCAGTGCAGGCAGGCTGCCTGGATGCAGCAGACCATTTTTAACCTAGCCAGGAGCCTGAATTCGATCGATCCTGGCAGATGCGGGAACAATAAACGACACCTCGCCATTTGTGGCTGCCTCATGCCGTCAGATGTACAGGTGTCGGCCCGTGGCTTGCATCGACACAACACACGTGCTGCGAGTGGACTTTGGGGGTGTGAGACGGGGACATGCAGGTTGGCCATTCTGGGGAACCACCATCCGGCCCAGGGCAAGCGAGTAAGCCCCGAGGTATAAGGACGGGTTCCGAGATAGGGAAAATCCACAAAAGACCCCCGGGGCCAGGTCAAACACGTATATCATATCTGGACCCTGACAAGGACTCGAGAAACAACAGTCTGCTGCTGGTGCTGCTGCTACTGTTACTGATTTGTACATATGCTATGTACACATGTCGAAGAGAAAGAAGAAAGCTACCCCGCGTCCGGCCGTGCATCCAGGCTCACACGCGCAGATAATCCACACCAAAAAAAAAATAAGGGCTCCAGAGGACCCTACTGGCCACGATCTGGGTGCGTGATCTGCGGGCCAAGTTTGGCGGGGCCGGGGTGTGGCCGGGGCGTGACTTGGGAAGAGCTCTGCCCCTGCCCCCCTGCCCCTCTGCCCTGCCTCGCGAGAGAAAGGCTGGTTCGGTTATTACGGCCGGGTGTGGGAGGGGTGGAGGGGTGGGAGGGGTGGGAGGTTAAAAGGAAGGGTTCGTCGTTGTTCTGGTTCGCCTGGTGCATAGATACCAAGCTACACTACAACTGGACCCTTAAAATTGGCCCCATGCCCCATACCCCGGGGGGTTAACCGGGGTTGTGTCGGCGTGGCTGACGGGGTGCGGCATGGGCCCAGTGGAGGAAGGATGCTTGGGAAGGGCTGGGCAGGGCAAAATCTGGCTCTGTTGGAGAAGAATGAAGAGAGCAAATGCTTGTCGTTGATGTCGCTTTGGAGAGATGGTGGACCACTTGCCATCTGCCCAGCGGCTTTTGCTCAGTATCTACAAATGTAAACTGCCTACATAGGAAGGTAGGATGATGATGACAGAGCCCGGATCGCCCACACAACATACACACACATGGCATGAAACCAGCATGCCGCGCGGTCGGGACTCCCAAAGGCCAAGATGAACCTCGCGGTAGAACAACTCTTGACTGCTCGAAAAGACAAGGGAAACCTTCCTCTCCCCACGTGCTCGACGTCCCACTCCCCCTTACAGCCACGAACCCTTGGACCCTTCGACGCTGCTTGGCTTGGCTCGGACGACCAGGGCTGGCGCGTCCTCAAATTGACGAAGGCGCCAGATCAACCTGGACATGGGCTGACAGCTTCAAATCAAATGCCCCATGACTGGCCCAATCCATCTACTCCTCGCCTCCTGGTGGTAGCATTCAGCCACCCTCAAGCTGCTGGGCTTCGATCGCCCCTGCAGCTGGCTTGCTAACTTATTTGCCTCGCCACCCCGTTGATGACTCTGCAGCCGCTACATGGCTGACTGCTGCCCGTGGTGATTCATGGCCAGAGGACTCGCGCCGTCACAGTGGCCGTGCAGCGCCCGATGATCTGCAGCAGCAGCAAAGAGCTGGCGTCGTCGATGTCAAATCGCAGCTCTTGGCTGCGTGACTGGTCATGTGACGCCGATGGTTACTGCAGTGGCGGCCACGGAGCTGGACCCCCGTTGATCAGACTGTCAGATCGCCGCCCATAAGGGAGTCGTGTGGACGTCACACACGCATTCTCATAATGATGACGAAGCTGCAGGCGCTCGCTTGGACTTCGAATGAGGCTCGAGGATGTCTGTATGGTGTATTAAAGAATCTTGGGAGGGGTTGGTGACCGGCAGTGTCGGGCCGCCAGCCGTAAATCGTCCGCCAACCACGCCTCGTTATTTCCACGGTGCAACCACGACCCCAGGCGCCTCTCAGGGTTCTTCTCGATTCCCTTGTCGAAACCAGGATTTTGGTTGTCATTTCTTAGCGCTCAGATCTGCCAACCTCGACTGCTCCTCCCACTGCCGAGATGTGAATTTCGTCAGATCGTTTCCAGCTCGGGCTTTTGTTCGGCGTTGCTTTGCTGGCGGGCCACCCTTCCCCATCCTCCGTAGACTCTCACTTGCCTGAATGTGCAGCCCGACGGTCGTCTACGTCGAGAGCGGTTGCGTGACAGAAGCTTCCTTGCGTCAGCGAGCATTGAGGGCCGTCAGATTGGCGCTCGTCCGTTCTGAAAGTGATTAATTTGATTTAGGAGGCCGAGCCCGCTTTCACACCCCTTGCGAATGCGCCGAGGAACCAGGTTGATTGGACGTGGCAAGATAAGTCCCGATTTGGTTGGTTCCAGCGGGATTTCGTGGGGACGATTTGGGAACATCCGGCTGTCATAAAAGCATTGTCAAGGGCATGCTGACATGTGGATTTGAATTTCGTGGTATTGCGTAGGCATTAATTGTCGTAGTCGAAATTGTTCGATAGTGAGGTGACGTCTTTCCAGAGGCCGCGGGGCGGGTTGTGCAGACAATGGTTGAGTAAGCCCGGCCCAGGGAGAGGTACGCAGTGCATCAGTCACTGCCTCTCTCAGCCACTGAGGAACGTCCTCCTCCGTACCTCGGCTTCTTTGATGATTTCGGCAGCCAAACTCAGGCTGGGAGCTAGAACCGCGTATCGCTCGATTTCCATGACAACCTCATTGATGATGCGATCGATGCTGTCCCCGTGGGGGACGAGCGCCATCAAGATGTTGGACAGGGATGGTGACATTGTAGCTCCCATAACCAGGAGCGTTTGGGAGACAATGGAAAGTGCCCCTTGCCAAAGGTACGGCATGTGCCCAACGTGACTAAAGTAGTACTGTCAGCATGGGGGGAAGAGTAAAATAAAAATAAAATCAATAGATCTTGTGGCCTGAAACTTACTGGGCAGAGATGTGCTCCAGCTGGCGTATGGAGGCTTCCAAGCATTTATGACAGCTGTCGCGCACAGCAGGGTCCAACACAGCCTGCTCGTTGTCAAGGACGGCCAGGATGTATGGCCTGTATATGATAGTTCGGCATGCAAAAAAGCGCAGGCGGAGGACTGTCTGCACTGGATCCGGCAGCATCGTCCGGGTAAAAGGGAACTGTAGTGGGAGCGGCAGGCTCTCGTACCACTGGGTCAACTGGAAGTCGAGCTCGGCCACGACGGGCTCGAGGCTGGTGGTTGTTGCCATAGAATCCTTGGAGTAGATAAGCTGGCTGACCCGGTTCAAGAGCCGTCGTAGCGCTATTTCTGCGAGGAAATACCAGAGGTCATCGCGTCCCACTGCCTCGTTCTCGTCGCCCTCAAATCCGCCTGGCAGGCCAACATTTTCTTCAAAATGGACGACTCCTGAATGTGGAAGGTCGAGTTCTGCCAGTAGATCGCTCTCACAGAGCAAGGAGTTCCAGTATATGCGCTCCGTCAATTCCCTCTGGTCGGGCGGGATTCTGCTTGGCGACATCAGGAGCAGTTGTAGCTTGTTGCTGGTCGTGCACAATAAGTTCCAGGCCTCCAGGGGCCGGACGAGATAGAAGAGGTAGGCAGAGGCAAGCAGGTGGCACTGCGCGGCGAGAACATTGTTGGATGTCATCATTCCGGGGAGTAAAGCCCAGGCCGCGGTAAAGTATTGTAGTCCTGGAGGGTCCTCTTGCGGGACGACCCTCGAGATGCTGCCACGAAGGCTTGCCTGGCCGAGCGCAAGGACGAGCAAGACGATACAGCTCTCTGCGCCCTCGCGGAAACCGTTGGAGAGCGCTAGGCGGTAGTGGCTTCTCCATGTATAAGGGTTCACGCAGGCATACCAGACATTGACGCGTTCAAAATAGGCCTCGATGTAGGCTGTCGTGTTAGAAAGGTCGACGCAGGGGGTCTTGGTCAGGGAGTGCAACGGCTCCCTGGCCATTTCAAGCTGGAGCAGGATCTGGGGGTCATAGGGGCGGGAGACCAGGTCACGTATCAGGGGCCACTGCAGGAGATGGAGGGCGGCATTGGTGTGTATCTTGGGCATCGTCGAGATGTTGGTATTGTTGGCGGTCCAGGTGCCTATGCCGCCGCTGAGGAGGACAGAGCTGAAGTTCCCGGTGGCGCTCTGCACCAACAGGTTCTCGCCGCTGAGGGCGGTGGTGCCACTGCTGAGGTTGGGTGAGCCCTGGCCGATGTTGATACCATTTGAATGGTTCACGAGGTTTATCTGGAGCAGGCTCTCGATGCGGTTCAGGCGCTCGAGGATCAGCTTGTCGCCGGCATCGAGCTTGATGCCGGGCTCACGGTAGACGCACTCTGCGCCGAGCTCAGTGCACAGCTTGCACTTTGGTTTCGTGCCGTCACATCTTGACTTCCTCGAGCGACAGACCTCACAGGCGATGGTGGCCCTCCTCCGTGGGTAGTCCACACCGGCGTCGGTGTTTCTCCGCTTGAGGGGATTCACGCTGTCTTCGCTGTCGTCCTTCTGCATGCTCACCGAGGCAGGCTCCGGGCGTTTATCGGACGACTGAGACAGGTGGCGGGCCTTGTTTGGCGGGCCGAGGGCGCTGCCGTCACGGCCAAAGCTGCCCTGCCGCTGGTTCTTGACAGCAGTAGGGGACTTGAGGACACCGGAGCCGTTTGTGGAAGTCATCAGGGGAGTGGGTATTTCGACTGAGAAGTTGTCCCTGGTGGGCACGGGAAATGGCCTGACGGCGCTCGCCGTTGCGGGTGCGGTTGAGGTTGCGGTTGCGGTTGCGGTTGTCGAGTGTGGGGAGCCCCCTGTGGATGAGGGCGACATGCTGACCCGCAGGCTCATGCGGTGGGTAGATGGGTTGGGCGGGCGAGCGGGAGGAGGGGGCAAACAGCGGGTCCGAGGCTATGTATCCTACGGGACTCCAAGGGACGCACGCACACTCAGAAGTGACGAGATCCTGGCACGAAGTGTGGTTCTGGTTCGAGGGCTCTGGAGGAGGTTCAGAGATGAGAGCGAAGCCAGTAAGCCCGGCCGGCGAGTGTGGTCAGACTCGACAGCAGACGGGGCCGACGGAGGGGGCAGCAAGACGAGGGCGAGGGTGATTTTGGCGATGGCGATGAAGACGACGCTGGCGATGATGGCGATAATTTTCCAGTCATTCATTATTCTATTGAAGCCACAGTCGGGTGAGGAGAAGACAGGTCTGGGCCCGTCCGTCTTATGTTTGGAGCCAAATTGAGATTCGAATTCTGGAGCAAATCCGGGGTTGCCCTTGGACCAGCACTACCAGGCTACATTTGTGATCGCCTGCCAGGGGATTTATTACCTCTCGTGCTCTAGCACACGCCGAGGGGTGTCGACTGGGGGGGAGGTCGGGGGGGGGGGCGTAAACGGAAGTTAGTGTGTGGTGTGTGTGGGGGAGCGAAATGCTGGGGAGCGGAGCCGGGAAGGAAGCTGGGGGAGGGGAGTGAGACCAGCGGGTAACTACCCGGTTCGGATACGCAGTAAGACAGCAAGCATCTGGACCAGGTACTGTGCTGTGTATGGGGATGAGAGCAACAGGGGATAAATTCCTCGAGTGGGAAGGAAATCAAGGCTATTGTTGTGACGGTGACGGTGACGCTGCAAAGTGACGACGGCAATGTTCCGTGCCTCGGTGGGCCGTCGGTCCTAATAGATCTTGACAGCACTGACAGAGGATGCAAGATCCATCTCGCCAGAAGGGGGATAAATCGGCACAGAAGGAAAGTAATTGCATAGGTACTTTGCTTTTGGCTGGCCTGCCTGGGCCACCGGAAAAGTGCCTGAGCACGCGGTCGGGTTACTTTTCCCGGCGGGTTGGGCCAGCTTACTCGTGGACACGCTCGACCATGTCTTGGTCGTCGACAAAAGCCCCGTTGTCTCATATGCACATTGGAGCAGCAGCTGGCGGCATCTCATGTGGCCGTTGAACAATGGGACGGCAGGACGGGTAAGTCAGCGTCAGCGTCAGGGACCCAGGCTGCTGGTTGGGCTGGCTGGATGCCTAGGTACCTAGGTACCTGTCTATTTGTGTCTTGGGTGTGTGCTGCTTGATTGGAGGCTCTTGGGAGGTTTAGAGTGCGCGCTGCCCTGTCGAGCCGTCGAGTCGAGTGTTGGCACATATGCCATGTCTGCATGTCTAGGTTAACCAACCCAATCGTTCCCTGCAACCCATGTAGTACAGAAGTAAAGGTAGCACAGATAGATGGCTTCAATATAATTGACTGTGTATGTATTGCCATCAGGTAGTTTTGGGACAGGACACACAACCTTGACAATGCACTTGTAGCACTGTACTACATAGCCACATGCAATTGGAGCGCCTACCCCACCTGCCCGACCCACCTAGGATCAGTGGCGGGCAGTCATGGCAACGACTACACAGTGCTCTGGATATCACAGTATCATTGTATCAGATCTCCTACCTCTGGCCACCACACGCGCATCGCACCCCGCCGAGTGTCAGCATGCCCTAACCTGCCTCACCGTGACACACAGTGACACCCTCTTTGCTGTGGCGCATCAAATCGCACGCCCGTGTGCTATGCCTTTCATTTCCTGTCCTGTCTGGCCGTGAGTGTCTTGGCCCATATAAAATCGTCAGCCTTGTCTCCACTGCTGAACCGTATTGGCGGGCTCTCTCTCTGCCCTGGCGCACGACCTTGTTTTATTCATGCCCTTCTCGGTCGGCCGACATCATGCCCATCCCGGGACGAGGGACTTCCTGCCTGAACCTGCCTGCTGGCCACCCCTTGTATGTTACACAATGCACAGAGAGAGAAATGATCCGTTCCGAGGAATTGGAGGAAAGCAAATAGTGGATCGGCCTTTAGTTGGCGCTGCCCTTGCCTTGGACCCTCGAGGGAGAAAGATAGGCCACCAACACGACGCCGCGCACCAGCAGCCGTCAACTTCCAAAACAGTACGTATGCATCATCGCTTGTACTCCCATAGATTATGGGACCATCTTTCATCCCATATCGGATCGCTTCGACGCAGGCCAATGCAGATCCAAGTCGCCAGGTCCCCCGGATCACAAGCGACTGGCCGTTAACCGCGTGGCATCATCCACCCCCCTGTGCGCCTCTGCCCCCCTCTTCCCCAAATTCCTGCAAGACGGCGCGCATGAGCCCTTCCTCTCTCGTCCCATACGGCTTCTGAGACGCGCGAGCAGGGACATCCCTGGCTGTCACTAACAACGGATGATCATCAGACGAACCCCGTCGACCATTCAGCACACGCGTACGGTACCGTCCCAGCTTTTCCCGACCCCGTTACCCAGACCAGAATAATCTTTTTTTTTTCTTGACTGGGCCTGTGGGGACTGGAGGGTGGCAGCAGGGAGGAGGTCGCCCTTGGCCTGGCTAAAAGGTAGCTAGCTACTGTGCAGCAGCTGTGCTGTGTGCAGTAAGCAGGTGAGACGGAAAGCCTCTCACCCAGATTCTCCGAGACATGGCTGGGGGCCACACAATGAGCCATCTTACCCTCCGCGGTACCTATCCGCGCCGGAAATGGCCGTCAAAAACCCATGTACCATATCTTGTGTACCATGTATCCTTATTAGTGTAGCAGCCTATGCGGCTCTTTGCATCCCACCCCCACCGCAGTCCTACTTCGACTTTAACCGGACGCTTCCAACTGGACCGTCACGCCCATACCTGTGGGCTTCCTTTTTCCCTTCCGGCCGGTTGCAAAGGCGAAGAAGGGATCGAAAAGATTAAAAGTTCAGCATTGGAACACCGCCGAGACTACTACTCGGCCTGGTAAGTGGTTACTCGCCACAGTCTTTGGAACCGAAAGCGCCTAGTATACGAGTATGCAGAAGGAGGCCGGCCGGCCGACTCAACACAATTGTTCTCTCTCTACCTCGCTTACCCATCCGGGGTCTGGTTCTTCACCACACCCGCCTCGCGAAGCCCAGGTCTAGACATATAGTTGCTGAGCTATAGCTGAGTCTCAATCTCGCGTAACACCATTCACCAACAAAACTCTGCCCACCCACGGCAGAAACCCCAGTGGCCGGTACCGGTTTATACCAAACTGCTTCTTCTTCCTCCTTGCCTTCGCTACCGCGGTTTCTCCCCCGGGCGCCCTCCCACTTGCCGTGAAGAAACCTGCGAAATTTCACCTTGACGCCCCATTTCTCCCAGGCCTCGCTCGTATCACATACAAGACCAAGGCTTTCCTTCTTCCTCATTTGCTGTGACGGGTCCAGGCTCCCTACGGATAAGACAAGGCCCTGCGCATCATCAGCATCATCACGTTACGGCGGCATGCCTTGGCATCACCTTCCCAGTTGGGAAGCTGGCCGCTCGTTCGGGCGCCCGGGATGGTTTTGGGGGAGGGGGTGTGTCGGGGTCGGTCGGGGTCGGCATGTCCACAATCCCTGGTCCCGGGGCGCAATATCGCGTATTCTGTGCTGTTTCGCTTCACTAACCCAGCAGGGCTGTGGCAGCCCGGCTACACGTCCAGCGGGCAAAAGCTGTGACGTTCCCGTGTAGCAACAAGGCGGGGTGTGGCTCACGTCACCATATCTTCATGTCACCTAACAACGGTAAAATAGACCTCGCTGGTACCCTTCGGTATTGCGGAATGCAGGTTATATATCTATCCTTGCCCGTATTCACATGCATGCCCACGCGGAGTATGCGTGGGGGGCTAGTTTTGAATAGCTAGCGAGCCAGGCAGGCAGGCAGGCAGGCAGTTTGGTTCACTGCAAATATATACATTTGAATATTCCTAATAAGCCACATCGTCCGCGGAACCCATCCACAAAGGCTCCCCTGAGAGGTCAGGACACTCTACTCAGCAGCAAAGATGACGCTGGTGGGCTGACCGCCCACGTCAACCGCGGCGACAAAGTCGGTTAGCAGCCCGGTCTCGACGTCCCGCCCGATGACGACGATGCGCCCGTCGTTCTGGAGCCCGACCGCAACGAGGCTGCCGTCGGCGCTGATGCTGAACTGCCTGGGAATGCTTCCGCCCGCCGGGAACTGCTGGACCTTGGTCAGGGCTCCCGAGGCGTGGTCGATCTCGAAGGTGAAGATCGGGTCCGACGTGATCTCGGTGCTGTTGGCCGGGTCGAAGTTGGGGATCTTCAGCGTCCCCTCGCCCCGGGATGACACAAGCAGGAACTTGTTGTCGGGCTATACACTGTCAGAAGGAAGCCAGGAACAGTGACGGTGGGCTTAGAAGAAGGGGACAGAGTGTCTTACCGAAATGGCGATCTCGGCAGCGGTGGTCTGGTTGTTGGGCACCGTCTCGTTCAGACCATGGGTGCTGCTCACGAAGACCTCGGTGAAGTCGAGGGTGTTGTCGGCGTTGTAAGTGACCTCAAAGCCGGTGACGGTGTTGGACAGCTCGCCGACGAGGTAGAAGTAGGTCGTGCCGTCCTCGGTCACGAGGAATGCGCCATGGCGGGGCCCGCTGCCGGGGACGGCGGCGAGGGGCTCCAGTTCGGTGAAGCTGAGCCCGGCCTCGTCGACCGAGTACAGGCGGACAACGTCCGAACCCAGGTCCGGGACGAGGAGGTACTGCCCAGTGGGATCCAGCAGGGCCTGGTGAGGATGAGGCGCATCCTGCCGATTAGGGTTGGGGCCTGGGGCATCGAGGGTGTATGTCTCGGCCTGGACCGGTGCGAGCGAGCTCGCGTCCGAGATGTCGAAGGCGGCTACTGAGGACCCAGAGCTAGCGGGAGAGGTACAATGTTAGCCGTGGGCCCTGTCTACGCAAGGTATTCCCGTCAGGTGATTGAAGGTCATCTGCATATCCCTTGCTCCCCACAGGGAGAGGAGAGAGTGGGTGGACAGCGTGACATTGGCCGCATGCAGCCGAGGCCGCATGCAGTAAATGCAGGTCGCAGTGGCTGTTGTGTACTGCCAGAGTTTCGAGAGCACTGCATGCATGCATTGGGTTTCTGTACGTACTAATGCGCGAGTGCCAGGCCACTGCCGGTCTCGCCATATATAACGCCAGACCTATAGGGCAAGTCAGCGAAATTGATCTCTATTCTGCGTCAGGAGCCCAAGGCAGCAGGGTTTAAGCTGCACGTACACAGGGCCGCTGAGGGTGTCGACAATGTCTAGTTGGGATAGCGTCCCATTGCTGGTGAGGGCGAACGAGGACAGAGTGCCGTTGGGCGTGGTCAGGCCCTCGTCCAGGCAGTAGATGCGATTGTTGGCATAATCCGGGGTCAGCCACGAGGAATTAGCGCCACAGCCAGGCGTGGACGCGATGGGTTGAAGGCTAGAGCCCTTGAGGCTCAGCGTGGTGATGGTATCGAGGTAGGTCGTGGCGTATAGGAGGGTAGCAGCCGTCTGGCCGGGCAGCGCAAGCGCAGCCACCCCTGCGGAGCTGAGAGTGTCCTTGAACATATTGTCTGGTTCTGAGACGGTGTCCGGCAAAATAGCTGGGCGAATCAACTGGATCCAGTCGCGGCAGCAGCGGGAGGGATCAGGAAGGTTGTCGGTGGGCAGGAGGAGGACGGTGGTGAGAAGGAAGACGAGGAGTCCAGAACCAATTATGCGAGCTGCGCCGACGGTAGAATCCAGGCCCCGCGAGACCGACGATCGTAAGCCGGACATGATTTCTTCTTATCGTTATGGCCTCTTTCCTCCTGGTGAGGCACGCACGCTCAGCCCAGGCAGCTCGTCATGCTCGAACAAGGCCGACAGCGCTGTCATGCGCGCTCCACAGTGCTCCAGCAGGCGGTAATTAGGCACAGAACAATCTGGACGAGGCGGGCCAAGACCGCCCTGTCGGTCCTACCCCCTGGTCCTGCCCAGCTTTATTTTCTAGTCCAGTCCTGGTCCGACCTGGCAGGCATGGTCAGGGCACGTCCCGGATAGATGGGAGAGATGGGAGGAAGTGCTGGGGCACTGCGCAGTATTTTTTGCATTTAGCCAGGGTCCCCTCCTCCGCCCTGGTGTTGCATTGACGATGGGACTTGGGTGATATTGTGTGGCCGAGGATCCTGACGCCCCGAGGACCAAGAAGAATGGATGGGCTCTCGTGGGCGAACCGCAGCCAGTGCCGGGACTGCTTGGTGTTTGCTGGTCTGCTGGTGGGCTGGTAGTGCCGCAACATGGGCGAGGATCAGGACAAGTGTCACACGCGCGCAGTGTGTAGTCAGTGATTAGTGATGAGTCTATCCGGTAGCCAGTACCTGAATACTGTGGGGAAGGAGTGCTGCAGGCTGCAGCTCGCGTGATTGCAGGCATTTCTTCCAACGTTTTCCACGTAGCGGCGACCTTGGGGCAGGGTTCGTGCGGGGAATGGAGGAGAGGTTGTGGGGAAGAGGGAAGGGTCTCGGTGGAGTGTGGTGGAGCTCGGCAGCCATGTATTAGGCAAGGCGCGACCCCATCTGTCGACCTATCGCCCCAGGATCACGACCAAATCACCTCTTGCACCTCGTGCGCCTCGTGCACCTCGTGCGCACCTCTCCCAGCGTCTCAACGGCTTTGACGCTTGCGGGCGCCCGATGGAACGCTCTCCTTCTACCCCGTGCCGAGCTCGGCCCAGCACAAGCCTCTACTGTGTTATCCCTGGACCGCCGTGGCGCGAGGTGAGCAAAGCGTCGTCTCGGCTGTTTAGACTCGGGCATCTGCCAGCCTTGACGGCCTTGACGGGCTTCGCGAGACGTCCAGATGCCGGGCCCCTCCAAGACTGCTGGCCAAAGAGAACTCTGACCGGCACGATCACGAATGCGACTGGCTGAGGGCGTGTCGGACTCTAGCTCTCGGCCGATTCGATCGCATATACCGGCACACAGCTTGCCAGAAGACGTTCCCGTCTTGTCATCCTTGCTGCGAATCGAGGGGAGTCCGGTACCCTTGCATCTAGCGGCACGAGCTTGTCCCACGCTACTACGTGTTGGCGATGTTCTCAGCGCCGGGGAGACGACTCGAAGAGCAACTTCATTCTGTTGACGAACCGTTTGAACAGGGCAGCTAACAGTATTTGCTATCTAACCCCCGGATATTAATTAACGCGAATCCCCTGACGGCGCCCGCCTAAAGATAGGAGCCATGCGCATGTTCGTTTCAGATTATTAATCTTTCCTCGGGAGCTGTAAACTTAGTTTGATTTTGGATCTATGCTGAAGCCAAGCCTGCAAAGACAAAACGCGTACATGACTATTTCCATATGCAGGGGTTACTCGCTCTCTCCATAACTCAACACCATTGACGCCGAAGGCGCCGACGCTATTATTGTCTTCGCTCAGCCTTATCATTATCATCATGACCCCCTTTTATCATCGTCAAATCTCTCTCAAAA
Organism: Diaporthe sp. PMI_573; assembly: GCA_021399435.1. NCBI lineage: Eukaryota > Fungi > Ascomycota > Sordariomycetes > Diaporthales > Diaporthaceae > Diaporthe > Diaporthe sp. PMI_573. The sequence continues at coordinate 705,157 of JAJTUP010000034.1, forward strand.
TCTCATCCAGTCTTGCCTCAGAGATCGCGACCTGCACATCTCCCGGCAGCGGTGAGACACTGCTCTTCTTCGCACCAGCACCAGCTGGAGGCAGGTCCGGTAGCAACCCAGGGTCTATCGCATCCATGCCACGCTCTGAATGGTGAGTCGTAGGGGGCGGAGACGAGATTGTGCTCGTAGGCAGCATCGGGCTGCTATTCCTGTTGCTGTGATGGCTGTCACCCGGGTCCCCCAGGACGGTTCTCACTCTTTCGATAACTAGCACCTTGAACCGTCCTAGTAGTTCTGGGTCGTCCGTAGGCGTGGTTTCGGCCTGCCAAACCTCGAAGCCTAGGATTTCCTTTGCCCGAGCTGTGAGGGCCTCGTCGGCGGGCATGCGGCCCGAGGTGGCGACCTCGGCCACAGCAAACTGCAGGAGCTTGTCTTCGAAGTCCTGATTGCTGAACACGGCTCCCGGGTTGCTTGACACCGATAAATTTGAGTGGGCGAAGCTTGGGGTATTGAATAAGTTGAAGTCTGTGCCAAAACCACTGCTCCCTGCAGCATCTTGCCCGATGAAAGGTGCGTTGGCGAGCATGGCAGGCTTCGGTGAAGCGGAGGCCGAGTAGGAACGCTGCAGCCGTGTCCGACTGCCAGACCCAAGCCGACCGATTCCCATGTCGTCGGGGAGGCCCGGCCCGTCAGTAATTGGCAGAATGCCCGTCGTTCGTTTGAAGCGAACGAGCCACTCCGCGCTGTCTGCCGGCGTGACATTGATAGGATCATCACTGGGAAAAGAGCTTCTGTCAGCGCGAGGTTCCACACAGCTCCCGGAAATGATATCCAACTCACTCGTCGTAGAGAACCCATCGCGCCTGGTGACGGATTTCTTCGTCGGTTGGGATGTGCCGATTCGGGTTGTTAGGCGACATGGCGGAGGCCACAAACCGAGCGAGCTCGCGGACAAGCTGACGAATAGCGCCTGGGCCATTGAGGAAGAGCCGACACTGATTCATGCCGTACGTTGCCGTGGATTCGGAGTAATGCGCATTTGCCGGGCTGTTTGTACCTGACCCGGTAAAAGGAGAAAAACTTGAGCCAGCTACACCGGCTCTTGTAGTGTTTAGACCAGGGATAAGTGGTTCGAGTGTATGTGCCGGCGAGTTGCTGTTTGACGACCATGCCTGGCTCGTTTCGGTTTGAAGATGTCGTTTCTTGAAGGCATCTAGCCACGCTTTGTTGTCAGCTGCAGTCTCATTCTGGCTCTTGCTGCACTTGTGCACAACGCATCGAGCGTGATTCCGAAGCTCAGAGTCTGTCGGTGAACTGCCCAGGGCACGCTGATTCCTCGTGAACTCTGCCAGTTCGACCTCCAGTTGCGAGTAATTGTAGATTGTGGAGTTGGCGGCGGACTGGTCCGTCAAACCCAGAGTCTTGTCTGGAACAGGCAGACCGGCTCGCTGACGGAAGCCGGACATCCACGATGAATCTCTGTAAATCAGACGGAGTATGAAGTTCGCAACATCCTCTGACGGCATAATGGACTTCTCCTCCATTCGACCGACGATCTTGCAAGCCTCTACTTGTAGCTCATAATCCGAAGTAGTCAGGCCCAGGAGTGTTCGAGCCTTGACAAAGTCGTTGAGTTGGGTTTCCATTGGACAATTTTCGAAGACGTTCTTTTGCCCCTTGATCTGAAGTCGTCCCAAGATGTTTTCTGCGGGACCCCGCAAACGACTCAATTGAGCCCTGTGTTTGATCTCATTGGAAGACAGCACAAGGTCTCGCAGCCAACTGACGTCGGAAGCCTGACCACTCTGCGAGAGGGGTTCTGAAGCATAAAGGATCCGACATGCCTCATGTTGCATTTCCTCGTCCGATGGAGTAGCACCCATCGCTTCTTGGGTATTGCGGAGATAGTGCGCCAATTCAATCTTGATCAGCTCATACGCGCTGCGTGGTGACTCCGGTGACTGCTGGCTGGCCTGGAAGGGAAGAGGGCTTTGCCTCTCTTGATGGATGAACCCTAAAACGTATGTCAGCCTTGCATTGTCGACAACACTCAGTGCAGAAAATACACATACATGGAGGCATAGCGTTCTCCACGTTTGACAAGACGGAGTTTTCAAAGCCCCAGTCCCCTTTCCAATCCTTCATGTCAGAGCCTGTCTTGAAATGTTCAGCGAGGTGGTCCACCCGAACACCCCAGCTCCCGAGAGCGAGGCCGCAGAATCCACACCTCGACTTGATGTCGGGCGTGGCAACTTTCCACGTATCCATTGACCAGTTCAGATACTTGGTACTGTGAACCAATTTTAGGTGCTGGCGGAGGTGATCTTTCCGGTAGAAGGTCCTCTCATCCAGTTGGCGCTCCTGACACGCCGTGAAGTTATGGCTTTCTGTGTGGGCGTCGTCCGGCTGAGGTATACCACAGAATGAACAGCAAATCTGCCCAGTATTGTGATGAGGAACCCGTGGGCCTTTCGGGCAGCATACCCACCGTTCCAACGACAAGTGTAATGACTTCTCATGTCTTTGCCAGTCATGCTTCGTTCGAAAGGATTCCTTTGTCCGTCAGTGCCTCTTCGTGAGTTGCGATAGAATTGAGAAGCAGAGACAGCTGATGAGATTATGTATAGATGCAACATACCGTGCAGAATGTACACTGGAAAGTTTTCAGCGGCGCATTGAGGCTCGATTTCTCGTCCCCTTGCTTTAGGGCAGTCCTCCTCCTGCGTCTCCGGCGCCCACGATGTTGGATTGACCCAAAGGAGCCAAATGAGCCCCGTGAGTGGTGGGAGAAGCCAGACACCAGGGAAGCAGTTGACGGGGAGGTGCCGAAGCTGCTGGCAGATGATCCCTTGCAAGACCTGTCGGCGTCGTCGTCGGTGTAGTTGTAGTTCAGGCTCATGCTGTTGGGGCTGTCGAGCCCTGAGGATTGAGAGTTGCTGAAAATGGCAGAGGCGATGGCAGTCACGGAAGCGGGTTCATTTTCTATAGAAAGTAAGCGATATTTCACGTTCGGGGGTATAAGAGCCTGATCATTACCGGGTGGTGAGTTCTGCCATCTTTGCAGAGGGTTCATGTGCTCCGACGAGGAAGTACCTCTCCGAGGGATCTCGATGGCACCGGAGAAGCCACGGACGCTCGGAGACGTTGACCTGGTGGGTTGGAATTTTCCTTTGCTCCTCCGTCGGGCGTTCGCGAGCCAGTTTGCAATCTGGGTCTTGTTCAGACCAGTCTGATGTTGGAGTGTCTCCCTCTCTTCGTCTGTCGGGTATGGTCGTGTGGAGTGGGTTGACAGCCAGGCCTTTAGGATCCGGACGGATTCTCTGCTGAATCTTGCGCCTATCTTGGGCGTGACTGGAGGCTTGTGCCCATTATCTTGCAGGGACCCAGGCCCGGCGGCGAGTGTTTCGAGGTCTGGAGATGACGAGGTCCGCAATGTGCTGCCATCCTCGCGAATGAGACTGCCGTGTTGGCCGGTGACGGGCCACGGGGTCGATGGAAAAGGCTCTGTGGCTGATGCGACTGAGGGGTCGAGGCCAAAGCTGCAGTTGTTCTTGAGGGCAACGCAAGTCGTGCAATAGCCCTTGTACTTGCCTTCCTCTAGCCTCTTGCACGCGAAGCCAGACGCCTCACAAGCGTCGCATGGACCATCTGAGAATTCACAGAGATCGAGCGCGGCAACGTCGGACGACTGGGGAGGAAGTGGAGCAGGCTGAGCATGGCTGGGAGCGAGGTTGCTCGTCTCGAAGTGCTCGAGGGCCCAAAAAGAAAAGTCATCACCATCGATATTAGCCAGAGCAAGATCGAAGTCTTGGTTCTCCCTGACGGGCTGGAAGTCGAGGTTGGTCCCGGAAGCGGGGGCCGTGTCGGCCAGGCCCAGAGCGGGCTCAGCCTTGTCCCAGTTGACAAAGTCTTCCATAACGGAGTCCTCGGGTATGGTGGGCATTCTCGATCACTCTGCCTCTGCCAGGGCGTGAACTACAGGAAGGGCGTCGTATCGGAGGGAATTCCCGGGAGAGGACTGCAGCGCGGGATGATTCCGGGTGCAGAGAAGTGGATGTCAAACAAATGTTTAGATGAGTGCTGACCATTCACAGAGACGGTTGACAAGGTGTTGGGGGGCTATCTTGTTGATTGGAGCGCCCTTTGGGTAAAGTCCGGCTTGTGAAGGAGCCCAGGAGCCCCGGAGGGGAAAGTATGTGTACGTGACGCCTGTTTGTCCAAGGCCGGGCGAGGACAAGACCCCGTATTGTACCAGACAGGAAGGCGATTAGAAATGAGATGTCCCTGACAGAACATATATGAGGCAAGAGACCCAGCCCTCTCCGGCAACGAGGCTCTCTTTCTCTCTCTCTATCCTGGGTCTCCTGGTCCGGAGATCTTGCTTGAAGCCGTCCAGGTTGGACGGGGTTGAGTCTGATGACAGGAGACAACAAGACAGCGTTTTCCTTTATTCCAGCTCTGTCGTCGAGTTTGAGTAAGATGCTAAAGGTGGTGAGTGACCTGCCACTGTGTCTGCGTGTCCAATCAGCCTTGCAAACAATCCGACGTCGTCGTCGCTGCCTCCGATTCGATCCATTGCCCTCTCTTCCCAGGCAGGCCAGCAGGACGGAGGCTCCAATTACTGTCATCGGTTGACAAGCTGACGCCCTTCGTGTTCCCATTCTGGTGTAGTGCCTCCGGTGCAACCCCACATCTCGGCTCGCGGCTGGGGAATTGTTAAGTTGCTACCAGGACAGCCGCGACACCGCCGCTGGGGAGCCTCCTTGCACTATCAGGTTCTCCGGTAGCGGGCCTGTTCGCGGTGGCGCTTACTAAACCGCTCGCGTACTGTAGTTGCTGGGACGCTTGGTGTGACCGTTGAGTGCTCACCGTTGCAGTACCAGGGCCGCGGGGCACCGTCAGACGGGCTAATGTTATATGAGGCAGGTGGCGTAGGCTTCCACAACTTGGTCTGATCATCCCATGTCTATTGAATAATAGTCTAAGTCGCCGTGAAAGACAGCGCCGACGCAGCCTGTAGTGTTCTTTTGCTCGTCTCCTGGAACCCGTCGTCTAATCTATCCACACATGTCTTTTTCCTCTGATGCGATACATCAGACCGAAGAGTCTAGTTCATTTTGCTGAGCAGGCACTCTCGGAACTCGGTGAGTGTCACGCTCTTCTCCCTCAGCGTCGACTTTTTTCCATTCTGGGCTTCCGAGTGTGGCTCCCTCTCCAGCGTCCACACCTCGGTCACTCCCAGGGACTCGAGGTAGTCCAGTGCACGCAGGTAATTTGTGGCGACCTGTGCGATGCCGTGGCTGTCGTCCGACATGGTGAACCTGCCTCCCATCTTCAGCCACTCCTCGGCGATTGGCCTCGCGGGGTACGGCTCTGCCAAGCCCTTCCGCAGGGCACTGCTGTTGCACTCCAGCCAGCCGCCGTAGCTCCTGACCACCCGGAGGTTCCGCACCACCTTGTCCCACACGGTACCCTCGGGCCCCGGCGCCTTATCAGCCCAGGCCGTGCGCAGGTCCCGCCCGGGCTCCTCGCTCAGCAGGCGGATCAAGTCGAAATGCCCCACGACCCTCGGCTCCAACGCCGTGAGCATGGCATGCTGCTCGTCGTAGTACTTGGCATACAGGAGCTCTTCGGTCCCGCCTGCGGCGTCCCTCGCCTTTGCGTAGTAGTCCTTGTCGAAGTCAATAGGCACGCCGCAGGTGTGGTGCAGTGAGCCCATGAAGTATTCGATGACTGGGTGGGCGGCCAGCTCGTGGACCAAGGGCCCGTACACCTCGGGGCGAATGAACTCGCCCTCGAAGCCGATGAGGATGTGGATCTGGTCGGCGTACTTTGCGCGCAGGCGCTGGGCCTCGAGCAGGTAGGCCTCGTGGCGGGGCATGAGCGCTGCTAGAGAGCCCTCGGGGTCGTCGAGCTCCTCTGGGTACAGGTCCTCGAGGCCGGTGCGAGGCATGTGCTCTGTCAAGGCCATGGTCTTGTAGCCGATGCTAATGGCGTGCTGTACGACATCCTCAAGCTGGTCTTTGGCGTGGCCGGGGCAGAATTGCCCCGAGTGGGAGTGCATTGTGAAGGCCATTGTGGCTGTGGTCTGATATTGAGTTGAGGTGAGATTGGCCGAGTCTGAAGAATTGAGGCAATTCACGTTCAGGGTGTCCCAAGGTGTCGGTCAGCTCGATGTTGCACAGAGGTTTGAAAAACCGAGTCGGAGACGGCGTCTCGGCTTGTCTGAGTCACAAAGCAGGGATTGTTTTCTCTCAAATGTTTCCCAAGTGGCTGCATCGGTTTTGATTGTCGAGAAATCCCAAATAAAAAAGTGGTCGATGCAATATCTGGATGTGAAATCTTGTGAGCTGCGCTTAGACGAACGATGTTGGATTGGATCGGACCGACCTGAGCCTCTGCTCAAAGCACGTTCTGGCAAGGGCCTTGTAAGTGCGGCCCTGCTTGGCAACAACGTTGGGGCTAATAAGGGCAGCTAAGCAAGTGCCACCATTATCTCGAAGTCCACGGGTCCCGAGTGCTGTGCCAGGTTGTCACCTGCTGTGTCAAGATGCGAGGCACCATCGAAGGAACGGTTATCTAAGCAGCGCAGCTAGCCCGGTTGCGCATGCGCGAGGTGATGCAGAGAGACGACATGGGCATGCGCGACGTCACATCGTATACATAATCCATATTAAGAGATGCATGCAGGGTGCAATGCGGGGGATGCCATTCCCGTCAGACGGGGCTGGAGTCGTCGACCTCATCTCACCGTCACCAAATCACGAAATATACCTCACATGCTTCCAGGATTACTTTGCACACTGACGCCCAAGCAAGAGGCCCATACGCTTATAATATTGTCGAAGCCATGGCACACTCCTTCCACGTCCCCATATCCAAGGCACATCTAAAATGGAGCAACGCCCTACCGCCAGTCCTCACGGTCCCCTCGGGCGCCGAGATCTCATTCGACCTCAAGGACGGCGCCAACAACCAGATCCGCCCGGATAACGAAGCTACATGCTTCACCAGCTTCGACCGCGACTCCGTGGACCCGGCGTTCGGCCCCGTCTTTGTCGAGGGCGCCGAGCCGGGCGACGTGCTCAAGGTCGACATCCAGTCCCTCGCCACGGCCGACTACGGCTGGACGGCCGTGTTCCACGGGTTCGGACTGCTGGCCGACGACTTCCACGAGCAGCACGTCAAGATCTGGGACCTGAGCGGCAAGTCGCTGCTCCCCGGCACCACGGGCGCGAACGCCCCGCCACGCGCCGTCTTCCGGCCGGGCATCTCGGTCCCCGTGCGGCCGTTCCTCGGGGTCGTGGGCATTGCCCCCGCCGAGCAGGGTGAGTTTAGTACCATCCCGCCATACGCCCTCTCGGGCGGGAACGTCGACACGCGATACCTCGGGAAGGGGTCGACGATCTACTTCCCCGTGCAGGTACCCGGCGCCCTCTTCAGCTGCGGGGACGGGCACGCCGCCCAGGGCGACGGCGAGGTCTGCGGGACGGCCATAGAGACCCCGACAAAGGCCACCGTCAGGCTGAGTGTCGTCAAGAAGGGCGACGACGGCTGGATGGAGCTCTCGTGCCCGCACTACACCACGCCGCCGCGGGTGGGCGAGGTCGCTGAGGATGATCTCAAGGGGACCTACGCCGCCCTGGGCATCCACGCAGACCCCAGGGAGGCGGCTAAGATGGCACTAAGGGGTCTTCTTGACTGGCTGGAGAAGAACAAGGGCCTTACGAGAGTGGAGGCGTACATGCTCTCTAGTGTGGCCGCCAGCTTGCGAATGACGGAAGTTGTCGATATGCCTAATTTTGCAGTTTCTTGCTCTATCCCGCTAAGTACATTTGAATAATGAGGTGCATGCCAGTGTCCCGATCCCTAGTGGATGGGCGACCGGTGCAGGACTGATCCAAGAGGCTTGAAATGGCGGTATTATACGGCTCGCAGGCCTAGATTTTAATGTTACGTCTGATCACGTCCCTGAGGATAGGTATAATACTGAAATCAGCCTAGCCACTATCCGAAGAGGAAATCCAGCGACCTCTCGAAAGCATTCCTGTGAAGCGTGTGTCAGTTTGCTGAAACCATGCGGGAATTTGAAGGGCTTGAAATAACATACTTCGCCGGTCGTGGCACATATGTCGCCTCGTATTCTTCAATTTCATCCAGGTTCTTCAACAAGTCGACCTCCTCTGGCTTATAAAACTTGGACCGCTTCAACACCTTCCACGCAAGAAAGAGTATAGGGCAGATTGCGATCATCGTGTAGCTGTTTATCACATGGCTTATTAGATATGGTCAAAGAGAGGGGGAAACGGGGGTGTAGAGAGGCAACTCACGAGAAGAGGAATGTCGGCACGTCCCACTGTCCCGGCAAGAACACAGTATAGCCCCCAACGAACGTCATGATGAAGCAGCCAACAAGGGCATACCAGGCGGCAAAGGGCTGCGGCAGCGGGCCCTTGTACGGGAGGCTGTCCCTTGAGATGCCCTGCGCCTTGAGGGCCTTGAAGAAGCGAATGTAGGTGAAGCACATGACGCTGAAGTTGATGAGCTGGCTCGCTGTCACGAGGGAGACGAACCAGGAGAGGACGACGGCCGCGTTGTTGGAGACCTGGAGGAAGGACAGCAGGGAGATGAGCAGGACCAGGAGCACCGAGTAGATCGGCACGCCCTTGCGCGTGCACTTGAGGAAGATCTTGGGCGCCTTGCCCTCCAGGGCGAGGCCGTAGAGGGACCGCGAGGCGCAGTAGACGTAGCTGTTGCCGGCGCTGAATGCGGCCGTGAGGACCATGGCGTTGACAACTGGGCCATGTTAGAGGAAAAGCTCCGAAAATGGAATGACACCCAGGAAAGCCTCTTGGTCATGTCTGAGAAGACGTCAAGTGGGATGGATGTTGGACTCACTGTCAGGGAGAACAGTGATCTTCAGCCTGTTCATGGCGACTACATAAGGAGAGGCCGCAGCGCCCGGAGCCCCTGAGCTGAAGGCCGTCGCGAGCTCTTCGTCGGTGTAAGGAACCAGGATCCCGACCGCCAAACTCCCGAGAACAAAGAAGGTTGTGAGACGGTAGAACACCGCATTGAATGCACGTGGCATCACCACTCGGGGGTTTTCAGCCTCACCCGCTGCCATGGAAACGTAGTCCGGGCTACAGCACACTTGTTGTTAGAGATCCATGGCTGTGGGTGGGACACTGGAGTTAATTTTTGACCTACCCTGCTATAGTAAAAGAAGCCTGGATGAGGCATTGGAGAAACCCAAGGAACCTGCCCAGATTACCGGTGTGGTAGAGTTCGGCAAAAGCGCCCGGGTTCTGCCAGTACTTGAAGCCGAACCTCTCGCCAAGTGGATTCCCGCCCAGCATCGCGATGAAGGTGAAGAGGATCAGGGCGATAATCAAGATGACCTTCCCCAGTGCGGCCCAGAACTCGCTCTCGCCGTACCACTGCACGGCGAGCAGGTTGATGAGCCTGAGAACATCACGGTCAGACAGGGACTCCGTGGCTAGACAGGAACTATTGGCAGGCTCTACTCACCCATAGAGTACAATGACAATGGCAATAATGCCCCCGGCAGGTACAACATCGCCTAGGGAGACTGATGTGAGCTGACAACTTTCATTAGGTATTAGTGACTGGAGGAAGTCGACTTACTCCAATAGTGGATAATTACATTACACGCCGTGATCTCGAAGGGCACCAGGGCGGCTTCGAAGACGAAGAAGTTCCATCCGGCAGCGAAGCCGAAGGCCTCGTCGACGTAGCGACCAGCAAAGCGAATGAACGGGCTAGAGATGGGCAGGTATGTGACCTGTCGGGCAATGGGTAAGTGCGTGCACGGAACATCGGCCTCGGAAGAGATGACCTAAACGTACCATCTCGGCCATACACATTGTCACGCATAGAATGAAAGTGCACCTGGGGCACAGGTTAGCTGCTGACAACATGTATCCCCCGTGGAGCCAATGTCTACCATATCGAAAAGGCCAGGAATAGTGATGCGGGCCCACCGTTCAACAAGCCCCTGCCGATCTGGACATAAAGAGCGGTACCGATGGTACCACCTATACCGATGAGTTGAACTACATTGTATGTGGTCAGCTTTTGATGCGGAATAGTATACACCGGATACAGGCGATAGAGGAAATCAAAGTCATTATATCCCTCCTCCCGTGGTTTATCTCACGCGCTGCAGTCTGACGAGGCATTATAGATAACCCATGAGACGTCCTACGCTCACAGCACGAGTCTGACATGGCATTGGAAGTGAAGGGTCGGGTGACAATGGTCCCCAGGAGCAGCTTACTATGGCGAGACTTAAGCTTCCGAGCGGTGCCGTCCCCGTGGCCCATCGACCTAATGGAGCTGATGCGGTCGGACTGGGCCCTCCCCACCACGGCCTTCTCATCGCCGCCCGGGTAGTAGGCCGGCTGAGCAACGTCGACCCCGGTGGACGACGCCATTGTTGTTATATATGTATAATATATAAAGTTGTTTCGTTCGAGGTCATGCAATCCAAAGACGAAGAGTAACAACACACAATAAATCCCTTGGCGCGGCACAGACGGGCTCAGCGAAGCGACTTGAGGAGAAGACTGAAGAACTCGACTCTGAACTGCATTTGCCGCAGAGGGGGGATACCACGTCTAAGACGGAGGGCCGGGGCAGAGTCGAGCGGTCGGCGTCAGCCGTTTTGGTAAATGGCTTAGCTCCTGGGCCACTAAAAAGCTTTTTCACCGAGAAGCATTCGAGGACCAAGCCGGGCAAGGGCAGGCAGGATCACGGAGATGGCGTCCTGCCAAGGAAGATGTTGTGCTACGATGCCGAGATGGTGCACGTATTGGAGGCGGATCTTGGTTTCCTAACTCCTGACTCGAAGGAGAAGCGAAGCGAGAGGGGAGAGGGAAGGCAGAAAACGGCGAGCAAGGTTGAGGCTGGCGATGGGCAGGCTGGGCAAAGTCTGGGCAAGAGGCGAGGATGGGAAAGATAAGACATGCGCTTGTACACTAGGCTGGGCTGCAGGAGAGAAGATCGTCCTGCTTGCACTGCACGCTGGGGGGTCTAGACTCGATCACAGTACCTCGGTGTTCCGCATGCCAATAACCTTCGCGGCCGCCCGGTATTTGCGCCACGGGCTGGCTTGGCTGGCTAAGCTTTGGAGAGAGCTGCTTGCGGGTTTCTGCCGAGTGCACGGAGCTTGATCTGCCTTAAGGCGCGCCTCCGCCTGGAGACTACTCATGTCCAAGATTCACAAGGCAGTGTTCTGCTTTGTTCGGTGGGAGCCGGTCTGTCTGTCGCGCCAGTGGCACGAGCTGCCATCGCCGGGCCGAGTGCGCTGGGGCCGTGGGGGGTGGGATGAATCTCAGTGACCCCGCCTCTGCTGGGTGCTGTGGTACAGTCAAGCACTCGCCCAGGCCGACACTGATTGGTTAAATGTGGCCCCGACAACCTGGGGCGCCCCACCGTAGCACATCCCGGCCGCTTACTACGTTCTGTGGTACATGCACTACTGTGTACATTGCTGCTGCCCATCACCGCCACGATTGGTCTCGGACCGATGGCCGAGGAGTGACTGTGCGTGGGGATGTCACTGACTTCGGTGGTTATGGATTTGAGCATCGTGGTATTTGGTGGTAGCACCCATCCCTACAGAAAACCCAGGTTGTCATGAGAGTAGTATCTACCCAATTTACACAACCCTCCTACTTCATACAATATATATGGCGCCAATAATACAAGCAGTTTTTTGCACCCCGTGGTATCTCTGCAGCTGGGTCGGGGTTCCAACCGCGCATCGCTTTCTCAATTCCAGTTCGTGTGCTCCATAAGTCATCAGCTCCAAGCAATGCCCGCCAGAAGCTACGATGCCGCCAGCCAGCCGTCCAAAATCAACGTCCAGAGGAAAGAGAGAAAGAATATTGGAAACAGCCCCCTCCCGCACCTGCCGCCCAAACAATTTTAAATTCAAGAACAGTCCCTCCCTTTGATGATGACAATCCCAAGCCAAGGCTCTCTCTCTTCAGTCTCCCACTGCCAGGCGAAGAATAAAAAGACCACTAAACATTTATAACGCTAGACCCGTTCCGTCGCCGGTCCAGCGGTATAGTGATAGAAGCTCGCGGCGGCGGTGGTGCTGTTCCGCGAGATCCTCCGGTACGCGGCCACGAACTTGGGCCAGGGCACTACGCATGACCCTGCTAAAATTCCGCTGGCAACACACAAGACGTCAGCAATGAGCTCTTGGACAGCGGGGAATTTAAAGCAGGGTGAGACTGGTTCTTACCTGGTATTCTGTGTTGAGTGTCACCACCGAAGCCTCGTGAGCCCGGACGATGGTCTCACAGGCCCTGACGACACTTGGCGACGCCTCGCTCTGCAGCTTGTCGGCGATCAGCAGCAGCAGGAATGAGCCCTGCAGGAGATAAATGCCGAAGAAGAAGGGCATAAACTCCAGCCCTGGGTCGTACTCGAGTATGTGGCTGATGGCCTCGGCTGCAGAGACCGCGCGTCCCGTGGCAGTGATGAACCCTTGAGAGCTGATCCAGAGGTCGTTGTCGTCGAGCAGATTGATCGGATCCCATTTCCCTGTAAGGAGGATATGTAACACGTGCACCACATGCGTCCCGTACGCCATAACAATTCGCGTCTGGATCTCCGACTCTGTCATCCTGCTGGCGCTCGTCAGCACACTGTGCACGGAGTGCACTGATGGTGTGCCGGCATCCGCAGGGCCAAGGCTGTCGTTGTGGCCCTCCTCTGCCTCGTCTGCTGTGCCCGAATTGTGCTGGCCAAGGCTCCGCTGGGCAAACTTTTTCAGGCTCTGTTCGTAGAGTTGCAGGTGCCGTTCGATCTCGAGCGCTTGCCCATCCCATTCCCGAGCCGACCTGAACCCGACCCCAAATCGCGGGTGGTTGCGTGCGTGGTTGAGGTCGACAATCTCACCCAAGATGGCCATTAGCGGGAGGAAGTAGCCATATATGCTATGTCCATTGCATTCGAACGAAGGGCCCCGGGCCCTTGATTGCGACTGCGACGCGGACGAGCCCGAGGCAAGCACGCTGGGATCCGTGAGCGGCGACGGTTGCGGCTGAAATTCTCCGTTCTGGAACGCGGTGTCGTCCATTGGCTGCAGAAGGCCATCACATTCGATGTCAAGCAAGAAAAGAGGCCGGTTGTAGCAGAGCGCAAGGTGGCGGTCGACGATGTAGACGAGCCACCAAATGCGTCGCCTTTCTTCTCGCTCCTCCTCCGTAATTAGACCCGACACGTCCGCCTGATCCTCTGCCCCTTCGTTGTCGTGCTCGGGGGCACTCATTGACTGTGGGAGCTCGCGGCCTAGCCTCAGCTCACGGGCGAGCGACCACGCGGCGTTCCACCACCGGAGACTGGCTCCCTTGTATTCGCTAGCAGAGACGACCGTTGCCAGGTGGATGTAGGTGACCACGTCATCAAGAGTTCCTGCCGCACCGAATGGACCAGTCTCACTGGTCAAGGCCTCCATACTAATCGTGCCAGGTAGTGCCACACCCAGCCCACCAAGAGCAGCACCGTCGATGGCACCGGGGCTGGCAACAGGAGATGAGTCTCCCGATGGAGTATGGATGAGCGGCTTTAGCAGACTGACGGTCAGCTCCAATAGCCTCTGGCATATCCGCCCACGTGCAGAGGGCACGCTGGTCAGGAAAGGGGCGTCACTCGTTTGGGCAGCGACCCAGAGCATGCTGGAAAGCAAAGCCGGCTGACACCTGCGAGGCTTCGATGGATGCAGGAACGAGCGCTTCCGAAACACGAAGCCTAAGACGTACGGCGAGTGCGGGTGCATTTGTGCGGAGGACGAGCTCGAGAAGTACAGGTCGATCAGGTCGCACGCAAGCGGTAGAGGTATGATGGTCTCGATGTGGGGGATCAGAGGCTCCAAAACGGGATATCGAAGCTGGGAGCCATGGTAGCTGGGGGGAGGTACGTGAGTTTGGTATTGTTGCGGCGGAGATCCCATGTTCATCCACCCAGGCGATGGGCCGTCACCAGCCATAGGATAGGCACTGAGAGGGCTAGCCGTCATCCGAAAAGCAGCCGCGCCGGGCACGTATCCTGTTGGGTTCTGCGTCTGCAAGCCATATGGAATATTTGGGTATGCCGAGATACTGCCCTGGTTCGCTGCGTACGCAGGATGAGCTGTGGGATTCATCATGTGGACACCCATTGCCTGTCGGTCGTACGGGTGGTGGATATTGGCATAGCTGGTCGGGTCGAACGGCCCCTGGTCTTCGAGTTGGTCACGATCCATCACCCCTGGATGCCCGTTGATGTGGGACGATTGGCCTCCCAGATCTGGCTCGCTGTCTAAACTCCCTAGCCTTTCCTCTCTTCGGGAACCTTCGTCATCGTCCCCATCGCTCCCATTGTTGATATTATTCGCTATGGAATCCTCCGGTTTTGACGCTGTCTGTTCGTCTGGCTGATTGTTTTCCGCCCCTGACGCCGGAGATTTGCGACCACCATGGGAGGCTGCGTGGGCGGCAGCTTGCTGAGCGAGATCTTTGCGGGAGGCCTTGCCTCTCTTCTTTCTTTCCCTCTGGTATTCACAGCCGAGCCCAAATTCTGCACATGTCAACCCATCTTGCACCGGCTGTGTTAGACATGGGCAAGGGGAGCTCTTGAACTTACCTATGCAGTGGGCGCAAGGATGCTGGCCGTCGCATTTGGTTCGAAGCTGGTTGCACTGGTCGCAGGCGCGAGATATCCTCCGTCGTATGGGGCCACTGGCGCTTGCTGATCTTCCCCCAGGCCCATAAGGGTGCTGCCTGTGTTTCCCCTGGGGACCGGCGCGGACCAGGTGTTGGTTTTGTGCCCCTACATGTTGCTGTAGGTGCTGAAGGGCGTAGTGCGATCCTTGAGACAGCCCATCTAGCCCAGATGGGTGTATGTGGCCCTGGGGAATGTGGCCGTTGGACAGAAGAGTTGAGGAAGGTAGAGAGTGGTATGGCGAAAACCGGTGAAGAGGATTGGACAACATCCTGAGGCTTTCTTTGAACTCTTTTCGCGTCGACACTGATGTGAGAAGGTGCTCAAGATGAGAAAATCGAGTTGGAGATGTCTACAGCAAGAAAATGAACCATCTGCGAGGCCTTGATCGAGACCCCGCGATTCTAGGAGTGTTGAGTGCCGGTCAGAATCGAAGCCACGTCTGCAAGTCAACAGGTCCAGAGGAGCCTTTGCCAGTGAGGCCAAGATAGTAGTCTCCAGTATATCAATACGAGAAGGCGGCACCCTGTAGAAGGAGGCGCGTCAGCGGCACATATGCAAGTCTCAACAACGGAACGAGGAGCATACAGCCAGCTTGTCTGGGGGTAGATGCTGGTGCGGGAAGAGTGTGACTGGGCTGATGGGTGGGTACCAGTACTGCCGAAGACGATGTCCAGAGACTGAAGAGCCAAGCAAGCAGCCACTAATTCCGGATGGAGAGAGCCGGAATGTCAAGGGGAGGTAAGGGCCGCGGCCCAGATGACAGGGGGCAGGTGGAACAGGCTGCTGGATCTAGAGAGAAGAGGGAGTACTATAAGAGGCGAATCTATACTTACCGAAGGTTTCCAGGTGGAAGCCGAGGATCACGTTGGTGTACCAGAGTTTGGGCGAGGTGGCATGAGGTGTCAGTGACACAGACTCGGAATCTTGGTCACCTACTGCCACAGGTTTCGTCTTCGATAGGTATTTTATATAGTCATTCCCGTGATGCTGTCGAGTCTCCGAGTCTCCTAGCACCGCAGGCTGGGGCCACGAAGCCAGTGATTACCAGCTGAAGGCTCAGAGGACCCGTGAACAGAGACTTGGCAGCGTGCTCGAACAGGCCAGGGGCAAAGACCCGAGAATTGGTCCTTAAGAAGCAGCGAGTTGGTCTCGATTCTGGCACCTCGGGACAAGACCCGTAGCAACAACTTGGAGCTCGTCGTGTACACACCGCCGTACAGCTCTCGAGAAGTCGAGCAGAGTCCTCTGCGCACGAACATAAGCGACCCAAACTAATGGTGCCCCGGCTGACCTGACCGGTGTCGGATTTGCCAGGATATTGACGAAGCAATCTATGGCATGCGGGACGACGGAAGGGCAACTATGCATTGAGACCAGGAAAGATTGGCGTTACGGCGACGGGGTGTGGGCTGTGGGCTGTTCACGGGGTAGCTGGCATATCGAAGAGAGGAAATGTGAAGCAGAGTAGGTAAATAAGCCATGTCAGAGGCGCGTGAAAGGAATTATGAGTGGCCCGCAGGGTGCGCACAGTATGGTTCGCCGCCTTGGGGAAGCCAGCGATCTAAGCTGGATGGAAGATAGTACGGACCAAGGAGGACCACAAGCGCCGCGTACAGTACAAGCAGGCATATGTGGGCAGAATTTCCTCGGGCCAAAAGCGAAGCAGAAGTCGAGCAGGGATATGTTGGATGGGGGGGCGGTGGGTGTGGACTGGGAAGAGACGGGTACCTGGGGTAGATCAAGCCCAGGACTACCTGGGCTGATCTCCTTACGACTTTCCCTCTACGGGCAACGGGCCTGGAGGAGGGGGCAGAAGTTGCTGCTCACGAGATGGTCCACGCCTACGTACAGCATGCGCCGGTCAAGCGAGCCTTGCATGCACAGAGCTGTGTGAAGGTCCTGCTGCATGGTGGAAACACCGCAGGTCTCGCCTATTCCATTCTGATCTGTGCCGCCCTGCCCTGCCCTGCCCTGCCCTGCCCTATTGTGCTGTGATGGTCAGCGTCGTGCTGTCCTGCGCCAACGGGTGAACAAGGGCTCGAACCGGGGGCTGGAAGACGGGACGAGGAACCTGACAGCGATTGGAAGGCCGGGGTCTGGCGGATCTGGGGTGCCTAGACTGACAGTGTCCAGTCTGCCTGTCTGCCAGGCCCTGCCAGCACCAAAGGAGACAAGGTTTTGTGCAGGTCGAGTCCGGAGTGGAGCGATGCTGCAGGTGCTCGAGTCCTGTGTTGAGATGCGGCAGACTGCACGAATTAGGCGTAGCTGTCCGTAGATACGGTATGCTGTGTACTGTTCCTGTAGTGTGCATACAGCAGCGGTACGCAGTAGTGGCCAGCAAGTTGCCGATACTTTGGGTGTACCAGCCACACACGCGCTGCATAGTGGACAGCCGATGTCGACGCCCCGTAGCCAGGCGACCTGACAGGCGACCTGACAGGCGACTCCAGACGTCGGCCTCATCAACGCGCAGTCTGTTCGCCAACGGCTGCAAGGTTGCCGGGGCATTGCATAAGAACCCTAGTTTTGGGACGAACGGGACTTGTCGGCCCCATCATCCTTCATCACTCATGCCTCGTCAGAAATGCTGGACTGCATGGTCGTTCAAAACAACCATGATGTGATGGCAGCAGACACAAACAATGCATTGTTGCTGTTCTCCTCGGCCAGTCGCTGTGCTGCGTGTCGCTTGGCACAGCCCATCGCATGTGAGGAGAAAAAGGAGGGTGGAGGCCAGAGGAAGGAGGGTGGACCACGATGCTACTCAGGGATCTCCACAAAATAGGGCCGGGTGACACACCCTGCCCTGCCTTCTCCTCCTCCTCCCTCTTCCCTGGCCTGGCTGGCTGGCTGGATGGCTCCGGCGGGGTACTGCATGCAAGCTCCCAGGCACTCAGGCACTGGGGTGCTTCGGTACCTCGGTACCTCCCCAGGTCCTGTGTAGCCCAGACGCTCAAATCTGACTCCGCGGACCATCTGAGCAACTGGCCACTCACTGTCGACCCGCTTGGCCTCGGTACCACTCTGCCCGACCCCGTTGTTGACGGAAACCTTGCATGAACCTACCCATGTCGGCGTCTTGGCAGAACCAGACTCCTGGCGCATCTTCATTGAGGCATTCAGCAGCCAGGCAATCTCAGGCCTAGCCTGGTCCCTCCCCGTCTGTCCGCCTTTCCGTCTGCGCGCCTGCCGGTTGACGAAATGCCTCCGTCTCTACGACTTGTCCCAGGAAAGATGCGCGCGCCTCCCTGACTTTGCCTTCGCCCAGACATACGGGTCGTCGATTCTTCTGAGGTCCGGCCTGGTCTAGCAGATGAAGCCTCGCGTGCGCTGGGGCCACGTAACCAGATCCCAGAAACACAGGTGCCTCTTGGAGCTCGACCCCAGCACTCACAACGGCAACCTCGCGCCTGCTACAGTCGGGGGAAGTGAGCAGCGCTGTCGTCGACAGCAAGCTCTCTGCCTCTATACCAGGCATTACCACAGCTGTCGAGTCTGCTCTCAGCCGCATCATGGTTTCAGTGCTAGACTATGTGCCTTCTTCTAGAACGCTGGGCTTTCGCACACCCATCCTTGTTCCGGCGGGTTTTGACGCCGAGCGGTGGCTTCTTGGTTCTGGTGGAGCACTGGCTTTTGTCTAGTGACGTTCCCGCAGAAAACGCCATTCTTTCTTGAGCAGTTCTCGCGAGCCCAACAACCGCCATCCAATGAACTAAGTTGTTAGGGCTGGAAACGCCGCTAGCTAAGCATTTGGACGGCCTCACCATTCAACGCAGTCGCAGGTCTTGGGCTCACGTTACAGCTCCCATCTTTGGCCCTCAGATGTTTGCTCAAACCCGAAAAAAGTGCCCACGCGTCCCGCAGCAGTCAGGACTGGCGATCTGACGACAGTCAATCAGCCTCTGAGACCTTGAGCATGGGCAGCCCTGACCCAGCGGCGCGGACGCAGGGCAACGCCACAGTCGCAGACATTCAGGCCCATGTCCATGAGAGATCTACGGTCCGATGGCCATGGCATCGGACATCATTCAGATCGGACGAACAAGCTGTCAGAGCAAGCAGCAGCGACCTCCTTCAAGCCCGACGAGAGAGGAACTGCTCGGCCTTTATGGCAGTGGCAGCAGCGATGATAATGCCGTATTGGGGCTGTTGTTGAGCAAGAAATTGGGGCAATGGCTGCATGCAACCTTGAGCCTCAGGCACAACGGCGTTAATGGCGTTCCTGACAGGCTGGCCTACAAGCGCTTGAGCCGATACACGCACGCGCTGCGTGTCAGTGGCGGCTTCCGGGCATGTGGTGGATGCCACTTTAAATTTGGCCGAGTCGAGTTCCTGCTGCAACCAAGTGCAAAAGGCCATGTGAGGGGTGCTGGGCTTGCATAATTGCTCGGTGATGTTCGAGAGCCTTCCTGCTATATTGGAACTTCGGCCTCGCTCTCGGGCTCACTTGTATCGGGTCACGGCCTGAGCCAGGACAGGGGAGGCGGTTCAGGCCCTACGCTGCCTCTGTCTGATCTGCCGTGGCACTGCAAGATACCGCAGGTCAAGCCTTGCTCCCGCTGTCCCTCGAATGAACGGCGCCTTGCTGTACAGAAGCCCACAGCACCGCTACACCTTCACCGTCTACCCTGCCAAGCATTTCCTGCTGAGCGTGGCGCTTGACGCTAGGCAAAACAGGGAACTTCTATACATCACTCATCGCCTTGGTGCTGCCCACCTGCGCCTTTTCTCGCTGTGACACTGCTACAAGTCCAATCCGTTCGTCCGGAGAGGGTTCGAGGCTATCAACCGGAGGATCTAGCGCTCTCCCTGCCTCCTTTTCCCATCGCCACCAGCTTCGGCATTGAGAAGCTCAAGGGTCTTTTCGAATGACGTTACGAGAGGATTCACTGTTTTACTCTTCAAGAGTTCCACACCTCGGGTTTCTTTCGATCACTGAGCTTCAACCAAGGTGACCAGGCACGGCAAGGCGTACAGTGCCGGAGAGATCCTGGTCGGATGTGGCTGATCTGCACGCTTCCCGTGGATCCGGCCGAGTCACTCTCTCAGGATGAAAGATTAGCGTGGATGCTGAGTCCTCTGCTTTGCAGTAGCTTCTTCAAAACTGCAGGAGCGCCGCACTGCTGTCCAGCAATACCTCCAAGTCCGGTGGTCCGCCGCACCTCGTGCTACACATGCTCCTTGTTTTTGGACCACATCGATACGAGTAGGTGCACACCATCACTATCGGCGGGCTTGAAGATTGCAGATATTGCCCCAGATCGGACCCCAGTGATCGAGGCCAAAAAGCTCCGGTCAATATAAAACGGATTGCGGGGCACGGCACGCCACGAGGGTTGTTGCACACGTTTGGGCAGCGATCGTAGATTATGACGATTGTACGGCGGTAGATCACTAGTTTTTAACGTTGGCTGGCATGGTCTGTCTGGGGTACCACCAGGCATGTGCTGTGCGTAATGCCAGCTGCCAGACTGCTTGATGCCATCACCAACATAACTTTACATGCAACGATTACGGACGATCGTCCCTCGTCATGTTGTGGCAGTCACTTGCCACAGGCCCACGGAAGCACATCGCGTCATGAGATGCCTCGGACTCCTGCGTGGTAGAGCTCAAATGCCAGGTGCTTGGACATCGAGGTTGCAGACGGGTGCCCACCGTATTGGTCGCTGTGCTGCACAGTCCGGGCACCGGGCCGAGACTGCGACGGACCAACCCTGAACCGTGGAACACCACTCTGTGATCGACGTCCCCCATGCAAGGCCAAGGCCAGCTGCCGCAGAAGGACCCTGACGACGCCGTACATGATCCCCAGATTGCTCTGCATCCACATCACGCCCCAATGCGGCCAGTTCACAAATGGAGTCTTCCCTTGCTAGCCGTGGACACCTGAGAACTAATAACATGGAAGCTGTATCTCCAGAGTGGCTGAACTCTCCGGCAGTCGCCACGGCACTGGCATCCCTTCTGCCGTGCTCGACACGTGGCTGAGCCTAGATGTGACAATATAGCTCAAACTAGGCCATTCCCATAGGTGAGCTCCGCGTCCCACGGAAGCAAATTTGAGGCTTCTTGCTGCGAAGCACGGCGCTACACATTTTGATTTTATTAATTACAGTTAGTGGGCCTGGACAGCCCTGCGATATACCCAATTTAGCTGCAGAGACCACCTGTCTCAAGGATAGAGCCTGGCTGCAAGCCGCCGTTCTAATTGGATCACAGCACCAACAGACCGCCAGCAAGTTCAAGGAAAACGAAGTTTACTTTCAGTCAGCACCCCAAAGTTTGGGTCTCGATATTGAAAATGCGGCACGTCGCGCCCTGCAGCGTCAGACTCAGCTCACAATCCTACCCAAAGAAACCTGACCTTCACTAGTTGTTGACGTGACCAAAAGCCTCGCGGTCACTAAAACTGGTTGACACTCACCAAGCGGCCCGTTCTTCCCTTCATCGGTAGTCAATCTTGGTCGAAATCTGGGGAAGGTGGATCTTGATTCGGGAGCCTGCCCGGGAGCCTGCCAACGATTTCGGCCGGATATTCCGTCGTATAACCGAACACAAACTGGCACCTGCCCTGACACCTGCTCGCCATACGTCCTGAGCCTTAGCAACCCGTCCAGATGGTCGAGATCTCTCACTCACGATGGCCCCTCGAGGGGTTGTCAGTGCTAGGCGAGAGATCTGACATCGGCACTGCGCTGCACTTTATCTAGAGTCACCTCCGTAAATCAACTGCCAGGCGGCGCGCTGGCCCCTTTCGGCCCTCGCCTCCGCTTGGTGTTACACCGCCTGGCTCCCGCTCGCCCCGACAAGCAAAGCGGAACTTTTCAGAGAAGCAAGCCTTCCCCAGCCCCTTCTCAGCGGGAGGAGCGCGTGGCTGGGCCATACATTCTTTGGCTCTGGACCCAAATACGGCAATGAAGACAAGCAGATCCGCCCGGGAGACAAGGTCTTCCGTGTCAGGGGTCTCCAGCCAATTCGACCCGATCTGAACAGACTCTACCGAAATTGGTCATGCCTCATCTGCTCACGAGAAGGGCGCGGGAGCCAATGTGAAGGGCATATCTGAACGTCCAGGGTGACGTACTCTCCTGGCTGCTGCCTCTAGTGTCAGATGTCGGATTCATCGCCGCCGCTAACCCTGCATCGTGCTTGACTGCAACCGCAGATTATCGTGGTCAGTCAACCACCTAGACGACGATACATCGCTCGTTCACGGCTGCGAAGCAAGTGCATACTTCAATATGTCACACGGCCTTTGACGTTAAGTGACGTCTAACTAAGGGTCCCTCGGTCATTTAAGTGTCTCCTGGAAGTGTCCAGAGCGGCGGGTGGAAGTCCTAGAGCGGATGTGAGGACATCCAGAGGGTGCTGAATATGTGCGTTTCCTGCCACTTTTGGACATCCCATCCGCACAGCTATTGCGCTTGCATAGGTTGAATGCACGTCGATATGGAGATGTCTTTACCCGGACCTGACTAGTAATGGCAATGCTACTGTTTCAAGGAAACATCACAGTGGTGGCTTGCCACTTCCTTCTGTGCGGATACAGCAAGCGCTGACGTACGGAGCGAGGCGTGCTCGCTTATTCTCGACATAGCTCAACTTTTAAGGTTTCTGTTATGCCAAGTGCCGAACGCAACTGTACTCGGAAGGGCGGAGCAGCACTTTGAGTGGGACTCGGATCCGATCAAGAAGCCAGCATGATTGTGCGAGTCCATAGAATGCGGTTAGACTGGAGGATATCGTCTTACATACCCCAGGGAAGAGACACACTCTGACGCAGATGCTATACGACAGGGTCCTTTTTTCACAAGTCTGCAGTTGCCGGATTTGTCATCGGCTAGTGTCGGTCTGTCGTTGTCATTCCTGCCTCACATCTTCAAGCATCATAGCGGATCGCCTCAGTGGCCTTGGATGTCGTGCGATAGTAAGTAGGCATTACCTTTACGCTGGTACAGCTGATGAAGCTGATCAGAAGGTAGTGGATCAGTGTAGGTGTCTCTCCTTGTATCTTCTGGTGACGCTGATTACGATCCAGATGAAGTTCAGCTGATTGATTGATGAGCTATTAGGAGAGCACATTAGGCGTGATGAGCCTATTGAAATATTGGAGAAAATGAATGGAAATCCCTCACACTTTCCCGGGAGGTGAAGCCGTGTTGTGTGCCCGCGAAACTGGTGGCTGAAATAGTATTCCACCTCGATCGAGGCGATGCTGTAGCTTTGGAAAGTCCGAGACATGGATGCTGGGTGGTCTTGATGAATGATCTCATAGCGGAATGGAATAACTCCACGATTAGATATCTCGCAAAGACGTGGAAGAGTATTGTGAAGCTGACTCGTGTTGTATCGGATTGCGGATGACATTATCTGTGGCGGTACGGTGAAGACGTCAGGTCTTGCAGATGTTGCTCTGTGAAGGCTTAGCGCAAACGTCTGCAGAAACCGGTTCTGAATCGTGGATCTTGATCGGGCAGTCCAGCCACGACAAAGAAAAGTCTCCATAGCTGAGTTCTGGATTTGGCCGAAAGCATATCGACTAATTCAAAGTTAACTTCGTTCTTGAAGCAGGAACGAGAGCATCTGCGTGTGTGGTTGGGAATAATGCAAGATATGGTTGACTTAAGATAGAGTTACCAAGATACGGTGTTAGTGAGATACGCTTAGAAGATATGGTTCAAAAACTCAATCCAGGAGAACACCACGATGCGAAGTCCGGATGGTTCAGTCCACGAAGCCATAGTCAAATAACACTTTATTTATAGTCGTGCTGTCCGACCTTCTGCTTCACCTGTATTACATTGCCAAACGCCAAATGGGCATTTACAGTGCTTTTATGTTACCATGAAAATAGTGTCTCGAGCTGATCAAGTCTTGTACACTGATATGTGTTTACCTGCTTGACTCACCCGAAAGTCTATCAAATATGATCAAAGGTGCGCAACAGCCGACCACTAGTCAGGACTCATCCGCTTTCAGGTGTGGTTATTCGATGCCAGACGCCAAAATCTATGTGTAGTGTCGACCCCAGGCACCGCATTCTACCGTCCTCTAAAGGCCTATGTCAAGTCTAGGGACATTGTCAAGGAACTGCATCCGGACTGCATCCGGACTGCATCGAAGCTCCACTTCCTGATCAGGTGTAGGCCGCAAGATAGTCCATAGTCAGCATGTTGGTTGTCATTCATGCATTCTCGCCGAGTTTCAGAACTGTAGAACGGTTGCGCCCGAGCTGCTATTTCGACTGTGTTCAGGTACGCCTTTCATTTGAACGTCAAATAATCGACAATAGTTTGTATCCATTCCCATTGCGTCCATGCCGTATGTAACACATACATAAAACTTGGGTTTAAAGGTGCCGACTTCTCCTATGACAACAGATTGAGAAGGCTGTTGTTAAAATCTTCTGGCCACTGAGATGTTATTTTAAACTTTACCAACTAGATGGTGACGCAGATAGGGCTTTGGATATATCGTTGATAACCTTTTGCATGACTCCGTGCCTGCGTGGAGGCCCATCGTGATGCATATCCAACACCAGAGCTCATGATATTCACTGATTCCAATGTCCAGCCTCTTTGTCGCCTATAGGTCATATACTCCCACCTTGATCTCATCAGTATAAGTAGGTACCTGCTCCATGTGAAACTAGATGGCCACAAGCTCAGATTCCTCAGTCTCTAATTTCCTGCTTCTCAAGCAATTTTGCAAGGCTTCCTGTTAACTTTAAGTCATGGACAACTTAGAGAAAGTTGACATCGAGACGCCCCCCTCGAGCAGCGAGGCCACAACAAGGTCAACATCACGGGAGCCGACCACGGAAAGAGTGCGCCGAGTCAGCATCACCAGCTGCCCAGGTCCAAACGATGACCTCGAGCGGCAGAACACCCGCCTCTCGGCCGCAGAGTCCATCAGGCGGAAGCTGGGGGACCGGCCGGGATGCTTCAGGAACACGGCGCATGAGGTGTCCTTCGTGGCGCAGGCGACGTTGGCGATGGCGTCGAACCCGTTCCTGACGGGGGCCACGTCAACAGTTACGGCGACCATCGGGCGGGAGCTCGGGATGACGCAGGGCCAGATCTCGTGGATCGCTGCGTCGACGACCCTGGCCGCGGGGTCGTTCCAGCTCGCGCTGGGCCAGTTGTCCGACCTCCTGGGCAGGAGGATGCTGTTCCTCCTGGGCATGGGCTCCTACGCCGTCTTCGTGCTGCTCGTTGGTTTCGCGCAGAACCCCTTCTGGATGGACATCGTCCTTGGTGTCCTTGGTGTCTCCTCTGCAATGATTGTGCCTCCTGCGGGAGGGATACTAGGGGCAGCGTACGGAAAGCCGAGTAAACGAAAGAATCTGGCATTCTCTGCCTTCACTGCCGGAAAGTCGCTGGGGACTGTCGCGGGAAGTGTAACATGCGGCATAGCAGCAAAATTATTTAATGTAAGTCAAGGCACTCGACATCCGTTGCCCAAAAGTATATATGAAATTCAGTGCTAACATCTCGGTAGTGGCGTGCTTCGTTCTACTTCATCGCTATCCTTTTCGCGGTCTTTTTCCTGCATGCGTTATGGGCGGTCCCGAGTGTAGAGGCTTTCGAGCCCGGAGAGCCCCTGAGGCAGAGGCTGTCCGTCTTCGCCAGGAAATTCGATGCCCTGGGCGCCGCTCTGATCCTGTTCGGAACTGGCATGTTTACCGCCGGTATCACACTTGGGCCGGAGGAAGGATGGACCTCTCCCATCACTCTTCTCTTAACCATCATCGGGGTTGCTTTAGTCGTGGTATTTGGCTACTGGGAGACGAGATGTGCACATCCACTGATGCCTCCTTTCATCTGGAAAGACCGCAACTTCACTTTGCTGAGTAAGTGTTTTCCTGACCATCGAGTCGAACGAGGACTTCACTGACGAGAAGTTTGATAGGTGCGACAACCGTCTTTGGATACATGTCCTTTCAAGCATCATCATTCTACCTGGCATTCTTCATGCAAGAAATCCGCGGGTACGACCCCCTCAGCGTCGCCGTCCACCTGCTCCCACAGGCTATTGCCGGGTTGCTGTGGAATGTTCTGATCGGCTATACCCTGCACAAAGTCAACAATACACTGATCATAGCCGTCGGCTCGCTCTCATACCTGGCTGCCAACATACTCCTGTCTCTGATGCACGCTGACAGCTCGTACTGGGCATTCATGTTCCCGGCGCTGATACTCAACGTCGTTGGCGCGGATTTTCAGACTAATGTCTCCAATGTAAGTTCGCGAGAAACGCTTCCATTGCTTTGAAGCCACTGTGGTGTGACACTCGTGCTGACATCTTTGTAGATGTATGTTATGCAATGCCTACCAGCTCACCAGCAGGGCCTGGCAACAGGCGTGCAGAACACTCTCAACCGCTTGAGCGCAACGGTTGGAGTAGGAATTGCCACGGCCATATACAGCTCGGCAGATGCGACGGCACAGGGCATGGCCCACCCGATGCTGAAGTACACCCGGACGTTTGAGGTGTCTGTTGCGATGGCCGCACTGAGTGTGCTATTCGTCCCGTGGCTTCGACTTGGAACCCAGGGGAATCATGACAGCACAACTACGCTTGCTACGGAGACAAAGGATACTCAGGCAGTGGCGGACGCGGGTGAGAGCAACGATGGAGTTAGGGAAGGATGAATATGCTGGGCGTTTTGAATATCGGGTAATCTCTTTGATTAGAGACCCGATGGCAAAAGCTGAGACTGTAGACGAGAAGTATACATAATAAGGAGAAATAGTAGATGCTCCCAATTTGGACACTCGCTTACAAGTGTAGTACGTCGTATTACGGCCCGGTTAATTCAGAGATTTAATATGTATCTACTACTGTTCTGCTTGACGCACCCAACGAGAATTGCCTCGATTCTGTCGCTCATGCGGCATTAGACCTGCTCGATTGATGCGACCTCTCCAAGTCTGGAGGAGACATAAATGACGTTGGTCTCCGCTAGCATGATTAGCCCGTCGACAGCATCACCTGTAATCGGGTTGCACGGACGGGAAATCGGTTGTTGAACATGGGTGGGTGGAAGATTACCATTCCTCGCATTAATAACCTGGTATCTGCTATGTCCTGGGACTTCTGATAAAACCAACGACACCACCACAGTAGCCCACAAGGTTATCAAGCCGGTCCTTCTCCTTCTCCTGATGACTCTTCCACCTCTTCAGCTCCCTCAGCAAGACCTCACTCTCCATGATGACATCAAAATGCAGCCGCAGGAACACCGTCATCCAAGCTTGCGTCAGCTCGTAGTCTCGTCTGGCTACCAGCCTGGCCGTGATCGCTCGAATGAAGTGGAGCAGCTCGTTCTCCTCGCCGTCGCTGGCGTCGCCAATGGACAGCGACCTGAGCTCGAGATCGGCAGCCGACGGCGATAGTGACTTCATGTGCTCGATGAAGTCGTCGTATTTGCCACTCACAGCGCCGTCGCGGAGCCTCGCCGAGAACGTTGCCTGCGACCGGCTCCAGTCGAGCTTGGTGATCCTTGATTTGGATTCGTCCTCTTCCTTCGCGCTGGCCGGAGCATCTTGACCCTGAGACTTGTCGCCGGAAGCTGACGGCAGGAAGAAAGGTGCCTTTTCGGGTGCTTTGGGTGCTTCGGTCGGCTTGTTGCGCTTCTTGATTAGGTCGAGGTGCAGGAGAGTCTGCCACCTGCTCTTGGGAACCAGACTCAACGTCATCATGTCCGCGCTCAGCTGGTCCAGACTCGGGGCTGCCACGCCGTCTTCCTCATCCCCTGCGCTGTCCTCCTCAAATGCGGCCTCCAAGAAACCCTGGCCACCTTCGCCAGATGTTGTTGGACCTGAGATCTGACCAATTTCGCTCTCAGATATCTGTCTCGTTGGAATGTGTTTGAACACGGCTTTGTTCGTGAAGATGTTCACTCCCAACTGGTCCGCATTCGACACGGCTAAGTACTCTCCTGTACCTGAAAAGGCCAGCGCCATGCATGGTGTCTCGAACTTGAAGGCATCAATGAGATGGCTGGTGGGGAGGTCCCAAACTCGCAAAACACAATCTTGTGACGCCGCAACCACCCAGCGACCGTCATTCGAGAAGCAGAAGTCGTTGACCGCACCATTGCAGCCCCAGAATTCTCTGATAGTCTTTTTGGTTTCGATATCCACCACACGAATGGAATTGTCGTCGCAAGAAAAGGCAATGAGATCGTTCGCCGCGTGATACCGGCAGCCTGTTACTTTTGTCATGGGTGCCCAATCAATCTGCTCCAGCAAATTTCCCGTAAGGAACTCCCAGAACTTCACTGTGCCGTCCAAGGAGCATGTTATGATAAGCTTATTCATCGAGTCGACCACGATTCCGGTCACGGGCTTTGTGTGCTTTCCACTCCCTGGCGTGAAGTTGAAGCTCGACCGAGCTTGAAGCTCCTGGACAGAATCTGCCTGTTTCAACTGGTGGATCCTGAGCTGCCTGGCTTGCGCCGGGGTCAGACGTGATGGGAAGCGTTGTCGGTGCACACCTGACTGCAAGTTGAACATGTCAATACTGCCGCCCTCTGAGCCCACCAGCGCGAAGGTCCCGCAGGGACTTATGGCGACCGTAGAGACGTTCATGCCATCGCCTGTCTGGAATGCCCACCGCCCAGCCCTCTTTCGACCCCAGAACCACGTTCGCGCATAGGGATCGTCCTTGTGCCCAGTAACTACGCTTTCCCAGCCAGTCATCGCGCTGATCTCAGCATCGGTCCTCTTCTGAGCATTTCCTTTCTGCCAAATTTGATGCTTGCCAGGAATGGCTCCCATGCCACCATCGCGGTTGAGTGATGACGATATACATGTAATTTCGG
This sequence comes from Diaporthe sp. PMI_573, assembly GCA_021399435.1. Lineage (NCBI taxonomy): Eukaryota > Fungi > Ascomycota > Sordariomycetes > Diaporthales > Diaporthaceae > Diaporthe > Diaporthe sp. PMI_573. The sequence continues at coordinate 733,721 of JAJTUP010000034.1, forward strand.
GTGCTTTTAGGTCGTCGAGAGTGGTTGTCGGTCCATGGCTGAGAGCAGACTGGGACAAGATGCCAATCTTTTTTGCCTTTTTCCTAATGGCTCCTTGGCTCAGCTCGGTGCTCTGGCCGTCGCGGCGCAGACTCCATCCCCAGAGGCTTCGGTCCTTTCCAGCACTCAACAGCCACTTGTTGCCAGCTTCAGAACCGTCGAAGTCGGATGGCAGGAATTCAAGACATGTTACCGGCCCGGAATGCCCACTTCGCGAATGCAGGATTCGCGGTATGGCTGTAAACGGAGACTCGTCGAAAATCCACGATTTCAGGGAGTTGTCCAAACCACTAGTGACGATAACGGGCTGGCCGGGCAGGAACTCGACCTTGCTCACACCGCCGCCGATGGTGGGACCATCCGCTGCTGGCGGGTTGTGGGCGCTGCGAAGAACACCCATGACCCTTCCCCCTTTGTTGAGGTCCCAGAACGTAATGTCACCGTTTTTTGTCGTTGCCGTCGCCATCACACCGTCTTTCCGGCCGTCGTGGCCTGCACCCTGGCCATCCGTTCGAAATGAGATCGTCGAGACTGGCGACTCCTCCGTGCCGGCCATTAGTTGGACCACTCTCTTGTCCATCAGAACATCGTGAACGATCAGAGGGCCATTTGAATAGGCTATGGCGAGCAGCGACAGGGCTGGCGTGGGCTCCAAGCAAGCGACAGCACCACACTTGGGCGACGGAGGCAGAATGGTATAGACCAGTTTCCCAGTACTGATGTTCCAGATTTCGACCCAGCCATCCCGGCGGCCCACAAAGATCTTGTTCAAGTAGGTTGGCATGTTGCAAACGCCGCCAGTCAGCTCGTTGTCCCCTGTCTTGGACGCAACCGTGTGCAGAGTCGTGTAGTGCTCGTAAGTGGCGGTCTTCCAAGCCTCAATCCTCGTCGAGCAGCAGGCCACTATCCAGGAACCAAAGATGAGAATCTGCCGTACAGGTTGGTCGAGGTCGCTGGGCAGCGGCAGCTCTGCGACCTTCTTGCCCCGCTGGAAGACCCAGAGCCCTTGAGAGCCTCCATTGCGCGAGTCGCCCCAGGCGGCAAAAACCTTCTCCTTCCATGCATATGTGGCGGTAATATCGGCTGGAGCTTGGGGGCGAGTGATGAAGACAAGATTGAGGCCGCGCTTGAGATCGTACGTCTGGAGAGATTTGCCCACGGAGGTGGTTATTTGGAAGGTCGTCTTGCCCAGGGGTATCGATGTGAAGGGCACAGTTGTTGGCGAGACCAGGCCCACAGTCTATTGGAGGGCATTGTTAGCAGCTCGACTTTCATAGAGCTGAGAGCAAAGTATCGAGGCATGTCGCATTGGCTCACCCTAAACGGCGCAAATATTCTGGATCCTTTTGGCGGATGAGAGGCAGATTTGGCTGGGGCGCCGACTCTCTGACGTTTGACAAGGGGAGCATTATTCTGCTCGGAGTGAGGCATCTTGAATCAGCCCTGATAATCAATAGATCACCACCGAGTGTCTGTTCATGTTGTATCGCATCAAAACTATTGCAGTTTGGCGATACAATCGCAGAAATTTGGAGCGCTATCTTATCTTATCGCTCCACCCGCGGAAGGTACGTATTCGGGTGTCGAGCCTACTACATGTGCAAATTCAGGGGAGCCCTGTTCTCGAGGAGCATCGCCTAGTTTTCGTCCATGGACAATTGAAGGTTATTAAATAACAAGAGGCACGTTCATTCATCACATACGTGTCCAATGGTGGTCCGACAGAGTGTCAGAGCATACAAATGTTTTCTACAGTTGCGATTCAAGTTGTGTCTCATGATACTGCGCCGCCGACTTCCAGCGAATGACCACTGTACCATAAAGAATGGCCATGTAAATAGTGAGCAACAAAACAATAGGCTCGAAGCAAAGCAGCACCCTAGCCGGACTAGAGCGACCTTGATTGTGGCCAGAAATGTCTTCTTCTGGCGGTCCCTTTCTGTTCTTGAGACACATATACGACCCTGACCTGGGAGAGCCGCCGCGCGCGTCGAACAAGCAGCACGGGGCAATTGTTTCTGGGGTGATCAAGGCCATGGAAAGGAAAGATATGCCTCCTAAGATCGCACTAGCACCGTGACACTGCTGGTAAGCATACAGTGATTCTGAGGATCTTCGACGGCAAGGGGCACGAATGGCGACTTACAGCAATCCTAGGACCCATCTCCATCCTACCGGATCACCCAGAAGTCCACCAACTATTGGTCCTAGGGCGGGACCGAACAGAGGTGCCGAAGAGAAGAATATCAATGGTGAATGGCGAGGAGCCAAATGTGACTGCGATGAATCGCATAACCAACACCATCATCCACAATGGCGCGTCAGTCCGGTACAATCTGAGCGGGTATTGTGTTGCAAGGTGCCAGACGCAAGATGAGAATGGGAGCTGTGTGGTCTGCAAAGTACTGTGGTACCTGCTGGAATGCGTGCCAATAAATTTACCGCATGCATCACAATACCTAGGTACCTTGGATGGCATCTACTGTGTAAGTACCTTGGTATATCCGGCAGAGCCCCCCCCCCCCACGCAGGCCCCGAGGCTGAACGTGGCTGTGAACTTCCCCCAATGAGCGCCTCCTGTTCGCTGCAAATGCAGCGCCAGAGCTGGGCACATCATAAGAACGAACCACCGGCTGCACCTGCAGCTGACCTGCTCGCTGCAACTGGCAAGACAATCTAGAATGACTGATGCCGTGCAATGCAGATAGGCAGTCAGTCTACTTGGACATGTGCAGAGTAGGTAGGGTGGGTACCCAGGTACCTAGGCAGGTAGTACGGATACGTACTGTGGGCTAGGTACCTGGGTACTGTGATCGAGTCGTCACCCACGGCTGTCGACAACAGAGCTCCGGCATCGAAGATCGTGATAAACGGCACACTGCCTTGGGACGATACGTGTTGGCTTGATCAGTTTGACAAGAAACTCCCATCCTGACGCCAAGGCTCGAACTAACCGCCTCTGCTGCTCAACTGCCCAGCAAAGGAGGCCGCTAGCCGTGCTCCTTTGGGAGGCAGACCTGGCCATCGATTCAACGACCTTCCTTGCTGGCTCCATTCAAAATCAGTGCCCACTCCACTCCACCCATCTTTGCCTTACTCTCACTCTCACTCTCACTCTCACCCTCACCCTCACCCTCACTCTCACTCTCACTCTCACCCTCACCCGGCCCCGACTCACCACCTCGCTCATTGCAGGTTGGGGGCAGGTCGTCAACCCCTGCGTCGGAGGACAGCAGAGAGTATTGCCGGATCAAGCTACGTGAGACCGTAGCTCAATCATGGATCAACCGCCACCGCCACAAGGCCACCCCCCCGGCCAGGCCACACCACAAAACGGCACAAACGGGGAGCAACAGCCCGCATCCTCCAGTGGACCGGCTCCCTCGCCCAAGTCTCCCGTCTCCTCTGTCAAAAGCAACCTCTCCGCCGACCAAGGGCGTAATACTGCCGAACCGGGGACCACAGAGATGGCCTCAAGTCTCTCCATGCCGCCCCCAGCCCGGCCCGCAAAGAGACCACACGCATCTGTGGCTCAAAGCAGCCTCGAACCCCATATTCCTGATACAGGGAACGATGATGTCGCCTCCCCTCGGTCCCGTACGGCCGAAACCAGCTCTCCACGCAGCCCTAGTTCCCTCCGAGACGTCGTCACGGCCAGTGACGACCAAGACTCGGAGACTCCTCGCTTGAATCCAGGCGCGCCTGCCGACTACGTTGGCGACCACAAGCTGCCTGACCCCGCTATGCCGTCTCCGCGCTCGTCCTTCTCTGAGGCTGACAAGGAACTGAAGCGCATGAGTGTCTCTTCTATCTACTCCATGGCCTCCGCTCGTGGTATACCAAGCTCAGCAGCATCGGTTACCGGTTCTGAAAATGGCTCTGCCGGCACCCATCGCTCCGTGTCCGGTATCCTGGCGTCTTCCTCCGGCAAACAAGGCGAGACTGGTGTATCAAACGTGACCGTTACTACTGGCAGCCAGGGCAACTCCGGAGGGACCCTCGCTCCCCGAGACCAACACCAACATCTCTCCGAAGCACCCAAGAGGAATCACCCGCAAACACCTCGCTCTGACCCTGCTGGCGCCCCTAGGCCCCAGCCGATCAGAGAAAGAAGTCGAGCTAAGCGAAGACTCAGCGGTAGTACCGCGGCTAGCAGCCACAGCCCAAGCAGCGACCGGACACCTCACTATAGGGAGAAGGAAGAGGGTTAGTCAACACTTCTGTGCAACTCGTGAGCAGCAGAGCTGACCAATCCAACAGCGAAACCCGCGCCCTTGGGCCTCATCGGCGTGTGTGCCTTGGATGTCAAGGCCAGGAGCAAGCCCAGCAGAAACATATTGAATCGTCTCCTCGCGAACCGGGAATTTGATGTTAAGATATTCGGAGACAAAGTCATCCTAGACGAAGGTACGGGCGTGGCTTGTCCCATCTGTTCTCACTCGCTAATTTCATGTCAACAGATATCGAGAACTGGCCCGTGTGGTACGTATCCCCTGTCTTGCGGTCCACCAAACTGCTATGTGATTCCCTTTCAAATTTGAGCCTGTCTAATCGTGAGGGACACAGTGACTATTTGATCTCTTTCTATTCTGACGGTTTCCCTCTTGAAAAGGCCATCGCATATGTCAAGGCACGGAAGCCGTTTTGTGTCAATGATGTGCCCATGCAGAAGGTTCTGTGGGACCGACGTCTTTGTCTACATCTCTTAGACAAGATCGACGTCCCAACCCCAAAACGCTTGGAAGTGAACCGTGACGGCGGGTCCCGTCTCCTGACTCCCGAGCTGGCGAAGCACATCGAAGACGTTACCGGCATCTCCCTGGAGCCGACCCCAACGGACCCAGATAAGATGAAATTGCCCCGAAAGGTAGAGCTGCTGGATGACGGTGACATCCTTAGCGTCGACGGCGCACTACTTAAGAAGCCTTTCGTCGAGAAGCCTGTGAGCGGCGAGGACCACAACATCATCGTCTACTTCCCCAACGATGACCCTAACTACCCCGGAGGGGCGAGGAAACTGTTCAGGAAGGTCGGGAACAAGAGCTCCGAGTATGTTCCGGACCTCAAGGTCCCGCGCTGCATCACTCAATCGGGGGAGAGCTTTCTTTACGAAAAGTTTATGAGAGTTGAGAACGCAGAAGATGTCAAGGCATACACAGTCGGTCCTAGCTATTGTCACGCAGAGACTCGGAAGTCGCCTGTTGTCGATGGCGTCGTCCGCCGCAACACGCACGGCAAAGAGGTCCGCTACGTAGCTCATCTCACTGAGCTGGAAAGGAGTGTTGCAAGTAGGATTGCGAAAACCTTTGGCCAGCGTGTATGTGGCTTTGATCTGCTGCGAGCCGATGGAAAGAGCTATGTCATCGACGTCAACGGGTGGAGCTTCGTCAAAGACAACGACGACTACTACGATCGATGTGCAAATATCATGAAGGAGATATTCATCAAGGAAAGAATACGTCGAGGCGCAATGACGCCACCCATGCCCTCTCCTTCAATACCAGAGGTCGATCCAATGTCCAGGGCCGCCACTTTTGGCGGCCAGGAGAAGGGACCCAAGGAGACCCCTCTTACCGGAATGCTGCCAAACCAGAAATCAGCCACTGGTAACCAAGGATCCAAGCCGACGCAAGATATCAGGGCAGCGCATTCACCAAACCCGGACACTGCTCCAAAGTCAGAGACCGTCACCGCACCCAAGGCTGGGAGCGGCGCTACCAGTCCTCTATTGCCTCTGTCCGAACCTCTCATTCGCAGTGTCCCTTCTGCAGCGCCAACGACTGTGCCGGTCACACCCAATATACAGGAGCTAGAGGAAAAGGATGTGCATACTCCTCCGCCGCCGCCGCCCAAACACTCCTGGAAGCTCAAAGGTATGGTCTCGGTCATTCGACATGCTGATCGTACGCCGAAGCAGAAGTTCAAGTTTACGTTTCACACCGACCCGTTCATCGAATTGCTCAGGGGCCATCAAGAGGAGGTTCTGCTCATTGGTGAGCCAGCATTGGCGAGCGTCCTCGAAGCTGTCGAGAAAGCCATGAAAGCTGGCGGAGAGGATCGCGACAAGCTCAGGGCGCTGCGAAATGTCCTGATCAAGAAAAGCAGCTGGCCAGGCACCAAAGTCCAGATCAAGCCAATGTTCCGCAAGAAGAACAACGACGAGATGGCTCCAGTTGATGAGAGCCAAGTGTCTTCCGGGGAGCCGAGCTCACAGACCACCGAGGAAGCACCCGAAGCCTCAAACTCAGGAAGTGAGCTTTCCGGTAAGGAGAACGTGCCGCGCTTCCCTCCCAAGCGCCACGATTCTCTGTCAGGGGTCACCATGTCAAAGATCACAGCTGCAGAGAACGGCCTCGTACTCGATAAGTTGCAGCTCATTGTGAAGTGGGGAGGTGAGCCCACGCACTCAGCCCGTTACCAAGCGCAAGAACTTGGCGAAAACATGCGCAACGACCTGGCTATCTTGAACCGTGATGTCCTTGATGAGATACATGTCTTTAGCAGCTCCGAGAGACGAGTGACAACGAGTGCCCAGATCTGGTCGTCTGCCTTTTTGGACCGCACAGACCTTCCAGAGGATTTCATTCAGATTCGGAAGGACCTTCTGGATGACTCCAATGCTGCGAAGGACGAAATGGACAAGGTCAAGAAGAAGCTCAAGGGTCTCCTCCGCAAGGGTAATGAACGACCGCCACAGTTCGCTTGGCCAGAGAACATGCCCGAACCGGCGGAGGTGCAGACTCGTGTTGTCCAATTGATGAACTTCCACCGCCGGGTCATGCACTTCAACTTCAGCAAGCTGCGCAGTGGAGCCGTAAACTCGCTCAACGCAGTTTCCAACCCAGGCAGCTCAGAAAAGCTCAAGGCTGGCGAGGGTTCGTCCGGCTCCGTTCACTCGATGGCGTCTTCGTTGTCCCAGGTTACGGCGGTCAATGAGATTCAAGCCCGATGGTGCTGTGGGGAAGATGCCGAGCTGTTCCGCGAGCGGTGGGAGAAGCTGTTCACAGAGTTCTGTGACGGGGAGAAGGTTGACCCGAGCAAGATCTCCGAGCTATACGACACGATGAAATTTGACGCGCTCCACAACCGTCAATTCTTAGAGTGGGTGTTCAGGCCATCTAAGGAACTGGTCGAGGAGTTCCGCAAACATGGAGTTGTCGCAACAGACTCAGACGGCAAGTTGGCTCAGACTGGCAAGGAATCTCAAACCCCACAGCAGCCCGCTAAGTCGTCCGAAGATGGCAGGAACGGGGACAAGGGCCCTGCGAGAGATGGTGAAAGAGATGATCATAGGGTCAGGCGGTTGTTCAGAAGGTCATCCGTGGGCAGCAGCATGAGGAAAGCGGACATTGTGGGGGATGCAGAAAAGTACTTTGGCCTTCAGAGGGGCTCGCCCGAAAGCCAGACCAAGGCGAAGACCGATGATCGTTTCGAGCTACTTCGAGAGTTGTACCAGCTTGCCAAGGTCCTGTTCGATTTCATCTGCCCTCAGGAGTACGGGATATCTGACAGCGAAAAGGTATGTGGTGTCTTGTCTCGTGTGGAATACGGCAGTAGTGCTGATTGTGACATGCACAGCTCGAGATTGGTTTGCTTACCTCCCTCCCTCTCCTGCGAGAAATCGTGTCCGATCTGGAAGAGATGCAGGCCTCTGATGATGCGAAGTGCTTCTTCTACTTCACTAAAGAATCTCACATCTACACCCTCCTCAACTGCATCCTGGAAGGTGGCATCGAGACCAAGATCAAAAGGAGCACCATTCCGGAACTGGACTACCTCTCACAGATCTGCTTCGAGCTCTACGAATCCGAGACCAATCAGCCACGAGGCGCCGCTACAGGCGAGGGCTATCCCACCTTTAATTACAGCATCCGCATCGCCATCAGCCCGGGATGTCACGTCTATGATCCGTTGGATGTCCAGCTCGACAGCAAGCACTGCATCAGCTGCGCGCAGAGGAGGACCCTGACGCCACACTGTAACTGGAAGGAGGTCATCGAGACCCTGCGTGCCAAATTCCACACCGTCAAGCTTCCCAAGAGCTTCGTGGCGGTCAACCTGTCGGACGCATTCTCTTGGTCAGAAAAGCAACAGCTAGATGGCCAGGAATTGCCAGATGCAGGCGACGTCCTGGAAATGAGGAAAGCGCCTGAACGTGCAAAGGTGGATAAGGAGGCCCAAGAACCCGCTGCGGCAGCGGCAGCGGCACCAGCAGTAACTGAGGAGCTTGCGCAGGTGGTCTCCGCTGCCGCCGCAGCACAGGACACTGAAGGGGAAGAATCTACCGCACAGGAGGGTGATGCCTCGGAGACCTAGAACGCTGGTGCTTTGTGATGCAATTTCGCCTTGGAGACTAGACACAGACGACCTGTCGCCTTTCACGGTTATATATTCATCCCGCTGCCCTCGCAGCGGGAATGCCGTCTTCATGTCTGCCTAAACCGCGAGGCTGCGACATTCGCCTTCGCAGTATGATAAATAGACCATCGTCATCTATAGAATAGAATCCGAGATGCCCTCGTGGGCCGAGCAAATACCGCAACGGCGACTCCCCATACCTCGAGACAATGCAGGACGAGAATGTCAGACCGTGGGCGGTGTTTTGGCATGCCTGTCGAGCTGATCATGACGAGATTCCGCATTGCCCCTGATGCCCCTGATGGTTCATTACCACATTCCCTCCCCACTATACCACGGGCACATATATGTGTCTCGGAAGACTTCCCGTCTCGACCCCCCCTCCCTTCCGTCGATGATATTGTTTGCGGAGAATCATCGCCCTCCCTCTCTTCTCATCGCTACCATTGCTGCCCAACCAGAGGACGCGATAACGCCTGCCTCCCTACCTCCCTGTCTTTCTCCCTGCCTCGATCCCTCTGCTCTCCCGGGAACGTCGATGACGGACCGATACCAACGTAAAATTGGACCCAGAATATGGCGTATCAAATACACTCGTCACAAACAGCAGAAGACCACCTGTCCGACTTCGTGCTCTACGCGCTCAAGGCAGTCATCGTGGTGATGTCCTTATCAGGCGAGTTCATGAGGTCTGGAGCCTATAATTTCTGGTGGAGTAGAATGTAGGCCGTGGTGGTGAGATTTCCCTCCCCGCCCGCCAATCTCATCTGGTTACGTGATCTCCCGGACTCAACGCGAGCGAGCTGCGGCCGAGGCCGCCCAGATCTGGTACGGGTGGTTAAACCGAGAGGTGGTGGTTGCAGGAAATTGCTCAGATCCTCCCGAGCCGAGATGTGGAGGGCCAGAGAACCAGGCGGGAAACCAGGTCGCCAGGCCACGGGCTTGTAGACTTGTCCCCCCACGGAAACAGTGACGAGCCCGATGACCTTGTCGCCACTTGATTCATGAGCGTACCAAGGTCTACCCTCCGAGGCTCAGCGGCAGTGGCAGTTGATGGTGGAGACGCAACCCATTGGGGCGACGCGGCGACGATTTAGGGAACTGGTTTTGGACGCAGGATAGATGGCCGCACTCGACGTTTATCCAGCCGGTCTACCTAGCTTGCGCTATCTACCAAATAACGAGAATTAGGCAGTGTTACGATCCGCCAAAACTATGGCACGAATAGTCTCGATAGGCGAGCAGGCTTTGCTATGAGTTACTGTCCGTAGGTAGACAGAGGCAGTGGGCATCCCCGGCTATCGCCCGAAGCGAAGATCGTGGCTGTCGAAGCCCTGCGGGAATGGCGCCGGCTCCAGCATCATCAGCCTGCGTCTGGTAGTATCGCCAGCCATAATCTTGTGTGACTCGGCGCCACTTGTGCCCTGATCGTCGTGTGTACACATCATCAGGTGTGGCAGCAAGACGGACCACTTTTGTCGTGTGGTCGCTGCAGGGCGAGGACGGCAGGCACTCCGGTCAAGTGATCATTGGCAGCCGTTGGCCATTCATCAGGGCGCAGATCTTGCCGGGGACCCCATGACTGTCAGTCTGTCGGCACAGGGGCGGCAGCAGGGGTTCTCCTCCAAGTCAGGACATGGACGTTATCTCGAATTCATGTGACTGACGCAGGATCCGTCGTAAGCATGCCCTCAAAGGCTCAGTGGACTTGACCGGTCAAGAAGTCTTTGAACCATGACGCTTCTGTAGACGAGCCTTGTGACGGTCACATTTTCTTGGATGATCAGAACGAACTTCTTGCACCCTTTTTGGCGCGACCGGGGCCCGCTCGCGGTCATCTCGCCGGCAGGGCTAAAATCTGACCGTTTCAGGTATTTTCTGAGGGCCGGTCCGTGGTGTTGCACAGTTCATCATCAGATTTTGGAAAAGATGTGACCTTCCCCCCCGACCCCCGCCCCCCGCCCCCCGGCGCCAAGTGGCTTCAAGATCAACCGTACCGGATCGATTTGACTGGCGTCATGCGATTATTTGCAAACAAAGAGCGCGGCACTGCCAGGCCATGAGAAGGCTTTCGAGCGTTCTGTATCTATCCAGCCGCGATTATCCGAAGGGTGCTTGAAACAGCCTGTGAGTGGTATATCGACTGCTATACACTAGCAATAAGATAGCATGGAATGACCGCAGAAGGTGGTGTACTCTAACAACGATCCGGCCACCGGTGAGCAAGGGTTGGGCACCTCTCCGGCGTTGAGGGCGGCGCCTCGATCTCCAGACGTGAGGTCGGCTAGCGGCAGGTTGAGGCTGTCCCGGGGCCCCCAGAGAGATTTATCATAACTCATATTGTTGGCAGTTTTGTGTGCTGAGTAGTGCGGTCCCACCGGTAAGCGGCTTACGGTGCGATTTCCCAAGGCGTGCCAGACTTCTTCATTCGAAAGCCAATGTGCGGCGCGGGCTGGCGCGGCGTGCGAGATGCCACCTTCAATTGTGGATGCTGTGTCCCCCACCTGCCGAGAGCACTTCTGCTTCGCCTGCCTAGAGAAAGGGTTGCGGTCATTCCCTGTCATCAACATAGCAAATTATTAATACTACCTCCGCCGCGAGGGTAGCACACTGCCGAAACAGGACCCATAATCCCGAGACGAAGTTTCTTGCCAGTTGTACCTTTGTTGTAGATCCTCGGACGCCAGGGTACTGTACCCGCAACCAGGTATTCGTGAATGCCTCTTGTAATTGAGATGTTCTCGCCTAGGGTGCTGACTGGTAAACTTCCTTCCTGAACCTCAATTTGTTTACTAAATTGATCAGACATCACGCCCACGTCTGTTGAACCTTCATGGATCTTGGCCTCAGCGAATGGCAGGCACGGAAGCGGGTTCTGCAGCGGAGTGCTGCAAGGCCGTCCTCTTTTAGGCGCCTGCATGGCTAGCGGCGTTTGGACAAGGCATTGTTACCTTTGTGCCACAAGCCAGCGATGGCAGCTGGTATCATGCGATTGTCCAGCAACCCGAAAGGGGTATCGACTGATTTGTGCGTGGAGGCGGAGAAAACCAAGCCAAGTTACAACTGAGTCCCGGTTGAGTGTTTGGACTTCGGAAAGACGATTAGAGAAGCATCTGATGCTGTTTATTAGCCGGCCGGCCTGCAGGAAGAGCGTAGGGCAGAAAATCGGTTGCATGCGACGACTCGGCAAGGCGCATCCTGCAACAGTCAGCAGTCCAGCAGAATTCAACCAATTGCGATCGGAATAGGGTCCAGATCTGGTATCCACTTTCGTAACAAGCGAGCATGCAGGCAAGACCGCAACCTGGCAGATTTTGGCTGTGATCGATTCGTGTTACCAGCAAGTACCAGGTACCGTTCGGTTCGAACAGCTTGGAGACATAGAATGAACAATTTCACTTGTCGTCGCAACTCCCGGTCCCCCGGGCCAGCACCTCCTTGTGCAGGCCGGCGGAGCGCAGAAGAAGCACCTCACGACAGACAAGCAGCAGCAGACATGACTGTGGGTAGACTTTTGTGGAGATGTGGGCGGGCCGTACCATATCTTGGGGGCGCGTGTTTTGCGCGGCGAACATGTGGATGGTTCGGAGTACGGTGTTTGTGGTCACTGCGGTCGACCGGAAATGAATCCTGGATGACTGGGGCCCCATAAATTCATGCCGGACTAAGTCAATCATCACATTGACCCGTCCCCTCACCCAAGAGTGGATCACTTCTTCTTGTGAAGTTTCCATGTGGTACAGCATGAAATTTTTGGAAACGATAGGAGAATGCAGTGCTCCAGTGGCACCAGGCAGCAGTCGTCGAGTTGCTGGTCAACCTGGCTGTTGTGCGCATAACGACATCCCTTCTCGGCGTGATTCTCGTGGCCAGAACCTCACATTCGACGGGACCCAAGGACTCGGCGGCGGAACGTCACCCATGTCAGTCATGTGTGACCCGCCACCTTTTGGACACACCGTCCATGTAGGCGGAACGAGATCTCAGAGTAGATGCACAGTCGAGAGATTTGGAGTCGGCGGTTTCTTTGGGCCGAGGCGTCAAGCACCCATCCTCCCTAACACGAACAAGTGGGGATTCCGGGTCCCAGTTCCGAGCAAGCCCTACCGCCTACCGGGGATGGGATCTGGAAATTCGAGTGCCCTTTGCTATTCGGTTCTGGTGGGGGTTTGGAATAGGAATCCGAAATCCACGAGCACGGCAGGAGAGCTGGAAGGAGCTCTCGTACGCGTAATGTATCAAGGCGTCTGTGCCGGCCTGCAGGGTTGACCGGATTGGTGTTGCTGCCCGAGGGTGTCCAAAGCGTAGGGTAGGATCTGATTGAGTTCGGCGATGGCGATTCGAGAGTGAAGTATTGGCGTGGGATCAGGTTTCCCGCGCACAGCAGTCACAGAGAGAAAGAGTTCAGGGACCTTGTATAGTACGTCAGTAGACTAGAATTTCCTTGCAGCAGGGAGGATAAGGGACGGGGGACGGGGGGACGGGGGGACGGGGTGGTAGAATGACGATGACAGAAACAGATTTACCTCCCGTGGTTTTCCTGGGCGGGTCCGCCGCCGTACTCGCAAATGATGCAAGGGCACTGGTTGTGATCCCACGCGAACCGAAGATTCAAATGTTGTAGAACGAGAGTGTCTGTGTGTGCCGTGGACAGTAACCGGGTCTACAGCCTCGGTGACAGCACGAAGGGGGCGGCCGACGGACATGGCCACCGGCGTGCTGGCCGCCGTATACGTACCAAAGTACCCAGGTACCCAGCACTGTGTACCCGGGGAGCTGACGTCCAAAGCTGCAGGACCCACCTGCAGGCGTTGACCACCTAGGCAAACGGAATCGGCCGTTGAGACATGCGGGGCAGGTCGCACAGCAAACCAACTCCAACGCACGCACTCACGGGGCGAGCCTCTCTGTGTCTCCGCCCGCGCGCACAGGTGCTCACATCTGGCCGCGAAATAGCCAGGTAGAAATCCCCTGTGTATCATCAGCATGTTCCAACGACCATGCGAGCCCGGCCATTGCGGGCAGGCGGGCAGGCGGGCAGGCGGGCAGGCCCTGAGCCGCACTCAGTTCTCGCAAGAACCGCCCACGTCATACGCCAAATCACCTTGCTGGACACACGTGTTCAGGCCAAACGGTATACGAGGCTGCGAGCCTGGCCAGTCGGACTTGAGACGCAGCCTCCTCCGGCAGAGATGAGGAAATCGAGGGTCAGATCTGCCCGCGGGGATCTCGGCCGTGGAATCCCAGCTCCTTAACCTGGATGGACCAACCTCCCCTGTGTCTCGAGGCTCGCCTGGTTGACGGAGGTATTGCAATCTCGCCTGCGACCTGTGGAAGAAGGCAACCCGGTCTGAGCCGCTTCGGCTGCGTCCCGAACCACATCCTGCCAGCCATGCTTCAGCTTCGCAAACGGGAATCGTGGAGGCTGTCACGGAAGCGACCCTCTTGGCTGCGTGCCTTCATAATCCGGTGCCCACAGCACGCCTAACCCCGGTTCTCGAGGCGAAACACTCGAGACCCAGCGCCCGTCTGAAGCCCGTTACGACGTCTACTATACCCCCCAACGCCTGCTCGGTCTCTATCCCTGGCCAGAAATGACAGCCGAGCCACCAAGTCCAGAACCGTGGTAACTCGCAGGCAAGGAACAGGGGCCTGCCCATCTTGAACTCAAGCGGAGAACCGGCAGAGACGTATTCACATCCGGTCGGTCGGCCCCAGCACTCGAGCCCGTCTAAGGTTTGGTAGCTGCAGGTCCAGGCAGGTCCATCCACATGGCGGCAAACCTTAGCCTCAGCCTCGACTTCCGCAGACACGCCCGAGTTGAAGGCAGGTCTCGAGGCATCACCCGTTGTGAATTATTGCCGCCCCTTGCCGCCCCTGTGTTTTTAACGACCCAGCAAGTGATCTTTTGCGGGCCATCCGAGTGGGTCCCTGTACCTGACAGGTGTTTCCTGCCGCTGCGCCGATAGGGTATTGGAATAGGATCCTGGTGCTGGTTGACTTGTCTGCCCCCCAAAACCTTGGGCTTTCGGCAAGCTTGGGACGATGCTCGATTCTGAAGCCAGCACTCGAGCTTTTTGTCACCTAACGCGGCCTGCTTTTAGCCCTAGGAGCAGCAGGCAGGCCAGAAACAGACCCTGGACTCGGCATACCAAGTGCCTGAGCAAGGGCGATCTGATCGGCCAAGGAGCCATCTTCACAAGCAGTCATATCTTCGGACAAGAATGTACCGGTACCCAAGGAGTACGTGGATCGGTCAGTTCGACGCCGTTGCCGTCCCTCCCTCCAATCCCTCCTGACGCTTGCTTCCGCGCCATGCTGTCTGTACCCAACGCATAGCGCAATCAAGCGCGCGCCGTCGCTGGCAGAATCCCCACTGTACTTGTGTCCCCTTTACATGTCCACCCATGTTGCTCAGGACCTGCCCGCCCTAAGCCTTATCCTGCTTTTCTCAACGGCTCGTCCTGGTCTCATTCGCAGCTTCTACTCCGGCTCTTGTTCCCTGTCGTAATTAATAGAGACATGTCCTGGGCAGACTACTTTCGGCAATCGGGGTGTGGTCGTCATTATGCCGGTGCCATGACCCTCGAGGGCAGAGGATAAATATCATGTCATCGGCCCACCCACAGGTGGATGGGCCGCACAAACTGTTCCCATAAGTTCTCAAGCAAGTGAACCCCCCACGATATATATATAACGACCTTGCACGTGCCACCAAGATAGCAAGATCGCTGCCGCTGCCACCGATATCTCCTTCAGTATCATAGACACTTCACATTGCACGAAAGGCAAGGTCTGTCTGCCTCAACACGACCTGACCGGCGTCACGCACATCGACGCCCCGTGTTCGCCTCGCCCACCCGACCCGAGGGAACATTTGCAGCCCTGCAGTCGCATCCTCCCGTCCTCGAGGCCTAGAGACAAACAAGCCCGGCTTGAGTTCGCTTCACTCCCGAACCCAAAGCTCTCTACCATCGGTATAGCGTTGTTTGTAGCTCATAAATTAGCCCTGTGCTCTTGCGACGTTTTACACTGAGCAGCACCGGAAAACCAAGGTCCACAGCGCCGGTATCATTCCCAGACGGACACTTGAGCCTGACCCCGCGGTTGCCCAAACCGAAACGTCGACTCAGATACACAGCGTTGGGGATCCCACTGGCTGGCGCGCACCAAAAATTATCCTTCCAACGCAAATCACCCTTCTGCTGCCATCGAAGAGGCATTGGCCGGGGCCACCCATCTCAGAGCAACAGCTTGGACTGGGATACGAAAAGTAGTCAGGCTTTCCCTGTCCAAACACACGACGGACCAGTGCAACTGTGATCTGCCCTGGCCCCAGCGCGTCACCGCCCATCAGACTCAGTATTTCACTGCTCCATCGCCTCCCTCCTTTCCACGTGGAGGACCCACCTCATCCTCGACCAGACGTTCTCTGCCGACCTCTTCCAACCAGCCTCTTGCCTGGGCGGGAGGTTCGCAGGCTGTTTGACGCCTTACACCATCCCTTCCTCTCGCGATGGCTATCCAGAGCAACTGCGCGCACTCTTTCCAGGTTATTAAATCGGATAGCACACTGATTGTGTGGCACTGCAACCTCTGCCACTCGGGGCCCTTCTACATCATTTTCGAGTGCCGGTATTGCAAGCTCCACACGTGCCGCCCGTGTACCCAAGGTGCCTAGAAGGCAGACGACGACGACGGACTTCCTCCAGACATGCCCTGGTTGGGGGCTGGCTGGACCGGAACCCTCCAACCCAAAGTCCAACACCGAGCAAGCCAGCGTGGGGGCACACGAATGGACGACTTTGGGGTTTCCTCTTTGGTATTTGTTGCGTTGGGGCGCCAAACGGGCTGGCCACCTGCTCCTGCGAGCCAGATGTGAGTGCCTCCCCTAGCTCCCAGGATGGCCTAGATCCTTGGTGTATATGTGCCGCTCGTGCTTCTGCAGCGCAGATCTGGCAAGCCACGCCACGACGGCCCCATGCACAGAAGCGTTGTTTCAGCCCAGCCTGGACTCGACCCTCTGCTGGGGCTTGGTACCAATGGAAGTCGCCGTGTTCCCAAGAAATTTGAAATATGCCCACTGCCTTTTCAAAATACAAATTACACCTCATTCCTGCAGACAAATGAACTGACATCACGGCTTCTGCAGATCTGGCCAGCCCGGAAACCGGAAACGCCCAAAACTAGGGTCCAACACCCACTGGCCTCACGACGGCTTCCAGCCGCGCGGGTCTGAGAGCTGCGGGGAAGCAACCGGTCTGCCGAAGCAATCGGAGCGAATCCGAGCAGGTTTTTGGAGATGGAATGCCAAGCCCAATCCCAAGGAAGCTCACTCCGGGCGGGGGGAGATGATTCTGGATGTGCTGTGACCTGAGGCCACCGTCGGGCCGTGGCTCACGAGGAGACGACTTTTCGACTTTTGACTTCCTAGCGATGATGATTTCAATGATACCCTCCATCGGCACTCTGTCGAAATCTGCGAACTATCGACTGGTCTCTGCTGGAGAGGAACTACTGTCAGCTTCTGGCATGTCGAGGTGCATTAGCGGGGATGCAGGGCTTCACACCATCACCTCTCCTGCCTGCCACGACCATCTGGGCAGCAGCGTTTCCCAAATGGTGTCTGGACCCCCTCCGAAGTTACACGCCTGTCTTTTAAGCTTTCCAGCACTCCGGCCAATCTGACGATCCCTACACGAACTTCGATCACTTCAACAAAATGGCACCATTCTCCGCAACAGCAACCACGCGCGGACCCAGCCATACATCACTCTCGGATGTACCCAGATGGAGACGGTTTCCCCGTACTTTTCCATGTTTCCTTGGTTTTTTTGGTGGTGTTTTTTTTTTAGTTTTTTTTTTTTAGGTCTGGCCTGGATAGGAGTTGGTGGGCGCGCGATGCATAATAATTCTAGATTGGCACTGGCGTGCACAGAACTCACGACTCTTTTTCACAAACGGCGGTCAAGGGATGGCGTTTCAGTAAACAAAACAAAAAAGCTAGGCGCGGTCTGGTACACAGGGTCTCTTCGTCATTCAAATGCTTTTTGATTATTGCTTTGGTCCTGCTAGTTCACCGTGTCTTGCTCTGTCAGAGTTGGTTGGCCCGCGGACTGTTGTCATAACCCGGTCACAATTCTGTCGCGGAAGAGGTCACTTCACAAGTTGTGTGTGGATTCCTTTTGGCGCGTTTTGGTGGCGCTTTGTCCGAATCAAATGGCATTTCTCAGGATCAACTCACTGTCTGATTACACTGCAAGATGGAGGTAGACATCGAAGATCGCGGGCCTCCTCATAATGTTCTGTATATCACAATCAAATCGATGTGCTCAAAGTTCCTCCAATTGGACTCGCGAGACTGCGCGCGGCGGTGTGCAACCACCCGGTTAAGCTGATGCCAGAAGCATGTTGCAGTGGGAATCGTGTGTAACCGAAGTCAAAATTGAGGCTCAAGCGATCTCGGGGGTTCCATCCCCCCCCTCTCTTTGTTTTTTCGTGTTTCCCTATTCAGCTATCCCGCCGGTCGCACAGCGTTGCCTTTTTCGAGGAGCGAGCCGTCGTCTATGATGGCTTGACTGAGCAATCCTGCATCTACCCGCTGCCTCTTGTTTCCTATCTGCCCCACCTTCTTCTCCTCCCAGGGCCCTGGGTTATAAGCGAGCCCTGTGTTCCCCTGTTGTGCGACGTGACAGATCTGATATGGTCAGACGTGGTTAACGCCTCTTCCATGCGGGAACACCCCGGGCTGGCTTGGCCCTTTCATCACCACACCTGCCCGTACGCCCTCGTTTTTCAGCAGAGATAGACGGATTGGATCATAACCAAGAAGCAATTATAGTATTCCGACTTCGGGAATAAAGTTCGGGAGGTTCTGTTTCGAGGAGACGAGGCCGTCTCACTCGACATGGGTCCACGAGCCTGGGCGTCAGGCGCTGAGGCTTGTTGATTTCCCGGGGCCGCCGCCATCGCTCGCCTAATATCCGTTGACGCTCGCTGGTCTGTACGATGGCGTCGAATTGGAATGGGGGTTCCGGCACAGGATCCTACATCTGGCTTTACGGGCGCCATATGCTTTGCACGACCAATGGTGATATTGGCTCGCCTTACCACGTGGCTTGCTTCGCTTGTGTTACCTTTGGGTGCCGTCGGTCGATGTGACGCCAACGATACCGAACAAGATGGAGTTTTGGCTTTTGGTTTTCTCTCCAGGCGGTTGCCCTTTGTCTCTTCGGGCAAGCCGAAAGTGTATTCTTCCGAATCCAATGCAGCTCTTGTTTGCTGGTGACACTTTGGACCATCTGATATATGCTTCCACCAAGTTCCATGCGCGATACCACGGTTCGACACTCGCCAACATCGCAGCACATCATTTTTCAGCAGCAATCATGTCATTATTCGTTAATGAATACCTATACCGGACCTCCCGGGGAGCAAGTGCTCCAAACTGCCCCGGGCCCCAGTAGCAGAGAGCGGCAACACACGCATAACTATTGCAGGGCCCAAAATTGTCCGAGACCCTGTGCAGATCCAGCCCTGCCTAGACTGCCCGCTGCGCGTTCGTTGACAGTGAAACGTGTCGCGTGACTGGAGCTTCCTGCGGACTTGACGAGGGCCTTGAACGGGGAAGTCTGGCGGGCAGGGGGGAGCCAGCAGTACCACAGACCCTTCGGGCCGACGAAGTTGAGGCTCGTGTGCGGTTGTATCGTTGAGGTACATCAGCTGAAATATGTACGTCCAGGTGATGAAACAATTCGCCACGGGAACCGAGGAGATGCTTGCTTCGCGAGTTACTTCTCTCCCTTCCAGGGGCCAGGGCCAGAAAAAGTGTAGCAGCGATGAGACCGCACGGTGATTGGGCTGCCTCTGACATCCCACAGTGGTGCCCAATCCAGGCAGAGTGACGTCTCCAGAGGCAGCAGAGGCCCCCCCTCTTGATGTGAGGACTCACAGGCGCGGATTGGGCGATGTCACTGCCGCGCAGGAACGAGATGCTTGGCAGATCTGGCATCGTGGAGGGAAACTCGCTTACCGGGAAAGTGCCGGATCTAGCACCGCCCCCCTTCCCACGGTCCCAGGCTTCATACATGCTGTACGACTGTCAGCAGTCTCCTGTGCTTGATCAACGCCCAAGGCCGGGGGGGGGCGGGGGCGGGAACTGCCCAGCTAGCTGCCCGCCCTAGCGGTGTGTGCGAGCGGGCGGGCACGAGCATAATGGAAGGGAATTATCAACATGCGGTGAGGGTGCAGCTGGCCGCAGGTGTGAAGCAACGTGAAGTCAGTTAGGTCACAAGTGATAGGCCGCCAAAGGGGCTGTCAACTCTCGCGAGTGAAACTCCGGGACCCCGGTTGACGGGGCAGAAGCTAAGAAAACGTGCCATCGGCGGCCGAGATCGTCCAGGCGTTGGGACCACTACCGCATGCATACCGGACCAGACCCCGAGAAGGCTCTATTCAAAAGATATTGAAATTAAGCGGTGAGGGGCTAGGAAAGGCAATGATAGTTCAGGGTTCTCCCCAGGAAACCTTGAATGGACGTGCGGCCTCCCACTCCGGGGAAGGTTTTTGAGCAGTCCCGGTGGCAAGGGACCGACCCTATCGCGTGAGTGGTCGGGAGGCGTGGGCTAGGGGACCGGGAAGATCAAAACTCCTGGGCTACCGTGAGCCAGTGACGCCAGTGTCATCCCACATCCGTGCTGCGTGCGTCTAACGGCTGTGGTGGTGCTTCTAGTGGGACTAACGGCTTAGCCAGGCACATCGGAAGGCTGCATAAGTCTTGAAACCTTGATCCTAGGCCAAAGTGACATCGCAGTGTGAGATGGCGGCTTCCCTAGCTACGTCTTGGCTCGTCCCAAAGGGCTCCTATTCGGCGACGTGACCGGCGTTTTTGTTTTAGAGGGGGCGATGAGGACGGCATATCTGTCGCAATAAAAACGGCGAACCGGAAGTACTGTGTATACATCCGGGTGGGATTCACACCTCGCATACAAGCAGTAAAATGCGAATCGTCGCATCGGGGTAAAATGGCAACTTATTGATGCCCATTCCGGCGGCTCCATGTACTGTATTGTACTGTACTGTACTGTACATCAATAATGCTCGCGTAGATGTCTTGGGCTTGATATCCTGACATGCTTTGAGCGAATACTTCCGAGCTCAATCCTCCATACCTTAGCGACCAATTTGATTGGCCATCCTGCCATAAGCAGGGCTGTAAGCGGTTAGGCGTCCAGCTGCTAGGCCAAGACATTGTGACTGGACACATATGTGCGTGGCGTGAGAACGAATCTATATAACGAATAGGCTTGCCCGAGACTGGGCAGTGTGGCTTTTTCCCCAGTGGCAGGTGTAGCGCTTCAAAAGTGTCTCAGAATGGGATCATTATCATTTTGATGACACAACCAAGAGGAAGTATGTGCTCGAGAATCACAAAGGCAGGCCAATAATTCAACACTTATGCGCCGTGTTGCTTGAGGACAAGATTAGTAGGAGGCGATCATTTATCACGCCAAGGGATTATCAGTCTCCAGGACAATTTCTGCGCAGCAATCTACGACTTGCCGCACCTAGATCTTGTCTTCACATAGGTCCCGCTCTACCTTGTCTACTCCCGGCAAGAATTCTTGGCATTCCGAGTCCCTTCCTGGGGCCGAAATAAATGACCAGGATTATTAAATCAGCAAAGTCCAGGGAATATATTAAGTAGTAGGCTTGCTTGAGCGATGGAGGGGACAGGGGGGGGGACTGCCGGACAAAAAGTTGAGAACTCCTAGCCAAACAGGAAGACGAATGATAGTGCGGCCGTCTATCAGTTCGCGCCACGGTCTGGCGTCCCGTCGAGCCCCGGCGTCCTCAGATAAGCCTAGCTGATCATTTTCGAATAGATGCTTCTCCGTCTGAGATTCAGCCCCTTCAATTTGTTGCCCGCGCCAGCACTATCCAAGTCCGGTCCGTCAAGTGTCTCACTATTTTCAACATGCGTCCCACAACGCTACGCTGGCCCAGAAGGAAGCCGTGAGGGGAAGTTGCTGGAGGGAAGAGACAACAAGCCGTAAGGAGCCAATTGGAGCAAGAGATGGAACCGAAGAAGAAAGAGCCCGACCGGCTCGCTGTGATCACTGGATCCCCATGCATTTGACCACGCAGACCGCCTTCGATGAAGACTTGATCGCAAGATGAGACTGTTTCGTCCTACAGATCTGACAGGTTTGAACCCCATCTTCTCTGTGAGGCACACTGTCAGCCAGTTGATGTCGAAACTGTTGTAGACGAACGACACCGAACACGATGGAGATCTACATCTGGCATAGGAAGCGCCTGGGGACGGACCGCCTCCTCCCGCCTACCTGCCAAATGCCAGCTTCTTCGTCCATCCACCCACGACATGAGCGTCGCAGTCCTGGCCGAGGTGGCGTCATGATCATCGACCATCTCCGGCTAATTGCCTTCGCAGAAGCTCCATGTATCGTTTTGTGTCGGGGACCAAGCCTCTTAGTATGGGGGAAGTTCGATCTGATCGAATCCGTTGGGAGGAGATGAGCAAGAAAAGACGTGAAGTGGAAAGAGGAGTACCTGACACCTCCAAGGGTTAGGGCAGCTCCGCTGTGTGTGTTGGCTTCCAGAAATCAGAAATGGAAATCATCAATACACTATTACTGTGGCTTGCAAACCTTGGACACGGTTATCTTACAGCATGTCATCCCATGGAAGGTTCTTCGTAGGTGCTCAGTCCCACAAGAGGAGGTTGCCACCCTCTGTGCCTGGCAGTAATTTGGAGTGGGCATGTTGAAGAAGGCGATGCAGACCCCGGGGCAGGATCTTGCGAGCGAGGATTATCTCCCCATCATTCTCGGTCATTTCCATTATCAAATGCCTGGGAGATTCTCGCCAAGAGCGGCCACGAGGTCTGATTAGTGAGACAACAGCTCGTGCAAGATCAGGTGGTCGGTCGTTGGGGTCTCCAGAGCTTGCTGCTATGTGGACGGGAACTTCGATCTGAGACAGCGCCGATCTATCAATCTCAACCACCGAGTGGGTCAGCTGTCAGCCCGGCACTTGGAAAAGAGGTTCGGCCCGCTGCCAGCTAAAGCACTGACATCGGAGATTTCGGTTTCATCGCAAGACGGCCGGAAGGGCGAGTCAGTCTCGGCTCTGCATTCCTCCTGGGCGCGCTGTATGCATGTATGTATGTACGTATGTATGTGTGTATGTACCGGCAGTGCCTTTCATCCGAACCGACTGCGCCCAGACTGACGTCGGCTTGCATGGTCTTCCATCCGCGTGACGACTGCTAGTGTTGACGTCCTACCTCGCGACGCCGACGCCATGTGCGGCCGGCTTCGCTGCTTGCACAGCGTGTTGCTGCGTGTCTACGGCATACTGTGTAGTTGCTGGTGACTCCGGCTGGGGCACAAGTGTCTTGAAAATGGTCGGCGTCGATCCCAGAACCAGCAACGTCCCTGTCAGTTGGCCACGACATTCCGCATGTTCACGTCATCCGCACTGCAGCATCGTCCCATGCCTCCTCCACGCCCCGAATCCTGTATTATCGTCGTGTGCGCCTGTTGGGAAAGCTGCAGCTCGATCGTGCATGGCCTTGCATGACCGAAGGATCCCGGCCGAGAGTGCCCGTTTCCCCACCACAGCAGGCACACAAGGCAGCAAGATTGCACCGCGGCCGCATTGCTGACACTAAGAATCCTCCATGAAATACAGGGTGGCGTGCGAACAATCGACGCCTTCAGCAGAAGCAATATTGTAGTGCCCTCTACGCCAACGATCAGAATTCACCGAGGAGCTGCCGTATCAGTGGTAGGTATTTTGGTTGGGGGGTGGTTTTTTTTTTTTTTTTTTTGAGCGACCACCTTCTGAATATTGACTTTTGGCCGTCTAGAGGCAACTCTCGATGCACCTATTGCTGGTTGCAAAAGGAAACAAGGTTACGCGAAAGCCAACCTTACAACATAAGCTTGAAACATCCGACGAACATGTCATTCGCTCAATCTCTTAGCTTGATAGCTCCCTCCATCGACGGAAGTCCGCTTGTGTCGCCGTCAGCTATGCGCTGGGGACGTCATCCTTCGACAAAGCTATTGCGAAGCCATCCGCCAATCCCAATCGAACAGCCCTGTATGCCACCGACGTGGGACCAACAAAGCCTGGCTGCGATTTGGATCCTTCCAATTGCGTCCCCACCAAAACTAGGCTGGTGGGCTCGGGTGACATAAGACGACCCTGCATCGATCTGCGAGGCTGTGATCATGGCCCACAAGGGCAGGCTGGCTCAGCTGAGCCCACAGCATGTGGCCGAGATGCGTTGTCAGAACGCTGTCACTTCGTTCAAAAGTCGGAGCAAGCGCTC
The DNA here is from genome assembly GCA_021399435.1 of Diaporthe sp. PMI_573. NCBI lineage: Eukaryota > Fungi > Ascomycota > Sordariomycetes > Diaporthales > Diaporthaceae > Diaporthe > Diaporthe sp. PMI_573. The sequence continues at coordinate 757,479 of JAJTUP010000034.1, forward strand.
TCGACGAGGCAATCTTCCAGGCCAGCAATCTAGGTTCATCGGAAAGGCCCTCGCTCTTCTCATTCTCATCTCCGGGTGCCATCTGTGGTTGTTTGTGAATATTTCCGATCATTTCCATCGACTCACGACCGTGCTGGTGGACTCAGATACTCTACCAGGCCGAGTATCGTCTCTCTCAGCGAACATGGCAGCCCCTAAGACCATCTACTGCTGGTTGGCTAAGGCGAGCCTGCTAGGGTTTTCATTGGCGGCCACAGACAGAGCAACTGCTATAGACCGCTCTGTGACAGCCATCAAGACGTTGCAGACCTTCTACAATGAGCCAGATGGGCTCTGGGAAACTACCGGCTGGTGGAACAGTGGGAATTGTCTCACTTCTCTGGGAGACTTCCTCTATCTGGCTGTTGACGGCGCAGATGACTTGGGATTAGAAGATGTGCTGTCCAACACTTTTACTCAAGCCCAGCAGACCAGTCAGATGGCAACCAAAACACTTGTGAAAGGCTCGAGCAGGCGTTTGTTCGAATCAAGATACACTGCCTCTCTGGTCTTGGGCGAGTCGGGTCTCGCTTCGAGGGGCTTCAGTGGCTTCATCAACAATTATTACGATGACGAAGGCTGGTGGGCCTTGGCTTGGGTTAGGGCATTCGATGTCACTGGAAATACCCAGTATCTTACCATGGCTGAAAGTATCTTCACAGATATGCGGGGTGGTGTGAATGGTACTTGCGGGGGAGGTATATGGTGGAGTAAGGACAGGAAGTACAAGAACGCAAGTAAGCAACTCCCTGACGCCGATCACATTCTACGATCTTTTCCATGCCTCCAACTCTCTGTCAGGCATTCGCCGGGCTCTGGAAGGCCTTGGCCCGTAGAGAGAGGGAGACTAGTGGCAGAGAAGCGTCCGGGCCACGTCTGTTCAGATCTAAATTTCTTCAATGCTTCAGTGGCTGACTAGTTTTATTGCAGTCGCTAATGAGCTGTACCTGTCCGTTGCTGCCTCTCTTGCAAACCGGGCAGCTGAAAAAGATGCGTACTTGAGTATCGCCAAGGACCAGTGGAACTGGTTTAAGGGCAGTGGTATGATCAACGACCAGAACCTGATCAATGATGGACTCGACATAAACTCTGATGGCTCTTGCAGTAACAATGGGGACATTGTTTGGAGCTACAACCAGGGAGTCATTCTCGGGGGGCTGGTCGAACTCTCCAGAGCCACTGGGGACCCAGAGTACCTGTCTGAAGCTACTGCGATTGCGGAGGCTGCGATAGAGGCCCTTTCAGAAGACGGCATCCTTCACGAAAGCTGCGAGCCGAATGACTGCGGCGGCGACGGCCCTCAGTTCAAGGGTAAGCAAATCAGTCCCGCACGCACACCCTCTCGGGTGGTTGACCAGAGCTGACTTGACACAAACTCCCAGGTATATTCATGCGGAACCTGCAGTACTTGCAACTCGAAGCCCCGCAAGACCGCTTCCGCGATTTCATCCTGGAGAACGCGGACTCCATATGGAACAATGACCGTAACAGCAGCGACTTCTTGGGACTCGTGTGGTCCGGTCCGCCTTCCGCCGGCGGGTTTCCTAACGCGAGCACGCAAAGCTCGGCATTGGACACGCTCATCGCTGCGGTAGCCGTGTTGCAGGGCGTATGAACAATCAACTTGTTGATAGAGAACATGACTCAAAGCTGTGGTACATCGTCAAGGTTCGAATTTATGTATTTATGTATACTCGCTTGGGGAAAGACCTCCGTCTCATAGTTAATACATGAAACCAAATATTATACTGTAGGACCAAAATCCTCTTTATTTGACTGCACTGAAAGGACTTTGAGTAAAGATCGAACTGCTTGTTGATCCATGTGCCCACCTCCACCCCCCCCCCTCTTCCAAGGAAGCGGGGAGGGTATCCTGCAGACCCTGAAAAGAAGGGGTTTGGCAAAGCCACCAGTTGACCAAAGGGCAAATTGTTAGGCCTGTAGAGGCTCTACTTGGGAGGTTTATGGGCCTTTTCGACACCAAATTCACCAACAACCTGGAATATTTGTTGCTTGTTGCTCTCATCAGACCGCAAGCTTTTGTAGTGATCAAAGCACCAGGCAAACCTGACAGCTATCAGGTCACATCGCCAGAAGCCACGGGCAGGAGCCCGCACTCTAACCCACCTTCACCAGGCGGACCGCCCCGGTGAAGAAGACTGCTGCACTTAGACTTTGCTGTCGCGGCCAAGCACATCAAAATGGAAGACGCCCCCGAGGAAGACTTGGACATCAAGTTGCAAACTGTCTCCAAAGACCTCATTGCCGAATTCGACGCCCGCCTCAGGCCCTTCTTGCGCAAGGCAGATGGATCTGGCCGTGTCCGCTCTCGCGTGCGTGCACGTGAGGTGTCGCATCTTATGTCAAATGTAGGTGGAACATGCCATCTTTGGGTCTATGCTGGTATTGACTGGCTGGCATAGCTTCTCGACCCTTTTCAAGAACTGCCTCAGCTCCTTGATCCGCATTTGCCCAAGTGGCTCCCCGTGCTGGCCGAGGCCGTCCTGGAGTATCAGCAGACGAGGCGGAGCCACGCCGCAGAAGTCTCAAGTACATCTTCATTATTAATGCCACTCCAGACTGCAGTGTGCAAGCTGATCTACACCTTCTGCAAGATCCGCGGCGAGAAGGTCATCGTGAACTTCCTCAATGTTGAGACACGGTATCTTGAGCTCCTCCTGTCCGCTATCGAGGAATCGGAGAGGCACCTGGGCTCGGATGGCGCTGTGCTTCAGTGGACCTGGGAGGAGCGGTATGTTGTACTGCTGTGGTTGTCCCATCTCATGTTTGCACCATTTGACCTAGCAACAATATCCTCGGTCTACATGCACGACGTCGACCTAGCCGGCGTCCCGGGCTTCCTCTGGCCGTTCAAACCCCCAAGCATCACTGTGCGAATCTTGCCGCTGGCAACCAAGTATCTGGCCTCGCCAGGCAAGGAGAGGGATGCGGCCAGAACCCTCCTTGTGAGGATGGCCATGCGTCGGGACATGCAGAAGCTCGGCATCCTGCAGGCTCTCATCGACTGGGCCCTGTTCTCGTTGCACCCGGGCCAAGAGGACAGCGATTCCGCGGGCGAACATGGTTCGAAACATGAGCCCAACCAGAATCCCTACACCTTTATTGGAGTGCTTGCTTTCCTGGCAGGGGTTCTGTCTTCTGCTGACGCATCTGAGGTGGAAAAGTACTCATCCAAAGTCTTCTACACCGTGAATGCTACGATGTGGAGCGATGATGACACCTCTCACGTTATCAACTCGTCTGCTGTTGCAAAGAAGACCGTCATCAAGGTCATGCGCTCGATTGCTGTGTCGAAGTTGACCAGAGAGAGCCGAGACATGTCAGGGATTCAGCTTGTGGAGACTACTGTGCGGTACCTCCTGAGGAGCCTTTCTGACAAAGACACGCCCGTCAGATTTGCGGCGAGCAAAGCGTTGGGTGCCATCACCCTCAAATTGCCCAAGGAAATAGCCTCACAAGTTGTGGCGGCTGTCCTACAAGCGCTAAGGGAACATGTTCGGGTGGCCGATCAGGCATCAGACTCGAACTGGCCGAGTTGGCAGCCACTAAAGAAGGATCTGGCCTCAGTCGATCCCCTTGAGTGGCATGGGCTCATGCTCACGTTGTCACATCTCTTATACCGGCGTTCGCCACCCCCAGAGAGCCTCGGGAACATATTGCAAGCATTGCTGCTTGGTCTCTCGTTCGAGCAGCGAAGCGCATCCGGGGTCTCTGTCGGAGCCAATGTCCGCGATGCAGCTTGTTTCGGCGTCTGGGCTGTTGCAAGACGTTACTCCACTGAGGAGCTCCTTGCCGTCAATCATGAGCTCTTGGAAGGAGAGCGCCGTGAGAGTGGCCATGGCTCCATTTTGCAGTTGCTCGCTACTCATTTGGTAGTCACAGCTTGTTTGGACCCTGCGGGGAACATCAGGCGTGGCTCCTCGGCTGCTTTACAGGAACTTATTGGAAGGCATCCTGATACTGTGGGAAAGGGCATCGCGATTGTGCAGACAGTGGACTACCACGCTGTGGCACTAAGATCGAGAGCGATGCAAGATGTTGCTCTGGCCGCTACAAAGCTACATTCACAGTACGGAGTGGCCATTCTCGAGGCTGTCCTCGGCTGGCGGGGTCTGGGTGACGCCGATGAACGTGTTCGAAGATACGCAGGAGCATCATGCGGTATGATCACTGCCGAGCTGGCGCAGATGTCCTCGGCGAGCTCTGGAATTATCTCCAAGTCCTTTGACAATATAGCATCGTCCATCCGGGTACTGCAACCGCGCCAAGTCGAGGAACGGCACGGTCTGCTGCTAGCATTCGCTTCAGTCATGGATCAACTCCCACAGATCGTTGCATGCAGCCAGTGTCAGAATGACCAACAACAATTAGCACCTGTGATCGAAAGGATGCTGTATGAAGTGGAGTGGACCCTGAAATTCATCGCGGTCACGACCTTTCGACGCCCAGATCTTATCGCAGAGGCAGCAAGTCGGCTTTTCACCTCCTCATTCCCGGTTTTCCAAGCATCATACCTCGGTCTTGATGCCACCACGCCGTCGGACCTGGTACGTGGCCCTTGTCTCTTGTCATTATTGAAGACAAGTGACACAAGTACTGCTGTGTCCGGGATGGTAGGGTGTTCTGGTTCGAAGGACTTCCCACCTTCTTGGGTCAACGAGCTTTTGCCGAAAATTTTGAATACTTGTCTTATTCGGACAGAACAAGCAGTGGTCGACGCGGCCTCTGAGGCTGCGGTCGTATTGCTGCTCTTCGTGGGGCCCGCCCAACGCGATGAACTCATTCAGAGCTGGGCAAATATCGTCCTGAATGCACCACGAGGTGGGAACATTAAAGGGCACTTGATGGCCCTGACCAGGTCGTATGCAGTCGTGTGGACATCACGCAAAGAGACGAAGAATACAAGCTCGGAAACCATCCCTAGAACCATATTGAAATGCTGGGCCAAGGAAACAACTGTGGATGTGAGGGTGTGGATACTGGAGAGCCTTGTTGAAGGCGACGTGCTGAGGTATAACGTCCAAACATTGCTTCAGCTGATATCAGAGGCACTGGAGGACTATACGACGGACGCGAGAGGTGATGTTGGATCTCATGTTCGTTTGCACGCCATACAGGCGACCAAGTATTTGTGGGCCTCGATGGCGGATCCAGAGACAAGGCCAGCAGAGACGGCTCTTCACGCGGCAGCTTCTAGGTTATTGCTGCCTATCATCCGGCTTGGTGCTGAGAAACTTGACAAGGTGAGGCCGGAGGCACAGTCAACGCTGGCCCTGGCCTTGTGTTCAGAGTATGTCCCGCCTTCCCCTCTTAATCCAGGGCAACACAGGAAATTAACACCGTCACAGCTCATCAAGAGATCTGAAGAAGCGTTCTTTCTCATCTCAAGAGTACTTTCACTTCTTGCTTGATCTCACAACCCACGGGCACTGGCTGCACGAAGCATTTCGCGTCGCGAACGGGTTCGGGTCTGATGAGTGGATGGACGAGCTCCTGGCGGGGTATGTGACCTCAGCAGACACAGGCAACGAGGACCTCGTGATAGCTAGCCGCTCCGCACTCTGCAATTACTGCCGTGCGAGCCAGGAGAACCTCGACCGCGTGTGTGCTTCACTCTATCGGAACATGAAGACCCGCCAGGGCCAGGACCGGGTCATAGTGCCGACGCTGGAGATCATTGCGTTTCTCCTGTCCGTAGGCCTGTACCAGAGGACCAAGACGGTTGATTTCAAAAGTCTCTGCCTACAGGCCCAGAAGGCAAGCTACAAGACCGGCAACGTGCGGAAGCTTATGGCCTGCGTCAAGGTGTACGGCGGCATCGCGAGCATGGGCCATGGTTGCGACGGGCTGGCGCCGATGGCGACTGACGCTCTTGGGCAGAAGCGACTGGAAGCTTTGGCAGAAGCGAGGAAGAGGCTGGGTGCCTTGCTGCTGCACCCTTGGCCGCGCGTCCGGACGGCGGTCGTCGACGAGCTCTGGAATGTGCTCTCTGGCCATGAGGCCGAAACGGCTGCAAGGCTCAAGGGGGTGGACTGGGGCGCGGCCGAGAAGGGGATCTTGAAGCAGTTCGGTTCGGACTTGAGCCTGTAGGCCACGACAAGGTTCTTGTTACAGATGGGAGGCCAGGCAAGCGGGTAGATGGCCTTGGGGGTAAACAACCCATGGACGACTGCTTCACATACGTTATTACAGTAATAACACAGCCACATTCTTGGAAATTCGAAACATATCATTACGGTGGCCATAAAGTTTCTTTGCCTTCCACCCGGCTAATCTAAAGTAAATTACCCTACAGAAGGTCATTCTAAAGAAGTCTACACCGAGGCCGACGAGAACAGGCATCATCTGCTTCTTGGGAGTGGCATGAGGGAACGCAGTGGCCTTGGTGATCTCGGGGCCGTTGTATATGGCTTTTAACTATTGAGCTACTTCGCAAATCTAATGATCTGGGCCGTGTAGCGCACACTCGAGCTAGGCTCGTTCGTGCGTAAAAGGAACTATTGTCTCTCAGGCGTAGCATTGACATCTCCCGCGCACAGCATCCTGTGACCACACTGACAAAGGCACCTTATTAGTCCCGTCACTCAGAGGAGACATCCCAGTCCGAGCCGTGGTTCGTCCCACCCGGCCGGTCTAGCCTCGGGACCGGCGAGGAGGGCGACACGAATTATCAAGCATGTCACATTTCTGACAGATGTCGCACAGCAGCTGCTGTCCGACTCCTGTGTGTTGCCAGTGACGTTCGCGACGCCTGGCCGTGGACCAGACAAGCAGGGAAGCAATATCCAATCTCTTCTCTCGAAGGCGAACGGGCGGGATGGGTGGAACAGTTCACGGCCCACTCTAGCCCCAGCCCTCGGCCCCTCGCTCTCACTCAAACCCACGTGTCAGGCCTGTCGCTGAGTGGGGACGGGGAGAACGAAGTCCTGTCTCTTGGCGCGAATTAGGTTCGGCACCGGTATTATTTGATTAGGCTCAACGTCGGCGAAAGGGTCAGAACAGAAAGAGGCTTGTTGTGGCTTGCAGCCATCGTTCGATGAATAGGACGATTCGCAGGGCGTGCCCTACAGGCGTTATCCCAGCCCGGGTCGGGCTTCCTGTTGGGACTTGGAATTGCGAGGGTCGGAATCCAAGAAAGTTTGCGGCGAACAGACATGGGCCAACGGTTATTCGTAGCAACCGAAATGCAAAGACCGGGGGAGGGGCGCTGCCCAGTGGCGGACACAACGTCTTTGTCTCCCGAGGCGGCGAATGGAAGGCGCGGAGCTCATGTCCGCAACTCAGACGGCCTGTGCCAGCATTGAAATTGAAATTGACATGCAAGGACTTTTAACTTTGGTTCGAGTCCCACCAGTCCTCGACGAAACATCCCCAAAGCAGATGTGGAAGGTTGGACTGGATGCGCCACCAAGTCGCAGCAGAGACACCCGAGAGGCAGCGTCACATTCGTTATTTTTTCTTCAAACCCCAAAGCTCGACCCCCCCTCCCCCTCGGCGGGGCTGGGGCCGTCCGTATCCATCCAGACTTCGCCGTCGTGTGCACGAGTCTGATAGGTGTATAGGTCATTGCGACAGGCGTCCGACCCGCCTGTGGTTGGACGGGGGCTGGATCAACTGCCGCATGCCGAGCCAAGCTACTGTGCAAGGTCGTTGGCACAGGAGACCAACGGGCCGTAATTTGATGCTACAGCATCGATGGCATGCATGCTAAGTCAGACTCCGCTCGTTCAGGCGGGGGGGACCGCTTCCTTGGACAATCCCGTCTGCACATGCAGTGCAGTGCAGTGCAGTGCAGGTCGAGTCAAGGTGCAACGAATCGCGAGCTTGGGGCGGCGGCGGCTCCGAGCTCAGACTTTTGTGTGTATGGACGACTGTAGTCTATTGCGATCCGGCTACTGCGGTGCGCCGTCTCGCATATTGCCGCAAGCTCTGATTGTGGACTGGCCAGCCGCTTTCGACCTGTTGCGTCGCAGGGGCTGGAAACTATCGACCTCGAGCGCGGTAGTATTCCAAATATTTGCGGAGTTGTGGAACACGAGCACTCGTTGTGAAGTTGGCCACCTGATGTTGGTCAATTGTGGGAGGGAACTGAGCATCGTGCATGTGTCATCACCACACATACACGATCAAACGTCGGATTCCCAATGACATGCCGTCCAGGGCAGCAGGGCCAATCCACGAGACAAGGCTTGCAGCCCGGAAATGAATAAATGAGCTGACGACACGATTTGCAGTCTGTTCCATTGACAGGGCGGCCGACAGGCGGAATGATGGGCACGCCCAAGCTGGGGGTGGGGGCGGAATATTGCTGCCTGGAGGTTGATGACGAGAGCTCAGAGCTCCCGCTTGGCCCCGACCCCTCTGCCCCTAGGGCCCTAGTTCCCCTGGTCCCTGATCAAAGACCCCCAGCCTGCCAACGTCTTTCCACCCACACTCCCCCCTCCCTCCAACTCGAGTTCAAGCTTCCGTTGGCCCCCTGTCCTTGACACCTTGGATGGAATAGCAACCAGGAATTACCTGGCCTGCCCAACGCTTGCCCCCCGTTGCCTTTTCTTCCTGGCCCATAGACTACACTATACACACAGACACACGACCTATCTGTGCCGTCCTGCTGAGAGGTAGTTCTTTTGATGAAATTGATTTGAATTGAATCGCCTCGACTCGTCGCAGCTCGAGTACCAGGACCAGTCCCGTCCGTCCCGATACATCATCCATGCAGTATCCGTCCTGACTGCTTCCGCCTCAATTGACCTCCCGCTGCGCTCGTGCACCTCGGCTGTTCGCTTGACCCTCAGTGACAGACCTGCTCCGCTCCGTCTTGCTCCTCCACATATCTCCTTGTTGTCCAATCCAGCTCAGCCCAACCACCACCACCCGACTGACCTGGCTTCAAGACGCTGCCCAACGCCAGACGTCCCTCTGACCTGCTGTACATGGTAGATCACCCCCTAGAATACTCTCTCGATCGGCATCGGATATTGTGGACCGGCTCCCGTCCCACCTCCGCACGAGTCCGGGCCGGTCCTGTTCTCCCGTCCACCATTCCTCGCTCTCCTTCGTCGCACCCGGGCGCCCTACGCCGCCCTACTCCCCGATCGGCGGCTGCTTAGGTCTCGACAACCTAGCAGCCGCAACTCGCCGCCCAGCATTCCAGCCTCTACCGTCTTTGCACTGGGCCCGTCTTCATGGCGGAGCCCCAGTGCCTCGGCAGTCCCGGAGGATATACAGCTCGCCATTGAGGCCCTGACCAACCTCAAGGAGCACTGTCCCAACTGGGCCAAGCGACTCGACGAGCTCAGCAGCCAGATCGAACAGAGGCAGCTCGACCTTGCCGAGGTAGCGGAGCAGCAGTCCTCGGGCTACCTGGACCCCAACGGTCCGTCGACCAAATCCGTGCGGAATCGCGGCTCCACCCAGTCGCTCAAGCCCAACGACGACGGTGAGGCACATCCGGGGGCACATCCCGGGGCACATCCCGGGGCACCAGCGTCGGGCAGGGCATTCCCGGTGGAGAACAAGAATGCCGCGCACGAGGCACGGCGAGCGTCCGTGGCGTCAAGGGGCGGCACCGACAGACCGCAAAAGGACCAGGATTCGAGCAATGGCAAACCACCCCTGAGCCCTTCTGCTGCAGAGGGGCAGACAAACCAGGTCATCGCGATTGCCTCGGCTCAAGCGCGGGCGGCGCTTCGAAGGACCCAGCTGAGCAAGAAACGCGCCGCTGCCGCCGAGTCCATGCTTTCGGCCGAGGGTGCCACTCCCAGCAAGTACCGCAACCGCAATCTGGTCAAGGTGTACTATGATAGCTATGTGCAGTCTTTCTTCGAGGAGCTGGTCAAGTTTGTGAGCGCGAGCCGGAACCTGATGCGCAAGGCCAGGATGGCCGCCAAGGTCGCCCAAATCAAGAAGATGGCGGAGCTGGAGGTGCCTGACGATGCCTCCTCGTCATCAGCAGAGGAACACTCCTGCAATGGGGATATGAGTATGGATCTCGACCCGCCACAGCTGGCGAGTCCCAATGACATGCCACCAGTAATAACAGACGGGATGAAGGTGGACCTACCCGATGGTCAAGGGGACACTCAGGCAGATGCTACTAAGAGCACACCAGATCAGAACGTGAACAACGGTCCATCGCCCGCCATCAGCCCCAGCCGTTCGCCCCAACCACGCTCGCCGACGGCCGAAAATGTTCGTGGCAATGGCAATGGCCACAACCTTCCTTCGCAACCCCTCAAGCCCGGCTCCGTGCCCACCACCACAAGACCGAAGCTTGGTGGTGGTTATTCCTCCTTCTCCTCTTTCGGATTGGGCCTCGGGGACTCTCAGCAGCCTGATGTCTTCGATGAGCTGGACAAAAACCTAGAGTCCGTCCAGTCCATGTGTGAGCATGCGGCGCACCAGTTCCTGAGGGATGGCGATTGCAGCGACGAGGTCGTCAAGATCAAGGACCGGCTCAGTGGGACCAAGACATCCGCAGAGAACCAAATAGATCGCATGCTGGACCAGGACGAGACCCTCAAAGCGAAGCTCAGTGAGGCGCCGGTTCGAGCTAGGAGCTACCGCCCACAGAGTATGAGACGGGGCGCTAGCCTTGCCGCGACAAGCCCGACTGCTGCAAGAGGCAGTGCCGAGGGCTCAAGAATTACCAGCGGTGGATTCGGTGGAGACAAACTCACAGCGGACTCAGAACCGAACCAATTTGGAGCATCTGGAGGGGTACTGGAGGTTGATGATGGGAGTGACGACGAAAACCGGGAGCCACCAAAATTACAGTATCGATCGACAAGAGCGATGGGTGCGCTCAAGACCGCCTCTCGAGGAGCGTGAGACTGGTTGAAGATCTCCATCGGCCTACCAAAGGAAACCGGAGACATTTCTCGTAAAACGAGATCGGCGAAGAACAAAAAGTTCGGACCACCCGTTGGCACAAATCCTTACAGGAGAGAGCTTTTGCAGACTCTTGGGGTTTCCGGATGGGTTGAGTGGCCGATTCCAGATTTATATTGGGCGAACCGTCACACGACCACGTGGAGGGAACACGGGCTAGTAACCTTGAACAACCATATGGCTTCACACGGGAAGGGTCTGGGCAACTAGGGACGCATTGTTGCACATAGCGAGGACGTCAATTTTTGGATACGGCCAAGGCGGCCGAGCAATATTTGGGTGACTGCACATAGCTCGGCACGGTTGGCACTGTTAGGATACAACAGCATTGTTTTAGTGAACTCGGAAGCCCAAAAGTCATGGCCATTCGAAAGATGGTCCTTTGAAAGTAACACAGATACCCTGAGCACCTCAGCCTACTTTTCTACCAGAGACGACCGGCGCGTGCCAGAAGATTCGCAAGTGATGGTGCCAACGTTGCTCCTGCAAATAGATGCTGCTCATTTGTCACTGCGGATTGTTGAATCCAAGTGACATCCGTCTCATTTTTGGCTGTTCGTTTTAGCTTGAACATGTGCTCGCCTTTCGGGTCGCCAGCTGGGATAGGCCTTGTGCCCTTCGCGCGAGAGCCGCCCTTTCCGCCGCATTAATCGCATGAAATAACGGGCAAGGGGTATCGCAGGTAAAGAGTCTCTGGGAAACAAACGATGCAAATCACCGACTAGAACATCACCTCCCTCCTCATTAGCTCGCCCAGCTCCCTTTGGCGGCGGGCGTGATACTCCGCGCTGCCAGGGCCCGGGCCATCCTGTCGTTCATTGGGCGCCGTCCCTGGCGGTGGCTGTCCTCCTCGCTCCTGACTACCCTCCCCTCCGGCATTGGCTCCCGGCTCTAGGTCTCTGATTGGCGCCTTCCGCTTCCAGTTGACAGTCCACACGAGCAGCTGCGGGCCCTTGTTGTGGGCTAGCAGCTTCTCCTTCTTTGTGCATTCCGCACAGCCAGGTGTCACATCTTGCGTGCTCCAAGAGGCCCCGCAGGCGTGGCATACCCCAGAAAAGTGATATGGCAGGCCGCGCCAGCTGGTCTTTTGCACCGGCTCGTCCGCGGCAGACAAGACGTCCATGTCCTGCGACCAGGGCGAGAGGTCGACTGGGCTGTCCTCGTGGCATCTTTCAAGGTGACTGAAGGTGTACGGGTCGCGCTCGGAATCAGACAGCCGCCTCAGGACGGGAAATCGCCAGCGACGGTGTGCCCATTCCACGATAGTTTGCATCTCGCCCTTTCTGTCCTCTGATGTCTCAAAGTCGATGGTCAGCTTCTGGAGGTTGGGCATCCGCAGGAAGAGGAGACCCCAGCAGGTCCAGCGCGGGATCACGCTGGGTGTCGAGGAGCGCAGGCGCGGCTCCACCCGTTTGTCAGCCTCGACCGAGGTGCGCATGCTGTTGTACACTGCAGCATTCAGAGTCAGTTATCAGAGCACCAAGGGAGTGGTTTCATACAAATAGGGGAAACAAAGGGCCACAGTGTGGCCATAGCCTATCTCAAACTACCAGCGTAATAAGTTCTTTGAGGCTAGGCCACAGAGGGGAGGTGTTTCTCCTGGAAGGGGTTAAGATTGTATCCAGAAGCTGCTTACTATGCACACATGTAGGTCGGCTCGCAGTTGGGCTGAAGGGGCTGATGACCAGTGGCATATTATGCTCCCAGTCACACCAATCTGTGCGACGCACATAAATACGTAGACTTGTGAGGTGCTCTGTTACACGCCAGGGGCGGAGGTCGGCTTCTGAAAGATCTCTTGGTGGTAAATGTTGTAAGTCTCGCCAAATCGATGGCCCTGCAGAGCCCGGAAGGTATGCATGTCGAGGCAGCGGACGGGCAGGGATGGTGCCTTCGTAGAATTGAGGAACAAGGAGAGGTTGGAGGGCCATCGGTGGCAGCTGCGGAGGCAGCCATAAAGTAAGCGGCTGTAACGAGTCTACACGCCGAAAATATGAGTAGGCACTGAATGCGCCTGCCACCTGATCCATCAGTTCTCTCTCGAGGAACCACACCTCTGAGAATATTTGCAGGTTCCGAATGTGTTGAGCAGCTCCTGGGGCAACCCCAGAGAAGTACTCTCTGGGAGACTGTGGACACCAGCACGGTCCCCTTTTGTTATAGAAGATCTTGCTGCCTTGCGACGGAAGCAAGTAAGTCTCGAGGTAGACGCGTCGACAGGTCCCGAGCAAGGAAGTATGTATTTTGCGCTGCCCTGCGTAGCCAGGCCGGAGCCAATCGCAACTATGCTTCACCTCACGGAAATGAAGAAGTAATGAAGCCGGGGGCGCCTGAACTGCCGGTGCTTGACCATTTTCGACGTCGGGCGTTTGGACGCTGCTTTCGTGGTCTCCCTGGTCTCCCTGGTCAACTGCCTGGCTAGCTTGACCACTTTCCATGTCGGGTTCATCGTCGAGCTCCTCATGGTCCTCACGGGCAGAGAACTCATGTTTTATCGGACGGTCTAGTGCTGGTGCGGTGAACTCAGCGAGTGCGAACTTGAAGATGAGATCGCGAAGCTCGGGAGGAATTCGGTTGAAGAAAGGCGATGACTCCTGCTGGTTCACATGGTCCCAAGAGCCGATGCGATGACTCATTGGGGCTCGAGCCTCGCTTGAGGGTTGAGAATTGCTTGTATCTGCCATGGGAAGGGGCAGAGGCCTGCGCTGGGGCAAGGCAATGCAAGGGGCGTAAGAAAAAGAGAGAAACTCGGTGACAGAGAGAAGGAGAGGGGAAAGCAAAGGGAAAGGGAAAGGGAAAGGGAGGGAAGGCGGCAGTCCTAGACTTGGCCAGCAGCTCCCATGTTTGTTCGTTCGTGTGTCATGGTTGGGAGCAGAGTGTGCTTGTGCCACCTCGAGTTGAACGCCCGTTCGAAACGAGCCGTTGTTCGTTGCGTTGCCTGCTGCGTCGAGGCAACGACGAGAAGGTGCGGGCCGTACGCGGACCAGGAGCCATGCGAGCCATGGGTTGCCTTGTCCAGGTACACAGTACCTATACGATAACTAAGTAGAAGGTAAACAAGCCACAGGGCTCCGCAATGACGTTGCGGGAATAGTACTATCGGGTGAGTAGTGTGGGAGCATGGGCCAAGGGTTCACCGCGGGGTAGCTCCGTCTTGTCCCATTTCTCCAGCCCAAGGGCCGAATTTGTACTCGATACATGTTTTAGGACAGCCTCGAAATAAACTCGATACCCACCCTTCCACGGCGAGCCTCATCCACACCAGCCAGAATGTCAACCCCGGAGGACCTCGTGCCCCGGTTCAAGCTCGAACGCTTGCTCAACCAGGGTAAGGCGACCGATCTGTCCCCCGGGGCCGGAGTGAAGTCTTCGCAATTATCTGACCTCGGCCTCCTTCCCCCCAGACCAAGCAGGCAGGAGAACCTCGCTCTCCGGCACCATCGACGGGCAGCCAGCCTTGCTGGTTCTGGAGCGCGCACCCTTTCCCAATTCCCATGACTACCTCGGGTCGATAGCCGGTAGCCTCCGCACGCTCAAGAACCTAGGCGCCAATGACATCTATCACTGGTACATGGCCAGCAGCGGCGCCATCGCCAACACGCAAAGTGACGACGAGTTTGCCGACCTGAAGATCAACTTGATATACCCGTGTACGGAACAGCACATCAAGAAGTATAGTAAACAGGGGGTCCGCTTCGTGACCGAGACGCCCGAGATCTACAGGGACAAGATCCGGCCGCACATGCAGGCCAAGCGAGACCAAGGCCGGCTGAATTGGGTCTTCAACATCATTGAGGGCCGGAAGGAGGTCGAGGATGTCATTTACAGGACGCCTCTCGGCGAGGCTGGCGACGAGGGCTTCCTCCTCCTGCCAGACCTGAACTGGGACAGGAGGACAATCGAGGCCTTGCATTTGCTGGGCATAGTGGAGCGCCGCGACATCTGGAGCTTGCGGGACCTCAAGGTCAAGCATATACCTTGGCTCGAGCACATGAGGGCCAAGTTCATCGAGGCCACCGAGAAGGTCTACCCCGACATCGAACCCGACCAGTTGAAGCTATATGTCCACTACCAGCCGACCTACTACCATTTTCACATCCACATCGTCCACGTGGCTCTCGAGGCCGGCGCGACACAGGCGACGGGGAAAGCCATCGGGCTGGAAAGCATAATCGAGCATCTGAAGAGCATGGGCGACGATCAAGAAAAGGGTCTGGACTCGGTGTCGTTGAGCTATACGCTCGGCGAGGCTAGCGAACTGTGGACGGATATATTCGAGCCGCTCAAGCGCGGTACTTCTTCTCAATCTCCAGCACCAGGTCGTTAACTTCGGCCCCGTGCGGGCAGTCCGTCCATTCTCCACCATCTCGGATGCAGTAGATCTCCTCCTCCAGGCGCACTGTACAGCTCTTGGTGACTCCGGCCTAGAAATCGTGCTGTTAGTCAAACATAGTCTCCAAGTCAAGTGTCCACAGACGCAGTGAGAGCGTACATCTGATGAGCGGCGGACGCTGTTCCGGAGCATCTCGACTCCCCAGGCACCATCGTCCTTGCTCGCGCACTTGTCCAGCTTCGCAAAGTCAATGGCATGCTCCAGAGCACAGTCCTCGATGAGACTCCTCTGTGGGATGTGTTGGTAGTCCTTCATCAAACACATGGAGAATCCGAGGTAGGTCTTCGGGTCGGGGTACAGGTCTTCGGCACAGAGAAGCATGATATTTCCAAGACCTAGTCGGGGCACGTCCAGTCAGTTTCCATAATGTCCGAGACTCGGCCGGGTGTGGGCCGGCCGAGCACGCAATCTAGACGGGGGCGGGGGGGTGCGGACTCACACTCCTCAGGCCCGTGCATACAGGCGATGCCGTCGTTCTCAGTCGGCGTGCCAATGAAGGACAGTGTGAAGTTGACCTTGTCGACGACGCGCACCATGGCGGGCAGGATCAGCTTCTGGAGGCAGTCCTTGGCGTCCGGGCACTTGGACATGATGTGCGCCTCGAGCGGCACCAGGGCGGCATTCGCGTCCGCACCCGAGCCCGAGGCCGGGGCCGGCGTTGCCGCCTGCAGCGTGTTGGAGAGGCGCGACGAGATGTCCGGCAGGGGGCTCAGCACCGACGACGGCCTTGCGTACAGGTAGAGGCAGAGGACGACCAGCGTCAGCACCAGCAAGGGCCGGAACCGCCCTGCCCGGCGGGCGTGGGTCCGCATCGGCGACCCTGCCGCGCGTGGGGGAAATGTCTTGTACTTGGCGTACTTCTCATCCATCTTGGATATCGCCGCAGGTGTTGCTTTTTCTGTAGCGTGTAAGGCAACAAGAATCAAAGTGGCTCCTGTCAAAATCCTAGGGATGGAAGGGCCGGCGAGGTGGCCATGACAAGTGCGTGGATGTCGGTGTCAGTTACCGACCAAACTATCAGCAATCGTGAAGTGTTCTACTCCACTGACGTGATTCAGGGGTAGGGTATCAGGTTGGGGGAAGGGGGGTCAATTTTTCTCCAAGAGCTCCCTGCTTTAAATGCTAAAACCTCATGATCACCATGTCCGGTGCAAGACAATCTGTGGGGGGATTTGCACAAGAGCCAGGCTGCAGTTCTATTTGTAGCAGTACAGAGTCCTTTAGGAGGCTTGTGGAGTAGGCCACCTGAGCATCTGCAGGATCTCTCCGGGCGCTCACAAAGGCGACCGTGAACCAACACCGGCATGTTTTCTTAATTTATGTATCTACTCTATCTGGGACGTCAGTTGTATACCTCTACCATAGAGTCTGCCATGTGATGCGCTTGCTTGGTCGCTAGCTTGATAGCAGCCTTGCGGGGAGAAGGGCAAGAGATTATCACATTCCCTTTGTCATGTCACGCTGGGAGAGGGGCAGCTGCCGAAGTGTAACAATCCACAGAATCAGACGCACGGCTCGATATGATTATCTGGGCGATTCCAGCGAAACGTTGGCCGTGGTGTGGTCGCGTGCGACTCGACGTTACGTTGTCACGGTTGTCACGGTTGCTCTCACCTTGTGGAGTCGTCGGCCGTGGAAGTGGGATGGCATGTGGGCAGGGGCCACAGGCGTTTTATTAGAAGCACCGTACGTGCCTGCGTGAACCGCTTAGGCGCTTGCCTAGTTGCCTAGGTCGTTCTGTCCAGCAGCCCACCCCAGGAGCCTTGTGCATGACCTCAGTTACACCTTCTACCGTTACGTGCCTACGGCGAGTGCTAGCCAAGCGAGTTGTTATTCCCAAGGTCATGAGCATCCATCCGTACACTCTTTCTTGTATCCCACCCGACACACTCGTTTGATCGGTTGTGACTCACTCACTCTTGGTATCCCATCATCTTTCAACCCCATCGGGTATTTTCGACCTTGGGGCTTAGCAGCAGCGAGCTATGAGCATACGTATCTCTACACCTCAGCAGGGCAGCACAATCAACAATGGCGTCTGGACAGGAACCGCCTCAGCAGTCCTTGGATGACTTCCTCCAACCTCTGCGCATAACCGACGAGGCTGTCCTCGTGCTCTCGCGGGAGCTGTACATCAAGTTCTCGGAACTGTCTACTAAGTCAGACAACCAGTTCTTGCCAACGCCCATTAGCGAGTCCCTCCTCAGGCGGGTCGACGGCGCCGATCGCGGCCGGTGAGTTATCTCGACTCCAGACACGCCACTGTTCATTCAGTCAAGACTGACCGTTTACCCAACCGCAGGTACCTTGCTATTGACATGTGAGCTCATTCTTGATTGCACGAGAATCACGGCCGCGTACTGACCAGGAGCTGCAGAGGAGGAACGAATCTCAGGGTCGGCTTTGTCGAGCTGCTCGCCGACGTGGCTGGCGAGTCCCGCAACGAGGGCGCTTCGGTTAATGGGGAGGGGCTCTCATCGTTCGCGCTCAACTCCCCACGGCTGCGTCGTCTCCTGGAGCGATCATGGCCCATTGGCGAGCAGCTCAAGGACTCAAACCCAGACAACCTCTTCGACTTTATCGGCGACTGCATATCGGTAGTAGTCCAGCAGGCTTGCAAAGACTGGGGCCTCAAACCTGACGACGAACTACCCCTGGGCGTCACCTTCAGCTTCCCCATGGAGCAGCAGTCGCTGCAGGTGGCGACCCTCATGCCTATGGGCAAGGGGTTTGCTCTCGATTGCAAAGTCGACCTGGGGGCCTGTCTTATTGCGGGTTACGAGGAACACCGTAGCACAAACCTCCCCCGTATCAGGGTCGCAGCCATTGCGAACGACGCGGTCGCAAGCCTGGTCTCGTTCGTTTACCAGTACCGCGCAAAGCCAAATCAAAAAGCCGTCATGTCCCTCATCTGCGGGACCGGCACCAATGCCACAATACCCTTGAAACTCAGCACTCTCAAGGAAAGCAAGCGCCCCAAGACAGTGAGCGTGATACCCGGACAGGCTGGCAATGACGTGAAGATAGCCGTCAACACCGAATGGAGCATCAACGGCACACAGATTGTTCTGAGCAGTTGTGGTATCATAACCAGATGGGACACACTTCTCAATATGAGCGTCGAGAAGCCAGGCTTCCAACCTCTGGAGTACATGACGTCCGGCCGCTACCTCGGCGAGCTGGGCCGCATCATATTTGAAGAATACTTGACAAGGGTTCTAAAATACAACATCTTCCAACTTCCCTTCAAGCTAAGGGACCCGTTCTCCATGAGCACAACATTCCTCAGCCATTACAAACCTTGGGACGATAAAGATGGCACCTTGGTTGAGCAACTGAGGAGGGAATTTCCAATTCCCAAGGAAAACGCGAAGTCCTCCATCGGCGAACCGCTTGAGTGGACACCAGAGATTGCCGAGGCACTCTACCGTATAGCACTTGCCATCGAAGTACGGGCCGCAGGTCTCATGGCTGCTTACACAATCGGCCTGCTCACATTGTCTGAAGACCTGCCAGGGCCCGTGCAGAAGGACTTTGTCGAGCCACGTTTCCAAACAGTCGAGTATGCGGTAGGATACACAGGTGGTTGTATAACTGGTTTCCAGAACTACCTCAGAGACTGCCAGGGGTTCCTCGATCGGGTTATGGCCAGAGAACACGGCAAGAAATTCCGTATTATCCTCAGTCCATGTCACGATGGAGGGATTACAGGTGCGGGAATCTTGAATGCGACATCATTGCATAGCGAGAAGAATTAGACGGAGTTTCTGTTTGCAACAAAAGCAGGCGAGTCCAGGCTTTGGGTAAGCGGCCATGGGCTGCGCTACTGTGTGTGGTCAGGGCTTTAAGAGCGTGTGGGAAGGATGCCTGAATGGTTGACTTCCTAAATAGCGATGGGTGTTCAAGACTACCCTGATGCAATATAATACCGACATATCTTATGATAAGAGTCCTTGATGCTGAAGTGGTTTTCGTAACTAATGAGACAAAGCGATATTGCACGTCTACTCTCTACACATATGAAGAGAGGGCAGAGGATGCAGCGAAGCAGGCGATCCATATCAACTCCTCGTGCACAATGATCGAGACGTAACTGGCGCAGACTGCAGATCTCCTTGATTCGTTGTGTCTTTTGTAAGAAGACGCTCAGAGATGACAAGTAGGTCTGCCACTTTGTTTCGCTATGGAACCAAGGATAAAGCCCACACGCTGCCTCAGCCCATAGTAGAAGGCGGTCTTTGTCTATCTGGTCATGTACCTTAATCCACTCAACGGTGTGCGGTGAGAACGATGAGGCAATTAAGGCCCCTACTCCTCCCACATGGCGCGGTGGATCATGCTTCTCAGGGGTCTTAGGCGGTCTTATAATAACTGACAGCATCGTGCTGCTGCGTGTATTTGCAGGTATGTAGGCAAGTGGATCGATCGCAGATGGCCACTGGCCGTCAGGGGGGCTCCCGGGCCCCAGAGACCCGTCACGCGGGGCCAAACAGCGTCATTTCACGCGTTTTAGCGTGCAGTACTGTGGGTGTGTGGTACGTGCAGGCGCTGCTGCAGCTCATGGCACGCGGCCCCTCCAAGAGTCCAAGCTTCTTATTATTACTGGTGTGTTATTTGTTTTGATTTGACCCCAAGTTGACCTAGCCATGGTCCAAAATGACATGCACATCTTGCACAAGTCCAGTCGCTCATTCTCTTTCATGACAGCAAACTAAGGTTCCTAAACGAGGAACTCAAATTTAATTCAATTCATTCCTTACTTCCAAAGCACTCGTTCCCCCGTCGTGTCGCATACGGTGACACCAGCCTTCCTTCCAAGGGGCGCCGTCAACTTTTGTCTTGCGCAGCTGGGTGACGTGTGTGGCGAGGACCGCCAACTTCGCACCCCTCGTTCACCATGTCGTCGCCAAAGGCCCAGGCAACTCCCACCAGGAGGATTTCGACAAACAGGATGAGAGACTCGGACGGCGAGCTGCTGCAGTCTCTCCACCAGCTTTCCCTCTCAACCTCGCCCTCGTCGAATCCGCCCGTTCCCGCGCGCTCGCCTCGTTCTCCAAACCCGACGCCAGGGGGCACGAGCTCCCCTTACAGACCAGCGGTCGACCGGTCACCCTCTGCCCTCAGCGTCAGGGCTGCCTCTCGAGGCCCCTACAATGGTGCTTCCTCAAATGGCCGGGAGTCACGCTCCGGCTCGGCGACCCCGACACTGCTTCGAAAGGCATCCATGAACTCGCTGCACTCGGCAAACGGAGTCACGCCCCTGCGCCACTCCAGCTCCGCCAACATGTCCCCGACCGCGATGCGCGCCACGAGCTCGCCCGACCCCCCACGACCGCCTCCTCCGTCTGCTAACTCCATAGCGAGGACGCACTTCACCAGGGAGCTCGAGCTTCTCCACGCCGAGGATTCGGACCGCGCAGCCGAGACGCTGGTCATCCTCCACGATTCGTGTTACGGCCATCGGTTTTCCCGCCCGCGCACGTCGCGCGCCACGCTGAGCACCATTGTCGAACGGCCCGAGAGGATAAAGGCGTGTGTCCTGGGAATCTCTGCGGCGTACGTGCTGCTCGGCGAGAGGCATGCAGAAGGCGAGCATGTATTGCACCCGAGCCTGAACCCGGCGGCTATACAGTCAATACCGTTTCGAATACATAAATCAGCGCGCCGAGTGTCTCTGACTTCGCCTGCGGTCACGAACGTGCACGGCACCAAATGGATGGAGGAGTTAAAGACCATGTGCGACTCGGCCGAGGCGAGGCTTGCGACGGGAGGCAAGGAGCTTCAGCGCCCGGAGATGAGCCGCGGACCGGACCACGAGCAGCCTAAGAAGCTGCATGAGGGTGATTTGTACTTGTGCTCGGAGTCGTTGGAGGCGTTGGAGGGCTCGTTGGGGGCTGTATGCGACGCTGTTGACGCCGTCTTTGCGGAATCCGGTCCCAAGCGAGCGTTTGTCGCGGTTCGGCCACCCGGTCACCACTGTTCTGCATCATACCCGTCAGGTTTCTGCTGGGTCAATAATGTGCATGTTGGGATTATGCATGGTATCCTCGGCCACGGCCTCACCCATGCCGCCATAATCGATTTCGATCTTCACCATGGCGATGGAAGCCAGCAGATCGCCTGGCAGCACAACTCTAGGGGCTTGGGCTTGGCGAAGAATGCGGCGTACTGGAAGAAGGCATCGATCGGGTACTTCTCGCTCCACGACATCAACTCGTACCCTTGCGAGATGGGCGACGAAGAGAAGGTCAAGAATGCAAGCTTGTGCATAGACAATGCGCACGGCCAGCACGTTTGGAATGTGCATCTGGAGCCTTGGAAGACAGAGGCTGAGTTCTGGGCGCTGTACGAGGACAAATACGCCGTCTTGCTGGAGAAGGCCCGGAAGTATCTGAAAGCGCACGCGGAACGGCTTCGCATGGCGAATCAGACGTCAAAGGCAGCAATTTTCCTGTCGGCGGGCTTCGATGCGAGCGAGTGGGAGGGAGCTGGCATGCAGCGTCACGTTGTCAATGTGCCGACTAGCTTCTATGCCCGGATCGCTCGAGACGTCACGAAGATTGCTGAGGAGCAGGGCACGAGTGTCGATGGGAGAGTTATCAGCGTTCTTGAGGGTGGCTACAGCGATCGGGCATTGACCTCTGGGGTTCTCAGCCACGTCAGCGGTCTCGCTGGCAGTGACCCTACCCCAAAGGGCGAGTCAAATGGGCTTGACGGCACGACAAACCAGAGAACGGGGATCTCGCACGACAGGAGAAACTCGTTGGAGCTGAAAACGCGACCTCACCCCTACGATCCCTCTTGGTGGAGTTCCGAGGACCTAGATCTGCTGGAGACCGGCGTCATGGCGTCCCCACCGCAGGTCAAGGCTGCTCGGAACGGGCCGCTTCCGACATACTGCACACCAACTCATTCCTCGACCGCGAAGATGGTCGACAGCGCACGTCTGCGCCGGCAAGCATCTATGAACGGCATTGCACCTCCCAGGCCGCCCACGCCACCGCCCCCCGAGGTGCCATGGTATACCGCGGCCCACGGGCTATGTGCAGTGCTGACGCCCACGGATCGGACGACGACAAGTTGCGGGCCGGAAGACCTCTCTGCTGAAGCTACACGGATCCGGCGTGACCGGCAAATGGCCCTGGATGGCACCCTGCCGCCTGAAGGTGGTAGAAACACTCCGGCGCCGC
The DNA here is from genome assembly GCA_021399435.1 of Diaporthe sp. PMI_573. Taxonomy (NCBI): domain Eukaryota; kingdom Fungi; phylum Ascomycota; class Sordariomycetes; order Diaporthales; family Diaporthaceae; genus Diaporthe; species Diaporthe sp. PMI_573. Next base: position 780,012 of record JAJTUP010000034.1, read on the forward strand.
CGCCGGCTGCAGCACCATCGAGGATGGGTCTGCGTGAGAGGAAGCCTACAAGTTACTTCGAGGGAGATGATGATCTTGGTAAGAACAGGAGGAAGACTGTCGCCGGAGCTTCAGTCACCGCTTCTGAAAGGGTATGCACCATCTTAGGCGATGTTAAAAGCCAGTCCCACCTTATCTCGCTCAACACCGGGGGTCTTTTCGTTACCTTGATTGCTGACAAACGATACCAGGGGCCGTCACGCAGCAATACACCACAGCCTGGTGACCGGGCTCCAACGAGACAAGGTCGACGTGTTAGTGCCGCATCAACAATCCTTGAATCTCTTGACGGCTCACCGGGCCACGCGGCCCCCTTGGACGAACGACCAGCGACATCGATGACTGAGAGGCCAGACACATCCATGAGCGTGAGGACGACTGCGGGAGGCCCACTCGCCGTCAAGAAGACCCGGACGACTAAAGCAAAGAAGGAGGCGCCCAAAGCCCCCCGGCCAAAGACTGCAGCTCCTGCTACGAAGGCTGCATCAAAATCCAAGTCATCTAGTCCTATCGAGCAGGCTCAGAATGCCCAGGCACCTCCGCCCAAGTCTGGCGATGATCTTGAAAAGATCACATCCGGCTTCAAAAAGATCACGCTGGTTACGAAACAACAGAAGGAAGCGCGTGCAAGGAAGGAAGCGACTACCTCGCCACCAAAGCCTGCAGCTACGGATGCTAGAAAGCAGACGCCTCTGCCACCATCCAGCCCTGACCCTATAGCGGTCCAGCAACCAAGCCCTCCAACCGAGACCGCCTCGCAGGAAAGTCTTCCACAAGAGATACCTCTCCCTAGAAGTGGCCAGGACACGCCCACGGGGCCTCCCCCTCCGCCCCAAACTGCGACTCCAGATGTCTTCATCCAGTACCAGCCGGACGGACCGGCCCCAGATATCGCCGCTTCGCAGGAGCCTCTGACGTGGCTCCCTCCAAACACGGCCACACCCAGCGTGGCCAAGCAAGCGGCGCCAGACGTAAGTACGACGCCCACGCCAATGAAACAGGTTGACCCGGCTGCGCTCCGGTCACCAAGCCCGATGAAGCGGGCTGACCTGCCCACCTTCACACCAACCTCCCAGATCCCCTTTGCCCCCCGGACGCCGACCGACTGGTCGCTGCCGAGGGTCAAGGGTGAACGGCAGCTTGACGATGCCATCTGGGAGGTGCCCGAGACACCAGAGTGAGCCACCCTTGGGGCAGCTCTATGGGTGGACTGGTGTTTCATCCGAAAGGGTCGGTTTTTTTCCCATGTGGGGAGCTTAATGTTTGTTTCTGTAGATTTGTTCAAATAGGGTGGGAAGAAGGGTTTCTCAAGAGGAGGGGGGGCCGCTCTTTTCACCCGGTGTCTATCTCGCTGGTCAGTTTACTTTGCTTCTTCGAAAGGTCGTTGATTTTGAGTTTGTCCGGTCTTGTACTCCGTAATGCTGTAATTATCGATACCCATATTGCTCTTTCAAATGGAAGGTTCAAACAACAAGCTCTCGTTGCGATAATTACTCATGTCCTGGCTTACAATTGTGTCGTCCCGCCCCTCCCGCCCGCCCGCCGCGCATGTGAAGACAAGACAACATGCGTATGGCTCAACGCTGAAGTGTGCCCAGATGCGTGTGGGCGCAAGCGCCTGACGACGCCGCAGGTGGCAAACACAAAAGATCGAGCCAGCGGTGGAGGCGCTGCGCTACGACCCTAGTTTCACGGACCGTCCCAACGGCGCGGGACCAGCTGCGGGTGTTGGGCTGACGGGTAGGGCTGAGGTCATGACTACGAGCGTTGTGAGCTTAATTTAGTGGGGTCTACAGCAGAGAATTCGAGTAATGAGGATAAGTAGTACTCCTATTATATCCGGTATATCTCAAGGCGTGATGGCGCCTGGATCAGCGCCAACCAACTTCTCAGGTGGTTGGCGCGGATAAATGTCGAGTCGCTTCAACAAGAATCTCCATCAAAAGGGGCTGGGTACACAGTTTCGTACGTGATTCGACAGGTCGAATTCCGAGTCTTGAATCTTCGGTTCTGTCTTTTGGGGCGTTCAGTCATATAGGTATCAATGATCGACGACGATTGTAAAAAAGTGAAAAGCCCTCCCTCCTCCTTTGAGCTCGCTTCCCACGTCAGAGAGGACCGCCAACCCTCCAAAGCGGTATATCCACAAGTCCGCCGTCCCGACCTCGCTTTTTCCCATGATGCTTTCATAATTGAAACATCCCTCCGACCCGTCACCCTCCTCCTCCGGGCACGAAGCGATGCCGAGCGGGGCTTTTAAAATTATCGCGGGTATTGATCCGCTTTAATGTGCTGCGTTTTATTAAGTATGGCTCCGTAATATTCAATTCGTCGTCTTGGCCAGAAGACAAGCCCGCCCCCCCCCCAATAACGCCATTATGCCGAGGCAGTGAGAAAATATCAGAAGAAGTTGCCGGAAAATGGTTAGGCAAGGGATCAAGTGTTCAGGACCGCGGCATGACACTCGGTGCCGATGTTGGGGGTGTCCAAATCACCGGTCTGGGTGGGCTTCAGGTAGCAGTTGCCCGGGGCGCCGCCCTTGAGGGCCTCGGCCTTTGGCGTCCACAGCGGGATGAAGCTAATGCCGCCGCAGGTCGTGTTTGTGTTGTTGCTGCCGAACAGCTTGGGCAGGTATTGGTTGTAGGAGGCGCAGTGGTCCATGCATGTGTCAAAGTCGGAGGAGAAGAGCGCCATCAGCGGGCCGCCCTTGGCGTCCTTGTTGCACTGGATGGTGAAGGACCAGTTGCCGAATACTAAAGAGTCGACACTGTCAGCCAAAGGGGGCTCACAGGGGACATACACATACACGCCGTGAACTTCAGGGTTCGCTTACATGAGAAGGCGTCATAAGTGGTCCCCGTCACCGCGTTCGGGTCCGCCGAGCAGTTCCTGTCAAGCTGGGCGAACGGCGTGCTCGTCGCGGATGCCGCGTCCCCCGTGGCCGTGGCCGTGGCGGAGGCCAGCGACGAGCTCAGCTCGGCGACCCTCGCGTCGGCCGTGTTCGCCCTGCTCGCCTCCACGCCCGTGCCCGCGGCGAGACCGATCACGGCGGCGGAGAGCAGGGCGATGATGACGCACAGCACGAACACCAGTGAGGCACAGCCGCATATCGTGCCCTTTTTCTTCCCCCCGTCTGCGGGCGCCTGGCCGCCGAGCGAGGCGTTCTGGGGCCTTGGTGATGTCGGGTCGAGCTGGCTGCCGCCGTAGGCCGAGTAGGGCGTGCTGCCTGGTGGGTACTGGGCATCTTCTGGTTTTAATGGATACTGCTGGTATTGCTGGTATTGCTGGTATTGCTGGTACTGTTGTTGTTGGTTGTACTGTTGTTGCTGTTGCTGTTGCTGAAAGTGCTGCTGGTGTTGGTGGTGTTGCTGCGGCACAACGGCCTCTGGGTAATCCTGGCTGATCACCTCGGGAGCTTGATGTGCGTTGTGCTCTGACTTTGGGCCCATCACCGTCAGCCTGGTATGACGCGACAACGTGATGGAGGATCCGCAGGGAGGCGCCCCGAGGGAAGAGCGAGACTGCGGCGGTGTACAGGCCAACTTACTGTATCCATAATTGTGGTGTAAGCGTACTTGTCCCGGGAGTCTGAGTTCGACATGGAACAGCGAGAAGCACTCTGGCTGGGCAAAGGAACAAGAAAACCACAGTCACGCAAAGCCCAGGCCGCGAAGTAGGACAGGCATGTCAGATGAAAAGGAAGAGAAATGGGCTGCCCAGGCCCTTAGGGCAGCCTGGCAGGGCCTGGGCCAAGTCGAGCTCAGCTGAACGGCGCCCAGGTTCGCGATCCTTCAGGGAATTTGACGCTAGCCATGCAGCTGCTGCATGGGCTGCATGGCGACGGATCGAGCCAGCCCTTGCGAGCCATGCCCTCCGCTCGTGCAGGGTGCGGCCGCCTGTCGCGTCTTGTCGAGACGGGCTGTGTTCCCCCTGCATATAATATGTTGCAGTCACTCTGCAACATATGCTCCTCGTCGTTTGTGCTGCTGGCAGCCGACAATTGTCGTCGGTCTGGAGCTGGGACGAGGGCCAGAGACAAGCCGGGATGGCTTGTGCAAAGGACCTGAATGGTCTACACAGTAGGCCCCGCCCACCGAGGGTCACACTGAGGGTCACATCGCCCCCATTCGGACACTTGGACGATCTTTATCCGTGAGTGGGAGCAGCGCCAATTTGGACAGGATGCGACGGCGGAGTGCGAGCAGGACCAGGTTGTCTGGGCTGTACATGCTGACCCGGCGGGCTGGGAAGGATGAGATCCCAGACCCTTCCCCCAATTGGGACCCTGGGACCTTGGGGCCAGGCCCAATCTCAGATCGCCAATCGTCTGGGCAGTCCTGTCAGCCCGTCGGCAGTTGCGGAGAGCGGGTCCAATTTCTACACTATGTGTGAACACACCCACCCCTTTTCCCTGCTGACATGCCACACTAACACAATGCACAGTACCGCGTGCCACAGATATCAGGGGCCATTTGTCTGGCCTGTGGTACGCCGCCGCGCCGGTGTCGATATAAGCTTAATTGGTGGCTTGATCCGTTCAATGCGGCCCAGGGCTCGTGCCTGGCAATATTAAACGGGCCTTATGCGGTCCTGGGCATACATAAAAGATACCTATTCTGCCTCGATGATTGTGGGTCGACAAAAGTACCGCTCATGACTCGATCTCGTGCAAGTTCCCGCCCTTCGGCTCCGCAGCAGGCGGCTCGGAGACGACTCTGTGGACATATATACAAGCATATTGGAAATAATATCCCCCCTCCCCTCCTCTGGGACAAGGGCGCATGACTGCAATGGTTGCAAACAAGCTTTTTCTCGAGTGTCTGCTGCGCGACACTATCCATGGACACATGTACTGAACCACCTAGGCAGTGCTTACTGCCCAGCCTCCTATGAAATAACCCCCCACACGCAGGGGGGTTATCCCATAGGAGGTTATCCTACAGGAGGGTATTTTATAGGTGGTCTGCCATGGGGGGTATTTCATATCAGGATATCCTACAAGAGGGTATCCATACAAGGGTGTCTTATAGGTTGGCATACTATGGGAGGATAACCCTCAGGAGGTTATACTATTGGTCAATATCCCCTACAGAATGACTTCCATGGGACAACAATATGTAGGAAAACCTCTTAGAGAATAACCTCTTATAAGCTATGATCAGGTGGATAGTAGGCAAGTCACATGGCCTTGCAATGACGTTTGCAAAAGTTTTCAGATGTGGCTGTTTTACCGTCACAATGATGTGTGTGAAGTTGGAACTCGAAAGATGAAATTAATAGGCAAAGACATGCGAGTGACTTCCAGCCTATGATATTAGCTACAGATTCTGCACAATACATGCCAATTTGGAGCGCTAATTACATTGCTTCAGTAATAGAATCCTCTCTTCCGAGGTCAGTCCGTGAAGATCCAGAAATTTACTGTCTGGGAAACGGTTGGGAGGGTTGGCCACAGATCGAGATGTGCTTGGGCCTCTGGCACCAGTTCGACAGTATCAAGGAGTCTGAAGCCAGTTGGGATGTTGATTTAACCGTAGATTCTCGGCGCGAAAAGAGTATCTAAGGGGATTCAGACAAGCGCCGCAATTTCCTGGTCCCCTATTTCGACAGGGATCATCTCCGAAAGGTCGTAAGCATTTACAAGCTCTGGTGCACAAGGCGCGACTCCTCGCTAGCCCAGCTTTCCAACTACTTCGAGGAGCATATCGACAGGCTCAATGCTAAAGGGCCCCTGGAGCAGTTGATGAAAATCGCGGTCTTTACAGAACGCTGGATCGTTACTGTCATAATGGACACCAGAGATCCGGATAACGTGACCATTAATATGATAATGAACGATTGAGCAATCGAGAATGAACGCAAATTGTGGGCGGCTGCTACAGTTATATCCGAGGGGAGGGTCCGAATGTGGCTCTAGTCGAAGTTGTTCGAATATCAGGCTCGACACATTCGTAGCAAATCCTGCGGCGGCCGAAGACACCTATAGAGAAGTCAGTTCATTGGATGTCACTTGCATTTCACGCTTTGGAGACTCGAGATGTGCACCAAATGATACGAGTGAATTGGATCGATACCGGTAGGATGACCTAAGGAGAAAGGAAAGGAAATGCTTTCGGGACGCATATGTACGGACTCCAGGTATAGAATGGTAAATGTTTGCTTAGTGCCCGTTGTACGGGAAAATCAGGAGTGTTCTACTGATGATGTATATGACTTCCGTGACCTAAGGCACTTGATTCGTAAAAGTCAACATAGCATGCTCACGGTCTTGTGTCGAGACTTTGGATCGATTTTTCTTTTCTGCGTCTGGCACTACGGAGAGCTGACCTCTATAGAAGATCCGACCGTCCGACCAGCCGTTTCCATACGCGCATTCCACCCATCACATCTAAAACTGCAGGCGATCAGTAGATAACAGGCCAATCCGATTCCCACCGAATTAGATTGATGCCCAGGAGCGCAGTGCCGGCATTGTTGTAATAATGGTATACGAACACATCAGCATCCGCGTCTGTAAAGACAGATGGGTGTCCGGGCCCGTGAATCGAGCCATGGCTGGCCATCACCTCGGTACCGCCTCCATTCGTCATGCTCGCGCCGCTTTTGTCCACGTACGGACCCGTGATACTAGTAGATCGGCCAACCATGGTACGGTACGTGCTGGAGGCGCCAGCGCAGCATCTATCGAATGACACCCACAAGTAGTAGTAGTTGCCGCGGCGAGTGATGTAGGGTGCTTCGACTGCGCCGTCGACGGCAGTGCTGCGGCGGGAGAGGGAGACGAGGTTCGTCCCGGAGCGCTTGCCCGTGCTGGGGTTGATGGAGATCATCTTGATGCCCGTCCAGAAGGAGCCGAAGGACAGCCACCAGGCGCCCGAGGCGTCGATGACAAGGTTGGGGTCGATGGCGTTGTAGTCGACGGAGTCCGAGGACTCGATGACCAGGCCCTGGTTGGTCCACGACCCGGAGGCGGCAGTGGGGCTCGTGGCCAGGAAGATGGCCGACTTGCGCGACCCGAAGCTCGATGCGGAGTAATACAGGTAGTACTGGTTGTTGTGGAACGAGATATCTGGGGCCCAGAGGTTCTTGTTGCCGTTTGTGTATGGAGTGGTCCAGGACGCCCCGTTGGGAAACACGGCGCCCGCCTCGCGCCACGCGGTTCGATCGGTAGACGTCTTGAGCGCCACGTTGTCTCCGGTGTGGGCCATAATGTACGTGCCGCTTGAGCTCTTGATGACGGACGGGTCGTGGACGGTGGTGGCGCCTGAAACCGGGCCCGGGTTGGGATACTGAGCGCTTACGCCCGAGGCGATAGACACGACGGCCAAGATGCCGCCGAAGAGCCGCTTCCACATTGGCGCCATCTTGGGATGAGGTCCGAGTTGGCTCTTGAGTTTCTGTACCGGAACAGATGCGCGTGGCTGGTCTCTCTGCCGACAACTTGGAGAGAACTGCGGCCGGAGCGAGTATATCAAGAGGCTAAAAGAAGGAATGAATCTCGACCTGATGGTAGGCACAAACAGCGCAACACTTGAGTCGATCTTGACTCCATGGTCTTATAATTGAGCACTTGAGAATATTTGGTGTTTTCAGTTGTCGTCGGAATTGAGGTCGCGGTGCACGATTCGCGCAACGATGTCGTTCCTAAGCGCGCCACGGAATATTTACAAAGCAGTCCGTCTTGGCTCGTCTCGTGACCCTGGAAGCGTGCCCCGTTCAGAAATTGCGACACTGTCAGCGGAGGGGAGGTTCCGCATCTGAGCTTCGGAAGAGCGCCGACTCTTCGGAGACTCGCTGCTCGGCCTGGTTGGAGAAGGAGGTGAGCCGGAAACAGCAGAGTGAAGGGGAAAACACTTAGGCATTGGTATCTTTAGATATTTCGCACGAGGCAGGCCTTTCTGAAGATCCCTCAACCACTCCACGGCTTATCGAGTGTCAGCCATGCTGAGTTTATTGCATCCACCGCCCAAGTTCTCCATTATTTTGGAAGACCGCCGCGAAAGGACAAGCCGGGTGTCTTTGCCTATTTGGATCTCCCGGGTCCACTTTCGTGCGGCAGTGTTCAAGTGCCCGTATTCTAGTACCGCCACATGTGCAGCTTGGCACAGTTCCGAAGAACGGGCTGCCTCGGCACTTCTCCGGATTATGCTTATCTGCAAACGTTAATTGTGAGGTGTAGGATCGCTTCAAGAATATCTCCGTGTGATCTAATGCATGCTTGCGCCTTACTGCCGCACACATGGTATATAGGAGCTTGACCTAAGTTCAGGTTGCAACCCGCAGCATCTTTAACAGCTTGACATGGCATTTCTTTCTCTAAGCCAGTATTTTGAGCAATTGTAAATGAAAAATCAACATGTGAGTCACCTGGCCATCATCTGTGCCTATCCGAATTTACGCTTTAAAATACAAGCATTGGCGACGGAGCTGCATTTCAGAAGAGCTTGTTACAATACAATCCCGTCCTGGCTAGTTTCTAGAGATTATTTAACTCAAAACACCCAACCTAGTTAAATTGAATTACCAAGGAGGCATCCGAAGGTATGAGTCGATTCGTCTTGACTCCTAGACAAGAGCTAAGTTCCTCGCGAGGAGCTTACCCGCAGACTTCCACCCCCGAAAGACCAATCAGTACGCTAGAGGGAAAGATCAATTCCCATCTCAGTTGAACCCCTCCTGGGCTGTCTTCTGGGTCCCTTTGGCCGGAGTCTCCCATGGCTCCATGTTCTTCACCCAGTTCTCCAACGTTGGGTTGGGTATATATCCGGGCTCGAAGAGACCTTTCATTATTGTCTCAGTGAAGATCCCGATATCTACAGAGAACAATGCTCACTTTCCCCAAAACTCACCTGCCTTAAGAAATGTCAAGCCAGGCTTGCTAGCCGACCTCAGCCAGATGCCTGCGCCGCAGCCGTCGCACCAGGTGCGCGTCATCTCGTTCCCGCTGTCCGCCTTCTGCGTGTAGGTCTTGGGCTCCGGACTCATGGTCTGGATGTCTGCCGTCTGCACGAAGAGGTGGGCCGAGTGCCTCCATCCGTCAGCCTAAGGCGTAGTACTTGGATGTGGGCTTGAATCCTCTCTGCCCCAGGGTGCACACCAGGGGGGATGGGAACGTTCTGCTGCTCACATTGAGCTGGCCCATTTGCGTCAGTCGATACAGTCTGATGTAGATGGCGTGGTCAGCTCTGCTGTGCCTGGGAACCAAGTCCGCTGCGCGCGGCTCATGTACACGTAGCAGTCGACAATTTGTGTCACTCACGACATAAGTTTATGTCTGTGGGCTTTGGTATCGTATAGACATGCCGGCCGCAGTTGCAACTTCCAGTAATTATGTTGACTATTTTGACTTTTCCTGTCTTGTTGTTTTGAGGCTATTGTAACCCACATTGATTGCACATGAGATTTGGTGAGCAGACAGGTACTTGAGATGCTCAGACTTTGAGAGCGTCTCAAAGTTTATGGATGCATTATCGTCATAGCAGCCGTTGAAGAAAACGTCATACCCCCTTCTCCCGGGGTACTAAGTTTGGAAGAAGACCGCTAGCTGTTTCTATAAATGACACTAGCTTCAGCTACATCAATTAACATCACGACAAATTGAAAACCCTAACGTCCAAACCTCCCTTTCCTGCGCACTAGTACCACTAAAATCACATAAATTATTACAGTAACACAACCACAGTCCAAAAAATAATAATCCGAAAACGTTATAGTGGAATCCCGATGTTTTGCTTACCTCCTGTCGTGTTATTCTATAGGAAGTTGTTCCGCAGAAGACTTTCCCAATGGAGATCTTCCCAGGGGAGGCTATTCCAGAGGAGGTTATCCCAGAGGAGATCATCCCACAGGTGGTTGGGCAGTGCTTATTGCCCCATCTCCAGTGGGGAACATCCTCTCGTGGAACAACATTCTGTAGAAAAGCCCCCCATAGGATAACATCCTATAGGATAATCGGGTACCTAGAAGGTAGGCAAGCTATAGGGGCTCCGCATTATTGTTTTTGCATTGGCTGGGTTGATGTAAAGGTGTAAGTGATTGATTGTCTAAATAGGGTCTTGAATTTCTCCTCGAGCACATGGATCATCATGCAAGTCGCCCGCTAACCTCCATGATAGGTATCTGGGATGCAAGCATTCATTCCATGGAGCAACATGTCATCACCTTAGAAATGAGGGCTTAAAGCGCCAGCAGACTCTGCAGCACTTCAATGAAGCGGACCCGAAATGACTCTCTGAATCCCTCATGAGCCCGCTGCATAGACTGGAGTATGCTTCGCTCCTCCCGTCGTCGTGTAACACACACCCCCACGCCGCTCTCTCCGTTCTCCTCGGCAGTGACAGGGTAGCTCATGTTGATCCTGTCAAGTTGCCGGTTGGCAACACGATACAGCTCCATGGTCTTGCAGTCGAGACCCACGATGAGCCAGTTGAGCTCGCAGGCGGCCTTTTCCAATGCTTGCTTCCTTTCTCCATCGCCCAGGGCGTCGCAAAGAGTCACGGCTCGGCTCAAGGACAACTTGAGGGTCCTTTGGTCGGTGACTGGGGCATCTTGAGAAAGTATGTCGATGCAGTTGCCGATCAGATCCGACACAGACCGCACGCCGTTCTTGAGGTCCATTGTGCCGTCTGGTATGGAAATGGCGCTATTGGTAGTATTTTCCACGTTGCCTCGACCGTATGTCTGGTCCCCCAGAGTCTTCCGCTCCGTTTCTGGGATGCATCTTTGAAAGAAACCGTACGTCGCTTCCAAAACAACTTGCCTCACTGCACGGCCAACAAACGCCAGCGTCTCTCCGTCAAGATTGGAGAGCTTCGAGTCTGGATTGTCAGCGAGGACATCCTCAAGGCTGCGCTGGGCGTGTCCGTCTGAATTGGTTTCCTCAGTCGTCAAGTGAACAGGCGCGGGTTGGACCTTGAAAATATTGATCCCACGGCTTTCGACAGTCGAAGCCTCGCCAAACAGTGAGTTGTAGGCCTCGTCAGGTTTGGCAGGTGAAACATCCACCAGAGTCACATCCTGATCTCCTTCGTCATGAGCGTTGATCGTCGATGGATTGAAGGTAAGCATTCCGTGATTGACTGCTAGGTCGATGTGGCCACCTCGGAGTGACGCTTCGGATGCCTCGTCGGGGATCATGTTGGCACGCCGGGATTGGTCTTGGTTGCAAGTATTGTCCTGATATACGGCGATGTTGTGGCTTGCCTGTCTCTGGTTGTTGCTCTTGGCCTTCTTCGCCGCCTTCTGTTTTGACTTGTTCCCTCTGTTCCTTGCCATGCCGTTTGTCCAAGGCTGACGTCCTCAGCACGTTTTGAAGATTCGTTTGCCAATGGGCGCCACGCTTCAAATATTCGATCGAGCTCTGGTAGACCAGGCTGTGTCCTAGACTTGAGTTCTGTTTGCAACGTGTCAAGGAGCTTTTGGACCTCCAGACATTGGTATTTGTCGCGGGGCTCGTTGAGTGAGGAGGATGTTTTTGCAGACTCCTTGGGAGAAGTTTACTTCAGGGGAACAAATTCAGAGGTCACCAGTAACTGCTCTTTTTGCAAAGATGTGGACAGGTTTCGGGCAGGCGCGACGGAATGAAGCTGTCCCACGTTCAAAGGGTCCCCCTCTGGGTGTAGTTACAAGCTGGCAATCGTCTCAAGTTTGAGAGGTCAGGATAGTCAATGGTCTGCCTTTGGTGATATCTTGTTCGTTCTTCTTCGCCTCACCATGACATCAAACGCTCGCTTGCACTCTCTTGAGTCTCACTCCCACTAAACCACTCTAGGTGTCGGTTGATTGAGCTGCATCTCTTCGCGCCTTCGCCCCGGCCTTTAGTGATTCCCATTTGTCGCGGTACTTGTCAAGATTGTGCCTGAGGCGTTTGTTGTCCTTCTCAAGCACCTCAAACTGTTTACTGGCCGTGAGTAACTCCTCCTCCAGATCCTGGTTCCTCCTCTTCAGCGCCTCATCAGCCGCTGGGCCCTGGGCGCCACCACTATGTGACATTGGTGATCCAGGTCTAGCAATGCGCATGCTGTCCGCCAGTGCGAGGCGAGAGTGCTGAGCACTGGCCTCAAATAGTTGCAAGCGCTTTGTGACCCTGTCGAGCATACTCTTCAGGCTGGCATTCTCGGTGCTGAGCTCCTCGATGACATTGTAAAGATCCCGCTCCGTCTGACTCTTACCTACTCGGCGCTTGGTTTTCGGAGAGATAGACGCTTGGGACTCCCTCGCATCAACAAAGTCATCCTCGTCAGGGTCGTCAACCGTCTCCGCTTCACCCTCGTGAAGTGATGCGGCCATGGCACGCCTCCTCTCCTTCTGGTCAAAGTTTAATATATTTGCATATGAAACGGTGTGGCCACTGGTAGGCACGACATAGAACGAGTCGTTCACAGCATGGCCGTCGCGATGCACTGCACGTAAGGCAGCTTTTGAGTATATCTTGGACAAGTCTGGTTCCTCGCCCGGTGGTGGTATAGCCTTGCCGCGATCTCGCTTTTGTGGCGGAACTTCGAGTGTGGTGATCTCTGCAGTAGATTCCTCGGTGATCAGAGGCAGGCCGGCGAAAGCCAAGGGCGTTGAGAGGCGGTTGATGATGTTGCCAAAGGTGCTGTAGAACCGAGAGAAGCCCTCATCAGCTGCTGCATTCCCAGGCGCAGGCTCGGTCTCAACAGCCTCGTGGAGAGAGGGAGGCCGCGAGCTCTGGGATGGAGCTTGAGTAGGAGGCACCCAACTCGGCTTCGGCTTTCCGGTCTTGCTGTCGAGCATGTGTTGCATTTTTGTGCGCGAACCGGTATTCCGAGCCGTCAGATCAACGTTTCCTGGGGCCTGGTCATTTGATATGCTAGGCGCAAGTGGTTGACCCCGATACCGTGAGGCACGGATGCCCCGCGCCGACGCCAAGTTGCTCGCGATGGAGGACGAAAGCTCTCGGGATGGAGGATAGCGGCGCTGCGGTGTCAAGCCGGGTATGGCTGCAGGGGCCTTCGATGCGCTGCCCGCGACAGGACCAGGCGAGGCATCAGAGCCGGCGGCCTCGGCGTGGTCTTTGTCTCCTGCCTCGCGATCATGGTTCTCGGAGGTCGCGTGTTTACCGGGATGGTCTACGGAGAATTTGATAAGCTCTGAAAGCTTCTGGTGGTGTTGTTCGAGCAGCCGAAGGGTCCGAAGGGCCTCGATGCTGGACGTGGCTTTTGCGGCATTGGAGAACTCTCCTGCGGCGAGGGTATGCTCGTTGATGGCGACGGTGGAGTCGGCGGTCTGCGTAGCGTCCAAGGCAGCTTTGGCATGATCATGCGCCTGTCAAGACCCGGTCAGCATGGGCCGTCCTGCCGCCACGGAGAAGAACGGATGAGCATGCCTTGATGAGAGGCGCAGAGTCCATGGTGCTCGGGTCGAGCAATATGAGCCCTATCGCAGCCGGTGTCGCTCGCGCAAGACACGAACCGCCAAGTCAGGACGAGGGCTACATGTGCGCCTGCGCGACTGGGGAACCAGGCAGGTTACAAACAACCCGTTTCGAGGGGTCGTGATGGTTTGGTGCACGGGTTTTAACTAGTGGTCCGCTCGTGGTGAGGTCCAAGAGTCCTTCAGCAAAGGCAGGGCGAGTTGCTTGCTGACCCGCTGTGGTGAGTTGAGTCTTGTCACACGGGGATGTACAAAGTATGGCTGGCGGGATGAAGCCGAGGGGCTATCGGGGCCGAAGGAGAAAGGAGCTTCTGGTCCGAATGCCTGCCCCGAGGCCAAGCACTTCTTTGGTCTGAGCAGGCCTATGGTCTTGGTTCCATCCAACCACGACAGGATGACGTGAAACATTACCGACCATGATATTCCCATTGCCTCTAGCCTAAACAAAATACAGCAAGGACGGTTGGTACATACCGCATATGCTGACGGCTTCCCGCGGGCTTAGACTACGTAGCTACCTACCTATAGAGGTACCTATAGGCAACCCCAGATCCCTCTACTGCCTGGCAGCCTTGCACAAATGCAAGACTGGTTGGTGGCTTGTCCAGAAGCCGTCGTAGCCGGCGTACGAGGTCGCCACACACTGGAGCAGCATCCCTCCGTATTCATTTGCCAACATTGTTGGTGTTGTCTTGGACGTAATAGACAAGCAGGCATTCTACGTCCACTACAGCTTCTGTGACGGCGCTCAATGCCAACCGTGCCACTACCATTGTCAATGCTCACCAGTACTGCTCTAATCGAGGAACATCGAGAGCAAAGAGAGCAACGGACCATTCGACTCGCACACGCGTTGCCATGACGTCGACCGGGACTGGACCCTCGAGCCGACACGATACCCACCGACCTTATTGACTCGACTTGCCTTGCGCGCGCCTGAGCCTGCAGTTGCGAGTCGCGTGGGTAGACGACGGGATCCCCAGCCGACCAAGAAACTAACCTTGGGAAGAAACGGCTTGGAAGTTTTGACTTTTAGACCATTGCGGGCCAGGCTCAAGCCACATGGCGCCCGACATGTCGGATAGGACGCTGGGAAAGCTCCTGAGAAAGTCGCGGTCTCTCCGCCGCGGGAGAGGAGGGTCCGTGGACGCCGACACCGACGGAGACAGCATTGGAAGTGACAGCGCTACGGTGTCGCTGCCACGAGGGCGGTCCGGGCGGTCCAGCATCAGACGCAGTCACACGTCTGACGTGCTTGGAGACGGCCAAGTCGACGACGGTCCCACCTACCCGGTTGTCGTCCACGTCCCAATCGACAAGGAGGCACTGGATGAGGATCCCAGCCTTACATCCTGCGACTCTGAAGACCCCGAAATGTAAGTGGTATAAACCAGCCTACCTATATCAGCGTTTCCTTATTGCAATGCACCTCGCCGCCCCCCTCGGTATTACCCAGTTACCCCAGACTCTGGCACCGCGTCGCATGGCCCGTCGCATGGTCGAGGTTTATTCAGAGGCACATCCCGGCACGCCAGCCTCTGCGCGAGAGCCTCCAAAGCATGTCGTTGTCTGAGGTCTGAGATCTCAGGCCTGACAACTCAGGTCTGCGGCCTGAGAGGTCCAGCCCGCCAGCCCTCCCTGCCCTCCCAGAGTCGCAACGTTCGCCTGGGTGCGAATTGCGCTGGACCCCAAATGCCAATCCGTGGGGCTGCCCATCTTGATGCTGCGACTGCGATGTGCTCCTAGCGCCGCCCCTGAGACTTTCCCACACGTTGGCCCCTCGTCCCCCCTCGCCCCTCGCCCCAGGGCGCCGTCCCACCCCCCAAATGCCCCCCCTGACCCCTACCCGCAGGAAGGGTGAGAGATCAATGAGCCGATCCTCCCCCAAGCCCGCGGAACGACTCCAATACGCAATACGCCGCACCACACGCCCAAGAGCCAACACCAGCACCGGCACGGTCAGCAATCTAATAAGGGCCTGGCCGAAGCTGACACCGACTATTACCGTCTCCATTGCTGTGCCACTGCAATGACCCTCCCAACTGCCCATAATTACTATCTTCTCTCACGAGCTCCCAGCCCAAAATAGCCATCCTTGCCAATCTCCTTTGTCCCTCGCTCAGCCCTTCCATCTGGACCCATACCCTTCACGAGCTACCCCCCTGAGCTCCCACCGGCCACCGTGCCGGCCTCTCTTTTCTTGGTACTGATCCTTCCCACCACAGCCTTGCTACACAACGGCCGGCCGTGACCTCGAACCACCCGTCCCAGATCGGCTACCTGACCACCAACAACCCCCTCATACAATCCGAGTATTACCAGCGAGGCTCTCAGCCTTCACAAGGCTCAGTCACCACGGAGCATCTAGGAGAGCCCGACCCTTTTGGGTCACCAAACCCGGTGGGACTTGCGCCTCCAGCATCGCAGTCCAGCAGGAGATCACCCTCACCTGTGGGACGGCTCAAGGGCGTCTTCAGGTCCAAAAAAAGCTCCTCGAAGCTGTCCGGGGGCGGGAGTGGAGCGTCTAGCCCAGAGAGGCGGCCGTCGACCGCAGGCCCGAGGCTGTCCTCCGACACAACCGACGCCCACAAGCTTACCGACCCTCCCAAGGCCCTTCTGACGACCGACTCCGACTCCGACTTGAAGAATGCTGCTGTAGAAGAGCGGACGGAACAACAGAGAACAGGTTCATCGGAGCGCTTTCGTCGCCTTTCTAGGGGCCAATCGATCGTCACGAGCACCCCGCCGGGAACTCCTGGTGCTTCAGAACAGGGCACTCCAGTAATTGTCAACACCCCTCCCACGCCCACCGACTCTACCAAACCCAAACTACCCAAGCTTCAGTCTCCGCAGCAGAGCACCGGCCCTGCCGAGGAACCTGCGCTGAGCCAGAGACGTGGCAGATCGGGTTCGGCAAGCCTGGTGCCCAGCAAGTTGTCCACCATCCATTCCGCGCCACTTACACCAACTCCCGAGAACGGCATTCCCACACCCTCCAACCCGGCCTCTGGTTTCTTTGGATCTGTGCTCTCCGCCGCACAGAACGCCGCCAACACTCTTACTAGCACTATCCAGAACACCAGCATCAGCCCGGGCGCCACCAAAAACAGAGGCCTGGGCCCTGCACAGAGCGTGCAGAGTAGCCGAGTCGAAGACGACAAGGTCGAGGTCGAGCCCTCCTTCGAGGCGTCGACCGACAGGGCGATGGAGTCTCACGAGCCTGCCGTCAAGACCCTTGGCACGGGTGACCTCAGCTTGAGCCACCTGGGCATCGATCCGACCGCCAGGTCCACCACGCCCACGAAGCCGAATTTCCCAGAACAGATCGACATCAACAGATCACGATCCGAGTCTGCGCCCGCGGAAACGACACCCATCAAACCCAACGGTGAGGTTCCGTGGGATGACACACAGAGACCGCAGTCTGTCTATCAGGGCTCAGAGCCGCCGTCGCATGGCGACAAGACGCCGCCGCCGGGGAGTTTGCATGAGGAAAGCACTGGTATACATCGGAGCGGCAGTATCAGAAGCGCCATTGGCCGCCACAACAGGAAACGCGGTAGCACCAATGGTACTGGAGGCACTGGCAATACGATAGGCGCCGCTCTCGCTTCTGCAAATGCTGCTCTGTCACAGCCGGGCAGCGTACCTGGCGCACCGAAACTTACTGGGTTTGCGGTCGCGAGCAAGAAGCGGAACCGGGACTTTCATGCGTTCTTCAAGAGCGTTCCTGACGACGACTACCTTATTGAAGACTACAGCTGTGCTCTGCAACGCGAGATCCTGGCTCACGGACGACTGTACGTGTCTGAAGGTCACCTATGCTTCAGCAGCAACATCCTCGGCTGGGTCACCACGCTGGTCATGAGTTTCGATGAGATTGTGTCTGTCGAGAAAAGGAGCACGGCTCTGCTGTTCAAGAACGGGCTGATGATCTCTACGCTTCACGCCAAACACATCTTCGCCAGTTTCACAAGCCGAGACTCCACGTACGACCTGATCGTAAAGATCTGGAAGCTGGGTCATCCCGAACTTCAGAGCTCCCTCAACGGGGTGCGCCTGGACGAAACGGGTGGCGACAAGACGGAGAAGGTCGATGCGCAGTCTATCGTCGGCAACGATCAGAGCGCCTCAGCTTCTGCTGAAGAGGATGTAGACGCGGATGGGGACGAGAGTGAAGACGGTGACGATGTGTACGATGAGGACGAGGATGACGATGATGTCCCTGCGCCAAACCAGACGGCAGATCCGCCACTGCTGGAGTCTGCTCTGGAGAAATCGGTGTCTCGCAAGCCCTCGGGAGCTGTCACTGCTAGTGTACCAAACGAGAAGCCCAAGGACGCGCCCGCCGGAGCACCTGGCCAAGACTTCCCTGGTCCAGCTACACATGCACCCACTGACTGCGGTGACGCTGACTCACACTACAAGAAGGTCGTCGGAGACGACATCATCCCAGCACCACTCGGAAAGGTCTATGACCTGATGTTTGGTCCTACCGCAGTCACGTGGATGGCGAAATGGCTTACTGTAGACCAGAAGTGCACAGATCTACAATCGGAAGACAAGAAGGGGCTCACCCTGGACAACCGAACACGAAATTACACATATATCAAGCCGCTGAGTGGCCCAATTGGCCCGAAGCAGACCAAGTGTATCGTGTCAGAACATCTGGAGAACCTCGATCTCGAGAAGTCTGTCAACATTTTGGTCAGCACGCAAAACCCAGACGTTCCTAGTGGCAATGTCTTCAGCGTGAAGACCAAGTACTGTCTCTCTTGGGCCGAAAACAATGCAACACGGGTTCAAATCAACTGCATCGTGGAGTGGACTGGCAAAAGTTGGCTGAAAGGTAAAGCAAACTCCCATTCTAAAGGTCTGCGGTCCAGGACACCACGAGCTAATTCAGGCTAGGTCCCATCGAGAACGGTGCCAACGAAGGTCAGACGCAGTACTGCAAGGACCTTTTCGCAGGCCTCAAAGCAGCTGTGTCGTCGAAAGCCCGCCAGCCGCTCGCCGCCGGGGCCGGAAAGGGCAAGAAGAAGGGCAAGAAAGGCAAGGCAGCTGCAGTCTCCAACGTCACTAGCGACACTGAAGAGGCCACCAAAGCCTCCTCCAAGCAAGATTGGGGAATCCTCGAGCCGCTGCATGGCATTTTGGGGCCTGTGGTGGATATTGTCGGACCAATTCTTACAGGCAACGTTGTATACGGTCTGCTCGTTGGTCTGCTGGTCGCTGCTTGGTTCGGGTTCGGCTTTAACCCAAGACCAATCGCCAGGCCTTACGGCTCGGAGCTTGGCTTCTATGGCTACCCCGATCGACTTGCTGCCTATGAAGAGATGTGGCGGCGCGAGGAGAGCGAGCTCTGGGAGTGGCTTGAAGAGCGCGTCGGCATGGACCGTCTGAACAGCGGCGAGATTCACACGCGGAAGAAGGTGGTTGAACCACGCACCATGGCCGAGAAGCTGAGAGAAGATCGCATGGATGAGAGCGAGGTTAAGGAAGCAATCAGGATAACCGAGGAGAAGCTGGAGGTTCTGAAGTCGGTTGTCAACAAGAAAGGTTAATTACAGGCAATGAAGGCAGGGATCGGCGGGCGGCTGAGTGTCTTTTCAAGGAAAAACAGTACGGAAAATACCCCTACGAGCTGACAGAGCATTCTTCTTTTTTGTTGAAATTTTTCAGATTTATTTTGTCAGGCAGCAAGCATTAGCGGTGTGTGTACATTATGGGTTCGGCCCTTGCTTCTTACTTTTGGTCTTAGAATACAATTATTTGCAAATTCTTAAGCCATGGAAATAACTGTGTACTTAGGGCTTCCACCTGGCTGTTGTGCGAGTCCGAAAAGCAAACTTGCGGACTGGCACCCAACTCACTTCGAAACAACTACAGCAAGTCCCTGACATCCCGCCCTCTTCAGTTGCAAAGAAATTGGATTTTGATATAGTGACAGACGGCCTGTGTCCGCCATCCTTGGGTCTTGTAGCATCTCCACGAGCTTTGCTCGGGTGTCTGCCACGCAGCCACAGCAATTACTTAGGTAGGTATGTACCTAGGTAGTAAACATTAAACCACCTGGGCAGTTCTCACTACGCAACCTTGTATGGTATAGCCTTCTACAGGAAAACCATCTATAAGATAAACATCTATAGGATAACCTCCTGTAGTATTACCTGCTGTGGGATGACTATTAGTAGGATAAACTACTATGGAATAGTATCTTATAGTGTATACTTACATCTGCTATGGGATAACTTTCTAAAGGATACGCTCCGGTTGTGTAACCTCTTCTAAGTAACCAGGTAGAAGGTAAGCAAGCCACAGGGGGTCTGCAATGACGGGTCGGCATTTTTTGAGCATGTTGCTATATTGCTGTAATAATGTATGTGATAGTCCGTCCGTCTACTTGGTGACGAGGCCTCCCACGTCTTCTAACCTGATATTGTCCGGTGGCCGGCCCCTTTCAATCCGGCCCCATCCTGCGTTCCAAGCAGGAGCGCTGTCCGCCGGTGGGGAGATAGGACCGTCACTGCCGATTATCCCCGTTGAGGAGGTGCTGCTGCTCATCCCAAAGTCGCTACTGTGATGCCCGCCGCCTGAGCCGTGCCGCCTGGTGGTGGTCCTCCTCCACCACTCCCTCATTACGGGCGCCGGCTTGCACGTCTCCGGGTCCGAGGTGGCGGTGGTGGGGGAGGCGACGTCTGCCCAACGCCTCCAGGACCTCCTCGCCCCCCGGGAGCGCGAGTATGTAAAACCGGCGGGCTTGCCGCCGCCGAAAGGGTTCCAACCCCGGCTCGGGGCCGCCTCAAAGGAGATACTCCCGTTGCGGCCCGAGTTGTAGCTCGTGGGTGGCTCGCCGGCCAGCTCCTCGAGCGTAAGGCCCTTGGTCTCGGGGATCAGGAACGATGTGAACAACCCGCAGAGCATGAAGAGCGCGAAGATCTGCAGCAGGGTGTCCAGGCGGGCGCCCCCATCCCCGTCCCTCTTGGTCATGAGCGGGAGGGATATGATCTGGGCTATGATGGCGCCTATCTTGCCCGCTGCTGCGGACAGCCCGTGGCCGGTTGCTCTGTAGCGCGTAGGGAAGCACTCGCCCGGCACGATAAAGGTGGTTGTGTTGGGGCCGAGGTTGAAGAAGAACTGCGCGATGATGTAGAGCGCGAACATGGAGCCCGAGTTGAGGTGGTGATATGCGAAGCCTAGGATGCAGAACAGTATGGTGAGGATCAGGAAACCACCGACCTGAAGGGGTTTCCGGCCTATGGTGTCGATCGTGAAGATGGCGGTCCAGTAGCCTGGAAGGGAGCCGGCGACGGACAATATTATCAGGCCCACTGCGTTGTTGTACAGTTTGTGGTACAGAGTTTCGCCGTTGACGTAACCTGTTGCCGAGAGAACGATGGAGTTGTTCAGCCCTAGGCCGTAGAATGCCAGATCCTTTGATAGGGTCAGTCAAGACAACCAGACAACCAGACAGGGGTCAAGCAAGTGTTCAATGACTTACGAGGAACAGCCAGCTGAGCGTTGTCCCAAGAAGCACCTTTGTGTTCTTCCAACGTCCAAAATATGACCCCAAATCCCCCCAAGAAGCCGCCGGCGTCGCCAGAGACGGCCCAGCCACCTTGAGCAGACGAGCCTGCCGCACAATGTCGATATCTCCTTTAGACTTGCTCAGGAAAGAGTTGATATCGCTGTCGGCCTTCTCCACGTCGTGGCCAACATCGAATGTATACCTGGGAGTTTCCGGTATAGTAATTCTGTAATACAGCGCGAATACTGCCGGCAGCGCTCCCACACCTACTATTAGGCGCCAGCACCTGTCGGCTGCAATCTGGCATCTCGAGTCACATTCGGTTATATCTGCGATGTCGATGAAGGAGTCCTTGAAGGCAACTGTCGCGACTAATGCAACGATCGCGGCCAGTAGTTGACCAAAGCCCTGCATGGAGAAGACGCTTGCCATCATTGCGCCTCGAAATCGTGTCGGCGCGAACTCGGATGTAATGACGGATGATAGAGGACTTGAATCAGGTCAGACAACAGGTATATAGAATATAGTTATGAGGGCAAGGCCAGGGGGTAAATAGTCCAATACGGATAATAACCCAAATACAAAATGCTGAGAAGGACTTCAGATGCCGACTCACTAATCTCCACCAATACCAACTCCCATGATAACGCGGTGGAACGTCAATAAGGCCGTCGAATTTACCGACTGACTTGGGTTCGCCAACGCGAAGTTCAACGTGGCCACCAGGATGATGCCGAGTTCAACGCCATACATCTTCCTGCGGCCGAGATAATCAGCCAGCCATCCGAACAGTATCTGGCCGATGACTATCCCCGCACTCGTCGAGGCCTTCAGGACCTGGTTGACCGTGGTAGGGAGATGGCCGTTGTTGCCGCCGAAGCCATTATGTGAGTCCTCGGGGGAGCCTTGCCAAAATACGAGGCCCAGGAAGATCGTGATGAGGTTGATGGCGAATATCTGATAACTGTCGATGAAAAAGCCCGTTCCGGCTATTAATACGGCCCTCACGTCTGTCGTATCGTGTTAGTGAGTATTCCATAATGGATTCACGATACTATTTTGAGGAAACAGAGATGCTGGAAAGACGAACGATATGAACCAAAAGGCGTCTTGTCGATCTCCGACAGCGCGAGCCTCCTCCGCAGGTTGGGATCTTGTATGTGGGAATAGTCATTCGCTGTGGTCTGTCAGTCTTGGCGACTTTACACCCAATATGGTTTAATTGGCAGCTGTGAAACCCACCAAAGTTGTGGAATGCATTGTTGCCACCATATGTGCGGTGGTGGGCCGCCGGCATCATCGTCGTCGTTGGATCCGACAGTATTTCCATTGTCTATCTTAGCTTGACTGACCAGGCTGCCGCCGCGGTACAACCACCTCCATGGATGCGAATTAGACAACCAACAATATTCCGTGTTCACTCGCCTCGACTCGACGGAAATTGATCTTGGCGAAATGATACCTAAGGGTGAGAGCCCAGGAGAATCAAGGCTTTTGACGTCGTCTTGTTCTTGGGCGAGGAGTGCAGCAGCGTTTCTAGAAGGCCCCCGGAGGCGGGGAGATGGCTTGGTCGGCTTATAAGCTCCAACGTGTGCTGCTGCCAGGGACCTGCGGACAGTCCCGGCTTGGGCGGGCGGGACAGGGCTGACGCTGATGATGATGCAGAGCTAGTCTGCACATGGCAAAGGCAGGTTGCGTATTGGGCAGGTATCCCGCATTAGCATGTACATTTTTGTAATGCTAAGCAAATGCTGAGACGTCAGACCGAAACGCACGGTCTATGTAGGGCTATGGGCGGGCAAGAAGGTTCTCGCAAATCAGTTCACTCGATCACTCGTCGCCAATAATTGACAGAACAGCTTTTAGCGGAGGCTCTAAGGGGGAGGACGAGACAGCCCTTCAGGGTCTCTCCTGTGCACTATGTACTTAGTAGTGATGCTGAGGCTGGCTGCAGTGGAACGATTGTAGGATGGCCCATGTACCACTAAGATAGCGCGCGGCGAAGTCAAGGAAGCCAATAGTGTGGGCTCCTGAGTCTTACGTGTGATGTCGCTCGGGGGGTCCAAATACGTGCCTCGGCTTCCTCATTGGGCCCGTCTCTCACCACGGCAATCTGCGTGTTGGCCGAAACATCAAAAGTACGACGTGCGCAGCCTGCTGAGCTGAGTTTGACGATGCAGCTCAGGACTGCTTGCTCACCTTGGAGCCCAACCGGAGATATCATTGTCTCCGCTGTCATCCGGAACACTCGCGCCGTGGGTCGGACGTCACCCGGTACAGTTTGGACCAGCTTATAAGGTTTGCCCCTGCATCCACCTCGTCCCAGACACTGGGAAAGTTTAAACGACAAGGTTTATAGGAGGGTACTTAACACACAGGGGGTATATGGCCATTTGTCGACTCGTAACGTCTGACGTGACCAACCCCGACTGCGTAACAATAATCTTGGAGCCTGTCGCTCTGGCGAATCGAAACGATAGGATTCGCTAGCCTAGATGTTGACGAGACACAGTGTTTTTACCTCCTGATAATCATTTGTCTGGAAACATGAAAAGATATCTTGACCCCGGAGCCAGAACGGGCGAGTTGAACGCCAAACGCACCAGCCTTTATGCAAATTGCCCCCCTGAACCCAAAACTTCGCCTGATTGCACACGAGTTGAACATGTTAAATCACCTGCACCTTCGCTCGCCTCCCAATGATCCGGGCGCCACTCGGGTCCGCATGCAGACCGACGTTACCATGCAGTTATGTCTTCTACTTCGGCCTCGCCAAAGGTGCTGCTCTTGGTCAATTGGCCAACGGATGCCTCAGCAACCGCGTCATTGCCTCCCTTCTGCATGATGTCTGGGAGAACCTCGTGGAGGAACTCGAGGATGTATTTGTTGACCTGCTCGAACTGGAGCAGGAAGGCGTCGTGGCCCTCAGGGCTGTCGATTTTCCCGAGTCTGGAATTGCCGATGTGCTCTGCGATTTCCTGCTGCTCGGCAAATGTGAAGAGACCGTCACTCTCGATGCCTAGGACGAGGGCTGGTTGCTCGATCAGGGCTAAGGCTTCGGGGATGTTGGCCGCCCGATCCCGCGAGACATCGTGGGTGTCGAGCTTTCTGGTTATTGCTATATAGCAGTTGCTGTCGAATCGTTTGACAAATTTCTCTCCTGAGGGTCACGGTCAGCGCAGATATTCAGGGGAGACTGGGGTGCAAAATGCCCTACCCTGATATCGAAGGTAAGATTGAGCTGAGAAGTAGTGGGAGGTCGGCACATTATCACCCCCGGTGACACCATCGGATTTCGGCCCATGGAATTGGGGGTCTGACGCCTGTTCGGCCGCATCGGCGGCGGCCTTTGCCCGGCTACCCTCGCCCCCCTGGCTATTTTGACTAGCCCTCCGTGAGTTCACAGGCCGGTTGATCTTGTGACCGTCGTTGTGGATATTGAAATGAGCCTCCGATGGTGTGCTAGGCCGCGAGATCTCCCTGATTGTCTGGCGCCTCGATGGATCTGGGATATTCCGGCCGAAGCGAGTCTCGAAAGAGTTGCGGCTGCGGTATGTCAACAGAGCTGACATTCTGGCAGCTCCGAGTCCGGTAGATGGCGGGTCAGAGAAGGAATAGTATCCATCGTCATATTTGGGATCGGCGTAGATGCTCTGTCTCTGGGCTTCGCCCCAGCTGATACACCAGGCGCTGTGACGACTTGACGTCGCAATGGGCACGATAGAGCGAACGTAGTCCTTTCCGAAGTAAGCCCACTCGAGGACCAGCATACCACCCATAGACCCACCAATGACAGCAGCAACCTGCTTGACACCCAGGTCGTCAAGGAGGAGCTTATGAAGGCTGACGGGGTGTCAGTGCTGGCGAATCGAGAATGTCTTGTGGATTGAACATACCGGACGTCATCTCGTATGGTCGTGAGGGGAAACTCAGGGCCATATCTGCCATCGTCCACGTTCCCATCCTTGGCAGTCACCGGGCTAGCGGTACCGTAAGGGCTACCCAAGCTGTTCATGCAGACGACGAAGAAGCGCGATACATCGAAGGCTCTTCCGTGGCCACCAAGCAACGGGCCCCACCAGTCACTGACATCGGCACTGCCCGTCAAGGCATGGCAAATGACCATGGCATTGTCCCCGTTGGGAGACAATTTACCTTTGGTGGTGTACGCAACAGGCACATTCTGAAGTGTGACACCAGATTCAAGGTTGAAAGAGGGTATGACAGAGATCTGTTGGTCTGGGATCAAACTCGCGAACGGGTTCTCCGCCTGCGAAGCGATTCTTTCTTGGACGTATTCAGTCACTGGTCTTTGGGCACAGGTTGATGCCATGACGGGCCCGAGGCGATGATGCCTGTCGGTGCTGGAATATCACTCACCATATCTGCCGTTTTCGGCCTGGCCGTTTGTGGCGTCTGAGGTCATTGTCCTCCAAAGCCGTTGTCCGATCTGATACCAGAGACCAACGCCCAATGCGATTATACCCGGTGCCCGTTCAGCCGCAGAGTATAGAGAAGAGGAAAGGGGCGATCGCTTGGCAATTAGCTCCGAGTACTGAACAAGAAGTGGCAGAGTCACGGGGAGCAAGAGACCTGGGACCTGAAGCTTGAAGAGTCATTCATTCTCTTAGTCGGGTACCTGGGTACTTGATGTCGCTTGCGAGTGGGGCCCCGGCATACAGGTACATCGATGATGTACCCAGTTAACCTGCAGCATCACGCCCTTCTTTGATGAGAAGTTGATTCAAACAATAGCATCCTCTCACCAAGATGATAAGTAATTATTGCAAAGGGGTTACACTTATTTTCACAGCAAATTTCTTAGCTAGGTGAGCCCTAGGTACCTATCTAATAATAGGTGTAGGCCTTTAGTTGTGGGCTGGTCGCAGCGACACAAATTGATGTGGCCTAGGTGCCCCTAGTTCGCCTCGGTCCGTAAACTGCCTGACTGCGAGGGAGCCACGCCGCGCTAGCCTCATCGGGTCGCTAACGACCGGCAAGGCAGGCTCCACGGCAGGCTCCACTTGAGCTTGGATGTCGATTTTGGTGAGCAACTGCCAGGTGCATTGCATCCTGCGATAGAGCCTCACCCGAGCTCTGCCAACCGCAGGACGACGACAATCCTCAAACTCGATTGCCGTTCTCCTGGATGCCGCTCACTACTCCGACGCTGGAACTGCTCCGTGACCAGTGTCTCTCCCACTCATCGCATTTCTTTTGACCTCCTTTCCCCCCGTTTGCGTTCCCGCTCCTGCAGGGTCGTCAGACCTCTCGCCTCGCGCCCGACGCGGCCGACACGCCCACCACGCCCACCAGCTTGCGGACCTTTGCGTTAGACAAAGCACCGCCTTCCGCTCTAAGCCGTGCGTGCCGCTTGGCTTCTTTCACCACTAAATTGTTCAGATTGACTCCCGTCTGTCGTAGTCTGCTAGCGTCAATGGTACAGCAATAGCAGCTGTCGACTTGAAGATGGGTCCGAAGCGCAAGAGAGTTAACGACTCGGGCAGCGGCCGGCCTTCGCCTCACCGTCCTGACAACGCTCCTCTCGGCCAACACGACAGAAATCGGCCTGGCGCTGGTGGCAGATCGACGCGCCGTAACGAGCGTCGCGACTCCTTTCAGAACACTGCCTCTTCAGGCGCGCCGGCCGCCGGCTCGCCTCTCAACTCTCCCACCATGCCGCGACCTTCCAGCGCTTCCTCCCAACCTGCCGTCGCCCCGCTGAGCACAAAACTATCATCCAACTTGCCCTCACCAACGCTGCCCTCCCCGGTGCAGTCTGGATTTCACTACGAAATCGTGATGGATGCGCGGCTCAGCAGTTGGTCACAAAATGGCCGCCAAGAAGTGATAGATCATGGCATACAATCGCGGAACGACGAAGACGTACAGGAGCTGTCAACAATATTCCAGGAGCTAGTACAGTCGTGTCTGGACTTTCGCCTGAGATCAGCGGAAGCAGGCGAGATCGTCAAGCAGATCATCGGCACTCGACCTGAGGATGCAGACACCAACCCTCGCACATTCGACACTCACACCCTACTCCTCGACACCCTCGCCATCTACGTTGACGTCGGATCTGGCTCTTACAATGCGAATCTACAGGAATTCCTGGTCGCCACGGGCGTCGATCCGGCGTTGATGCGGACTGTCCTAGAGCCTGCTCTGCTGGAGCAACTAGGGCTTATACGCGAGACATTCACCAAGATGGGCATTCGACAAGCCACCAACATCCTTTACAAGCAGGCCAACTACAACCTGCTACGGGAGGAAACCGAGGGATATGCGAAGCTTGCTACGGAGCTCTTCACAACCTCCAATACGGAGCCACCGACATCAGAAGCCATTCAGAACGCCTTCGAAAGGGTAAAAGGTCTTATTGGGACATTTGATCTGGATGTTGGACGTGTTCTCGACGTGACGCTCGATGTCTTCGCTTCTGTCCTCATAAAGCAGAACCGCTTCTTTGTCAAATTCCTCCGAATCAGCTCATGGTGGCCTCGCAGCCACATCAAGTCTTCCAATGCTCTGGGGGGTCTCCCCAAATGGGCGCTTCCGGAATCAGCACATTGGACAATCAGTCCGGAGGAACAAATCGTCATCGCGGAGCAGCGCCGCCAGCGCGACATTCGGTTCTGGGACAGGGCTCGCGAAGCGCACATCGACGCCTTTTTTGAGCTCGGTGGGCGGCAAGTCGAAGAAGCCGAACTCCAGCGTCTGCAGGCTGTTCTTGATGCCAACACGGAGTCTGACGACGCCATGTCTCTTCTCGACCCAACAGCGCAGTGGATGGTGACTACCAAGACCTTCCCACCGCAGGGCAACAGAGTCGCCGCACAGCTGCTAGGGTTTAAGTTGAGGTTTTATGAGTCTAAGGCTGCGGGCGAGGAAGTGGTCCCTGCCAACCTCTTTTTCATGACAGCTTTGCTCATCAAAATAGGCTTCATTTCACTAGCTGATCTGTGGCCACATCTTGCTCCGTCTGACGAGGAAATGAACACAAGCGTCAGAGAAAAGAGATTGAAAATCCTTGAGGAAGAGGAGAGGGCAAAGACCGGCAGAGGCCGTGGTGCTCTCGCTATGGCCGGAGAACTACCTTCTGACGAGAGCGCGGCGCCAAGACCGACCAAAGTCGTCACAGAGACCAAGGTCAAACCCACCACCGAGGCGGGGAAGAAAGGCAAGCCTGAATACTACCAAAAGTTCTCATTGGTAACTGAACTTCTCACTCTCGGCGCACTTCCGGATGCCCTCTTTGTCTTGACGCGGTTTCCGTGGCTGACGGAAGCCTTTCCTGAGCTTCACAAGCTCATCAACCGCCTCATTTCCCACTCGGTACAGAAAGTCTTCGAAGAGACGCGCACTACGTCCGGTGAGCTCGGCAGTGACTTGGAGGTCCCGATGAAGAGAATGCCGGATGTTGATCAGGGAGGGGTGGCGAAGGGATCCGTACGGCTTACACAGTCCACCCCCAAGCGGCCACTTCGCTGGCCACATCCAGCCGGCGAGAAGGACAACACACTCTACCGATGTTATTGGGATGATTGGGCCGACAACATTCCGGTCTGCCAGACGATCGAAGACGTCTTAACGCTATGCGACACGCTCATGAACTTCTCGGGGGTGAACATCGGCAAGGATGCGGCGCTACTGTCCAAAATTGCCGCCATCGGAGCTTCCAGCCTGGCCAGGGATCAGTCTTCCGAGAACATGGGTCGCTGGCAGGATCTGCTGAAGCGATTACTGGTTCCCGCTCTGAGCATGACTGAAGCCAACTCGTTCGCGGTTCAGGCCGTCTGGGATCTTTTGAAGCTGTATCCGATCACCACCCGATACAACATATATGCGGAATGGTTTCAGGGCCAGACGTCACGCAATTCGTCGATCAAGTCGGCATTCGCAAGAACCAGATCAGAGACCAACGGCATTCTCAAGCGTCTCTCCCTGGAGAACCTGTCTACAATGGCTAAGAAACTAGCCAAGACCGCGTACGCATCTCCGGGTGTGGTGTTCAAGACTGCCTTTGACCAGATCGAAGCATACCCGAACTTGATCGAGGCTTTCGTCGAGTGTGCTCGATATCTCACTGACCTAGGTTACGATGTCCTGACCTGGTCTTTGATGAGCGCTCTGGGCGGAAAAGCCAGGAGTCGAACCCAGGAAACGTCAGTATTGCTCACAAGCAAGTGGCTCCAGGCTCTCTCAAAATTTTCTGGGAAAGTCTTCAAGCGATACCAGCACATGAAACCGTTGCCTGTGTTGCAGTACGTTAACAACCAACTGTCCAAGGGCAACTCCACGGACCTGGTCATCCTTCGAGAGCTCATCTCAACAATGGCCGGCGTGGTACCTGATGTTGACTTCACCGACGTGCAAATGCGAGCAATGACAGGCGGCGAAGTACTCCGTCGACAGACACTCATCAGTCTTGGGGACCGCAGAGATGTATCCGTGCATGGAGCAGAACGTCTCATGCAGTCTCTGATGGATGGCAATCTCGCGGGTAGACTTCTGGTAAATCTGGCCCAATACCGCCAATCGGCTCTCTACAAATTGCCCGAGGACGAATCACATGTTAAATATGTGGCCACAATCATGGACGAAGTACACCAGGCCCTGGTACAGTATCTCGATTTCCTGCGCAGCAATTTGGCACCCGATCTCTTCGATGCCACTATTCCGGGCATCATCGAGTTGATGTTTGGGTACGGCTTGGATGTGGATTTAGCATTCATGGTCGGCAGAGCTAGCCTAGCAAACCGGATGGCAAATAGCAAGATCGCGACTCAACTTCTCGCCAAGGACGACCGTGGCGACAATCAAACCGCCCAAGAGAGTGCCGACGCAGATGGTGATCTGACCATGAATGGAGATGTTCCCGAATCAGTGGCTATCAAGAACAACCCAGGGAAGGAGGAGAATGAGGAGAACGAGGACAAGATGGCCCTGGACGAGAACACCTCTACCGCACCGTCGCCGCCTACTGCAGCTGACACGCGAAAGTCGGATCCAATCGCTGAGGTCCTTCAGCCGCTCGTCAACACTCTCCAAGACATGCGGCCGCCGGAGACCTGGCAACGCCTAAGCCCAGAATTCTACGTTATTTTCTGGTCGCTATCACTGGGTGATTTGCACGTTCCGCAATCGAACTATGAGGCTGAACACGAGAGGCTCAACAAAGAAGCGGAAGATGTCATGAAAGATCGCTCTGATCTGACCCGGCAGGGCATGAACAAGAAAGCGGAAAAGAAGAAGTCACTTCTGGGACTTGCAAAGTCAATACGCGAAGAGATGACAGTGCACATTGAGCGGTACCACAAGACGAAGCTCCGGCTGGCGAGACAGTCCAAATCATGGTTCTCTGGAACCATCGCTGAAGCTAATATGACTTCGGATGCCTTGCTAGAACACTGCATACTACCCCGGCTCCTCGTTTCGTCCTTGGACACAGAATACTGCTTCAGAATGCTCAAGTTCCTACACGAGAACCAGACGCCGAACTTCAAGCTGTCCGCTTTCTACGAGCGATTCTTCAACGCCAACAGACTTCGAGCAATGATATTCTCTTGCACGGTTCGCGAAGCAGAGCATCTGGGACGCTTCATCAAGTGCATTCTGGAGGATTTGGCAAGATGGCACGCCGATAAGACCACCTACGAGAAAGAAGCATTTGGCAAAACGAAACGAAATCTCTTGGGGTTTGCCACAGCCGTTGATGACGAGGGCAACCCTACAAGCTTCATTGAGCATCCGTTCTTCCGAGATTTTCACTACGAGTGGCATAAGAACCTCAACGTAGCGCTGAAAGCCTGCTTGCAAGGCACGAAGGAGTGGATGCACATCAGGAACGCCTTTACAGTCCTGAGGGCGGTTTCGAGCTTCTTCCCAGCAGTCAACTTCATGGGAACGCAGCTCTTAAAGCTGCTCGACGAGATCAAAACACGCGAAGAGGTCACGAAAGGCTCGTCAGAAGAAGGTCACCGTGTCGATCTTGCCGTTACCGCCCTGACCGTCTACTCCATGCTCAAGAAGCGAGAATCTAAATGGGTCGCTGTCCCAGCTTTCCGTCCCAACATGGTGAGAATTACAACCAGGACACAAAAATCCGCATGGACTAACTTTCAGCAGTCCGGGATGCCGCAGGATGGACCGAAGGATGTGGAGATGGCTGGCCAAAACGTGAAGTCTGATCTGCGTCCCACTGCCGCAGAATTCAAGCCCCCACAACCTGCCAAGTCAGTGCTTCCGATCAATACCGCGCAGTCAGTCGATAGAAAGTCACTGACACAGACCAGTACAACATCTGCCCCGCCGGCAGACGACGAGGACGGGGAAGTGAAGGACGGAAAAGACAACAAAGCCACAGCTGTTCCCACTGACAACCAGACAAGAGCCGAGCGCCCTGCTGCGAGCCAAGATCGAGACGCACATAGGGAGTCTTCATTCAAGGAGAGGGCCTCTGCTCCAGCCAGCCGGCCAGGAACACCGAAGTCAAACATTGTCGTGCCTTCTCCGACACCCCTGGCCGCCTCCAGTGGACGTAATGAGAGTTCTCGGACAGCAACCACGGCCCCGAGAGGTGACAGGGCTCCTCATGGTCTGCCCAGCCGCCCAGAAGTTCCAATTCCTCCTCACTATCGACCAGAACTTTTCCCGCAAGGGCATGGACAGGACCGCCGCGACCCGCCGCGAGAAGCCCGGGAAGCTCGTGACCAAAAGGAGCCGCCGCGTGAGGGCAGGGATCCAAGAGAGCGGTTCCGAGAACAACTGCGGGATCAGAGGGACCATTCTCGCGACGGCAGAGACTCACGGGAGCACCGTCAGCCAGAGAGTAGTCGCGTGGAAAGACGAGACCCAGAAACAGACCGTCGAGCGAATGAGCGGATTCCTCGTGATCCAGGTCGGCTCTCGGAACGTGACTGGCCCAGCAGGCCCGACCCTTCCCCGCGCCGTGGGGAGCCTACTAGAGGAGAGCCCTCCAGGGGTGAGCCGGTGCGCGGGGAGCCGGTGCGCGGGGAGCCCATGGCAATCGACCGAGAGGCTCGGGCGTCTCGAGATCGCGCCCCCACGACGTCCAGTCGCGACAGTCGAGGTCCTCGGGAGCATGCTGCGGCGAGCCAACCACCTCACCCAGCTGCCGGCCAGACGCCTCCAGCTGAGCCACCTATCAATCCCGAGAGGGCAGCTCTACTTCAGAATGATGATCGCGCCGAGATGATCAATCCCCAGCGTGCTGCCTTGCTGCAGACGCAGCAGCCACACTCTTCGACCCGCTCGCCTAGGGATAGCGGGCGAGACCGGGCTTCGTCTCGCACGCAGTCGCCCAGAAGAGATGATAGGTATAATGCGACCACCACCTCCGAAAGCCACGCTCGTGAGGATCGACACTCCCGTCGTAACGGACATCCGGGAGACTCAACTCAACCCTCAGCGAGAGATATCGAGCAGCCCAGGGAGCAGGACCGTCAGCCTAATGAGCGCAGCCGTGAATCCTCATTCCATGGCCCACCTCGGCCTCATGAATCGGATCGCGGCCGACCAGCCCAGCAGGACCCTAATTATGGTCGTCTCAACCCAGTCCCAACGGTAGCAGAAGCGCCGCAAGGGCCCCGTGGACGTGGTGCGAGGAATTCATCCAGGATGTCGTCTATGCCATCAGGTCCCAGGTCTGATGGACGAATGCCGCCTCCAGATACGAACCGGGCACCATCGCCGGACCGGCAACCCCCCACAGGGCCCTCGTCCTCAAGGCCACGCAGGGGACCTTCGAATCAATTTGACCACGCAACAAACTCCTCAACTGGCCCACCCTCTTTGCCTGCTGGTGGTATGCATTCCGACCGCGCTCATCAGTTCGAGCAGCCAATGCATCCGGATCGCATGAGGCACATCGTCCCACCTCCGCCTCCGCCGCCACCGCCAAGGGAACCTTCCCACTCACGCCCACAAGTGCCTCCTATCCATACGAGTGATCGAGCTGCCACACCCACGGGACCATCGGCGTCCCGCCAAGGGCAGAGTAGCCACCCGAACACCCCTATAACGGAACAAAACGCCCCGCATTCTGCTCCGACGGGGCCGTCTGCGAGTAAGGACCGACAGCGAGACAGCATTCGAAGACAGCTTGGGAAGCTCCAGGATAACATCACCCCCGGAAACAAGCGGGACAGTGACCATCGTAGGCCCAGGCAGAGCATGCCTGACTCTGATGCGCAGATACTTACCGGCGCATCACCAGTCGCGACCCCAGTCCAGGAGCGGCCTGACCCGGTACGACGAAACGTGACACAGGATCGCCCCGCCCCCGGCAACGACGTCAGCGGTCTGCCACTTCGTGATTTGAGAAGCGATGTGCACGAGGAGTTTCCTGGAAGCAGAGGTGAGCACGAACGGGGTGGACGCAGGGAACATCGTGAAAGGCCCGACAGGCCAAGCCGTCACTCTGGACGAGAACGAAGTCCGCGCGGAGATCGAGATACGAAAGACCCACGTGGAAGTGAACAGCTTGAGCGACACGACCGGCGGTCTGGCGTCCCACCAGGAATTGACAGCAATCGCATCCGCGACCCAAACCATGAACCGATCCAACCTCGACGGCCTGGGCGAGAACCTACCTCGACAAGTAGCAACCGTGACTCTTTGCCTGGTGTTGGTAGGGAGCCCTCAGGCTCTGGTCGCGATACGCGACACCGGGGCGATAGCAGAGGTGACGCTGGCAGAGGCGACGCTGGCAGAGGCGACAGCGGCAGTGGAGGAAGACCGGGCGATGAGTGGGGTGGTAGCGGTAGAGGCGGATCGATGCGCGGTGGACCCAGAGAGGGACCGAGAGACGGTCCAGGACGGCTGGGTGATGACCGACGAGACCCAAGAGGTGACGAGCGAAGCTCAGGCAGGAAGCGGAGGAGTGACATTTCAGAAATGCCGCCGAACGACAGAGATAAGCGACCTCGACGTTAGGAGCGTCCCCTGCACGGTCCGCCGTTGAAGATGTGAAGAGAGAGGGCACTTACAAGAACACGCCCTGCGGTGTATTCATGAGCCGACATTTGAGTGGTTTGCGATACAACCATCGAGCCGTTTGGCTCAGGAGACAACCAGATTGGGAAAAGAATTGCGGTGGGCGGATTATCAGCACCATCATATCAAAGTTACTTATTTCCGCACATTGCTCGGCAAACTGCTGTACTATCAAAAGATCGGATTCGCTGCGGACGAGCGTCAAAGGGACAGACGCCCAGGCTGGAGTTCCGGGAAGAAGCTTCTTACACAAATCAAAACAAAAAAAAACAAATGGAGACCTCACTTTCCTACAAAAGTCCGCAACACACCAAAACAGAAGGCGTTCTTCGATCGAAGCTTGTGCCCCAAGCTGAGCACGCAACATGCATTAGTCCATGATGTCGCATCGCCTGCCTATACTGCAAGGTTGGGTCACGCCAGAACTCCCAAGACTGCGGAACCGTATAAGCATCGTAAAGTTGCCACGTTTGCACCGAAGATTCATACACATTGTTTTCGGACCGCAAGGTCCCATAAGATCGAGCGTATTTTCACAAGCTAGGCGTTTCGGACGGTCAATTTTGCATTTCGAGTTTGCTTTTCCGAACGGAGCATGAGCCAGGCTATATACCCACATTTCACTTTGTAAGATAGAATCATCTTCCCAATACCAACAGAAGAGGAAGAGGTAATGCTCTCTCCACCAGTTTGCTTCGAGCGCGTGACATTGTAGAGCTGGCGAGACGGATTTCGGCCAGACATAGGGTGGAAAGAGTGACATCGCCGTGGCATAAATGTCGTCTCTTGGGACGAGGGCCTTTCAACGGGACATGCGCTTTGGTACCTGTCTCCCAAGGCACTCCCAAGGTTTGGGTGAGGCCCCTACTCACAAGGTGAAGTTCCCCCTCCTGGTATCATTTAAAGAGCAAAGGCCTGCCCTAACATCGATCTACATCACGGTGCCGACTATTTACACCCGCAGACTCACGCCGTCCCATCAAACTCCTCGGACCAGTCAACAGCCGACAAGCCCATCCCCTTGCCCTCCATGATGGCCTCGAGCTTGTCTTCGTTGGTAACCCACCCGTGCCTCTTGGTCGCGACCGCATACCTGATGGGCTGCGCCCACTCCCGCCACCACTGGTCCTCGCTCTGGACGACGCAGCGCCGCGGATTGGCCTTGTCATGGGCCGCCGAGGGCTCGGTCCTCTCGCGGTTCGCGAACGGCCAAACCGCCTTGACGACCTCGTACGTCCGCTTCCCTGTGAAGAGCGTCGTGATGCCCGTGAAGAACTTATTCACCCTGTCTGGGCTCTGCACTACCACCTTGGAGTGTGTTACTGGGAACGAGACCGTGACGATTCCTTTATCTGCTTGTCTGTAAATAACACGAAGAAGCTTCTGTCCAAGGGTCGTATGGTGTTCTGAAAGCGATGGTTAGGCCAGTAGGGGACGGGGGGTCAACCTACAGTTTAATGAGTTGACGAGGATCCGGATCTGGCTGGAGAGCCAGTTCGTATCTAGATTCGTCACGACGCGCTCCAGAACGAACGCCTTGACCTGGTTCGGGTCGTTGATGAACCTACGAGCCCACACCTCCAACGACGCGTGGTCGCCCAAGTCCGGCAGCAGGTCGGGCTTCATCCCGCCCCTCAGAGCCGACTCACCGGAGCCCACGCAGCGTATGTAGCTCCTCGGCGTCTGCCCATACTCGGTGCCGCCCTCGGGTACAAGAAGGGGCAGCAGGTTCAGCTTGATGGCGAAGTCGATCTTGCTCCCTCTTTTTCCGGTGATGTGGACCTGGGGCTTGGGAGGCACTGTAGCCTGCGCGCGCACGAGGGCCGTGAGCGCCTCGACTGTGCTGGACAGGTACGGCGCTGTCGACTTGATGGTCGTGCAGTCGGACGAGAGCTCGAAGAGCGGCGGGGAGTACAGGCGGTAGTCGAGGCGGGGGAGGCCTGGGTGCTCTTGCGGCTGGGGAGGAGGTTGCTGCTGTTCCTCCTGCTGCTGATGAGGACATACCGGCACTCCCGGGTACGGTGGGAGGCTGGGATAAGCCAGCGCCTCGGGAAAGGCTATGGCGTCGGGACGGATTTCGTTTGGGGAGGTCGAAGTCTCGGGTGAGGACGAGCTCGAGGCCGACGGGGACTCCCTCGCTGCTAATATTTCCCGCTGGGCACGTATGATCTCCTTCTCCGTTGGTGTCGGTGTTCCTTCGGCCCCAGCCATTATCGACGCGTGGCCGAACAAGGAGAGTAAATTATACAGAGCCGATCCGTATCTTCGGTCCTTGATGATGACGTGGGTGTATGTGTTTCTCTATCAATGGTCTCGTGCCCTGTCAATGATATTTACAGAACAAAACGCAAAATAAGAAGAAAATGCATGGAACATGTTTGGGTGAGAAAAGGTCAAATTGTAGATATCTTGACTTTTGTGGACTCTGGTCGTTGAAGGAGACACTGGTTCCAAGGAGCGGCACAGCCCCGACCCAGCCCACCGAACTGGGACGGCCATGTACAGCAATTTGGAAGATTACCTCCCTGCCGAGACTGAAAAGGCCTGCCGATTATTTCAAACTATAGACATCTTATCGTTTTGGAGCGAATCTTGTCGATGGCTAAAAATACACCGGGCGACGTCGCCGAATACGTATAATCGTAGTGTATACGGAAATTCTCCACCGCATACGGAAATACGTATCATATACGAGAGGCGAGGTACAACACCTAGGTGCCCGGGCAGTGCTCACTACCAAACCTCCTGTAGGATGAACCTCCTACAGGATAAAATACTTGGCTCTTATCTCCTGGCCTCCTGCCTCTTAACCTCCTACCATAACAAAGTCTTGTCAGACTACCTCGTATAAGGAGAATCTTCCATAGATTACTTACTTCTTATAAGATGCTTATCTTCTATGGGATATTTGCCTTTCATGGGAGAGCCTTCTGTGGCAGAGCCTCCTATGGGGTAATCGGGTAGAAGGCAGGTAATCGACCGGAGCTCCGCGTTGACGTTCTCGCATTTTTTGAAGTGTGGCTGTGTTACTGCCATAATGTATGTGATTGAGCCGGTCAATTGCACAAGCATGCCATTCTCTACTATTAGATTCGCGAGCTTTCCACGCTGTACATCCAGCCAGATCCAGTTGCGTAGCTCACCTGCTTTGGCAACTCTTCATGCAAGCCGGTATATGTTATGCAAGATCCGGAAGATCCCAAACGTGACGGGAAATGTTCTCTGGCCACGAGGCTGCTCCTGTACAGTCAATGCGTGGCATCTTAGGCCACAGACCGACCCTCGCCCGCCGACTCAGGACATTGACGACATCTCTCTCTTCTGCTGCTCCCACGTCTTCCGGCACACCTCCTTCATGAGCCTCTTCGGCGCCAGCCGCCCTGTCATCAGCTCGAAGGCTACGATGGCCATCTCGCTCACGTTCTCGAGCCCGTCGACCACTACCCACGAGGGATTGACGGTGTCTCTGTACACCTGCATCTGGGCCACGAGTGGGGTGATGAGGGGCTCATAAGCCAGCTGGGTTCAAATGTTAGCACTGTCTTCTGGACTGTTCACGGCTTTGCCAAAGGCACATGGCCGTGGGCGTGAGAAAGCGGGACAAGATTTGTCTGGTCAACAACTCACCTCTAGCACCACGCCTCCAGTCGCGCTTGCGAGCCACTGCATAGGCATCTCGAAGTCCGCCGGCAGGCTTCCCTGGGCGCTCGTGGCTGGCACGCAGGACACGATCATCGTCGGCTGCTCACAGCCCTCTGGCCACGGAACAGAAATGGACGGCAGGACATGGCAGACTTGAGAGATGCCTCCCTTTCCGGGAGTCATGCCCTGCTTCTGAGCCCAGAGGTTGAAGTGGTCGGCAATCACCTGTGCATTCTGGACGGTGCGGTTAAAAATGAAGATGTTTCGGCAGCCGAGCTGGATCATGGCATAGATGGCGGCTCGCGCCTGTCCTCCTGCTCCGATGATCAGTCCCGTCGTCTTGGAGGGTCGCACATAGTTCCGAGGGCTGATGTTCCTTTGAAGACAGGTAAGTATGGACTGCCAGTCGGTGTTGTCGCCGTAAAACTCGTTGGTATGACCCGCCTTGTTCCGCGAGTTTGCGTGGTCCAAGATGAAGTTCGTCTTGCCGCGCAGCGGCAACAAAACATTGACGGCGCCGATGACAGTGGCGTGGTGGCTCTTCAATTTCAGGTGAGGCACAATGGCGACCTTGAAAGGCGCTGCCAACGAGGCGCCCCCAAAGGAGGGATCGCTGCATATCTTGTTAAGATCTTCCATGGTAGAGCATGTTTCTGCTGAGAAGTTGTGTGGCATGCCGGAGAACTCGTATGCTGTGTTGTGCATGCACGGAGAAAGCGAGTATGACACATTTGCGCCTACAGTGTAGAACTGCAGTGGTTCCAGCTCGAACTGGCGGAAAAGCCCTTCGAACGAGTTGCTGGCGGTGCAGACCGTGGCGAGGTGCTCCCGATCATTCTCCATGTCGGGGTGTTTCACTGGCGTTAATATGGGTGACTGAAGGGGCGTCCTGATACCGAGAACCGAGAAGTCGTACGCTACAAGCGGTGGCTTCGGATCCGGGATAGTGTTGGCGATCTTCTCTCGGAATTCCTGGAGCATCTCAGGCGTGCTGTCGCCGGAGCAAAAGCGAACCATGCGCACAAGGTCGCATCCGAGATCCTTGGCAAGTTGATAGTCCCATACATGAGATTCACTCGACCAGGGCGTGCACATCAAGCCAACATTCCAGTAGTTACCCATGATCTTCGACCGACCCCGACGGGCGAGTATCTTTCGCAAGGGGATGTCCTTCCTCCGCAGGTCCAGGCTCAGGTAATCAACACCGAGCTGAAGGCCAAGCTCCAGGAGCTCCGTGTCCACCTTGGCCTTCTCTTGAGGGGACCTGCGCCGCTCCTCTCTCGGATTTTCTTCAACGTGGTATATTATTGGGACAACCAGTTTTCTTCGTATCTGGGCTACAATCCGGGCGATCTGGTTCATGATATCGTCTGGCCAATGATCGATGATGAGTTCAACGCAGTCGCCCCGGGCCTCGAGGTCCTCCCATTCGAGGTCCATATTGACGAGATAGGACAGGCGCAGACGCAGGGCGTACGAGTACTGTCTGAACTCGGGCGGGATGGCCCTAACAGCGAATGGGCTCTCGATGAAGAGCTTTGTGAGACCCTGGCCGGTGACGAAGTCAATAAAACGGGTAAAGTCCTGCTTGGCGTAGAGCAGGCTGGAAGGCGTGGCCATCTGCATTTCCCAACCGCCTGACGAGGCGTCGCTGGCCACAACGGGCTTCGCGTTGGAGTGGTCATACAGATTGAAGTACTCGAGGTTCGCACATGTCCTGTGCCTCTGATCGGCACGAAGGATACGTTCTCCATCTGCCGAGTCCAGGAGGCGGAGCAATTCTTCTTTCTCCCGGTGAATGTAGATGACAGGGTTTGACTGGGCAAAAAGACGCAGGGCGTTCTGTGCCTCTTCCGAAAAACTGCTCATGCCACACTCAATGATTGACCTGTGGCGATGCTCGTCGAGCATGCGCTTGAAGACCTCGTCATTGCGGCGGTTGAATTCATCCTTGCCTTTTTGGGTCAGGAACTGCATGCGGCTGAGCCCGGTGACCTGCTGGAAGTAGAAGTCCTCGGTGATCAGACGACGGCGCAGATGAAGAGCACCGATGAAGCCAAGGGAGCGCTTGCCGGCGCCTCGGCATCCCACCAGGACGATGGATGCGTCTGGGTGGAAAAGGCGCTCATTTGGCGGGGCGGACGTCAAGGCATCTTCGACGGTCATGACGGTGCCTCGGGCATCCCAACATAAGGGATGGACGGGGTTCCCGGGAGCCTTTGACACACAAGAATAGCTGAGCGATTTCAGAGATGTGCCTGTGCTGGAACCTGGTGGCTGGCGACCAAAGGCGGCCGAATTAAGGAGGTTGCTTTGCTCGAGGTTTTGGCTGTTTGAGCCGGGCCCGTGATCCTCGGAGCGGGCGCGGAAAAGATATGTTCCCAGACGTAAGAGGCGCTCAGGTGAGGATTTCCAAGCAGGGCAGGTGATGCAATAAGCAGGGCAGCAGTGTGTTTGGTCCTGCGACGATGAACGACCAGGGCGCAAGGGGAAGTTCTTCCTCAAGGCTTTGCAGACGAGCTACGAGATGATGATCAGAAGATTGCTGTATCTCGAGGCCAGGAACAGGAGTTGGAGGACGCAAGACATTCCGGGCCGCCTTCTCAGTCGAGGTTGGCTCGTCGGTCGGAGCCGGCGTCGGGAGATGTGGAGGCTGCGACAGGGTGTGTCCCCTCGGCACTTACAAGAGACGCCTGAAGGTCGGGAATTCTGGCAGAAATGGAGCTTGCTGGGTGGGCAGCTACCGCCTTACACAGCAGAAGTATGCCCCGCCGGTTGCCCTCTCCCGTGGAGCTGGGGACTGGGGGACGGGACTAACTAGGCGCCTGGTAGCGACTGACCTGTGCTGCCAGGACAAATTGACGACTTGATTGCTCATCTGTCGGCAGATGGTGAAACTCGGGCCTTGCAGTGTGGGCATGCGATAAGAACGAAGCAGATGCTGCCCGCCTGCCCGCCTGCCCATCCACATCGACCTCCTACTACCTACACACACAGTACACTCCCTCGGCTGGGTGCTGCCATCCCAGTGCTCCGTGCTCTGTACCTACCCAACTTACCCAGGCAGGTTGGCAGGGTACCTCGGTACCGTACCTTGGTGGGCTCTGGGCTTACGTTATCAACACCCCGCCCCCGCCCGGGGCAACCAAGGAGCTCTCTCGTAGCTTACAGTCGCCGAATAATACGGTATAATACGACGCCCCGACTACAGTATGCAGGATTCACGGCTGTACGGTACGACGCCGCAACGCGCCGCGCCGCACGCTCCTTGGAAAGCTTCTAGTCCGCGGTTGGACTCGACTCGTCTGCTCCTGAATTAGGTTTGTCGCCCAGATATTCCCGACAATTACCCCAAAACCCGAGGTGTCAACTCCAATTAGCCGTCGACGGGCCTTGGTTCGAAGCAGCGCACCGCAACCAGAGCTGGTCGGTTCAGCCGTATGCCCTTGCACCGACCTGACTGCACTTGGGCAACAGTCCCGATCTCCGCCTCCACATCTGCACTCCTTGTCTGCGCTCGCTGCACTCTGTTGTGACGCTGTCACTGCCGGGCGTCATATCTGATCCACAGCCAGGCACACGAGACAGGCACAGAGGCAGACTGCCACACGGACAGAGCCTGTCTCACACCAACACGCGCAGGGCACAAGCACGGGCATGTACGAGTTGAGGCCGGGTGTTGACCCATTGGCCCCTTTCTTGTGATCCTGCTGCTGATTTCTCCAGGCTTCACACATCGGCCATGTCTGACTTCGACGACCTCAGGGACGATGTTGCCACCGCCCCCGCCGCCCACCCCGGAGAGGCAGATGCGGCCGTCTCGGTCGCCGGCGACTCAACCGCCGCCGCCCCTGTCAACCCCCGGAAGCGCAAGAAGTCATCACGCGCGTCAGTGCTCCTGCTCCCTTGCCAGCATTTTATTCTCATCAAACTCCCATTACCTGTCTTGCTCTGTATTTGTTTGGCCTTGGTGCCGCCTCGCTCCTTCGTGACACAGCCCAGCCCACCCCCCCCCCCAAGCCCCACCCAACCTTGTTCCCTCAACCACTCGCCTTCTTCGCGCTGACTGGCCTTGAATATGGGTGCCGGGCTGACCTCCGTCCTATCCTAGCTGTGACTTCTGCCATGTGAACCACCAGCCTTGTGATAATGCAAAGCCCAGGTGTGGCTACTGTGAGAGACACAACAAGTCATGTCTGTACCTTCGGCCCCAGAAGAAAAGAGGCCCTGCTCAGGGCTACCGGAGTGCTCTGCACACACTGAGAGAGAGCGCCGCCGCCTGGGGCGCTGCCCTGAACCTCATCCCCAGCCTGGGCCCCGTGGTTGAGGGCTACCTGAAGCAGCCCGAAGGCAAAAGACTGGTCAAGGCCATCCGGGACCCGTCTCAGCAGGAGTTCTTCATCCAGGCATGGCAACAGAGCGGCGTCTTCAAGACCTTCTTTGGCGATGAGGCGGCAGGTGAGAAACGGAGCATCACCCCGGATGCGACATTACCTACCTCAACAGCTCCAGTCTCGGCCCCTACGTTGCCACAACAGCCACTGCTCTCGAATTTCGAGCCGACTCCAGATCCCATGCCGCCTGCATCGCGCCCCATCATATCGCCTTCTCGACCGCCAGTACCACAGCTCGCCCAGGCCCCTTCGCTGGACGCGATGCCAATGCCCAAATTCGATGCCAGCAACCCATTCAATTTTGTCCCAACCCCGTCTCCCTCTTCCCAGGATGGTCACAGCAGACCAAGGCAGCCCAGTATGAGTGGCCGGCCGAGGCCTAGAGCAGAGTCAATATCCTTATCAGACATAATGGCAAAGGATGCGGCAAGATCGTGAGTCGCACTCCCCCGCCATCTTTGACCATACCCTGCTGACCCCTTTGCAGTTCCATCGGATTCACTCAAACGCTAGGCTCGCTCGGCTTCGCCCCAAATGAGACTCTCGAGGATTTCCTAGATCTGAGCTTCAATCCCGAACCACTAGAGCAGCCGCCCGAACAAGACCCTTTTCTGGGAAATGAGCAGGACCAGAAGGCTTACTACGAATTGCTGATGGGAAGGCGACTTGGGTGATGGCGAACAAGAAGTCCACAGTTTCAACACATGGCACAGTGGAGCCACCTTCAACGACTCCCTAACAAGGGGTCAGAATGCTGGCCTCGGCGGAACCTCTCGCCAGCCCGCAAGGGCAATGATGGGGTCCCGGGCCCCCAGGTCCTTGAGATTTCGAGATAGGTTGGATCAGCCGAGCAAGTTTTTACCAAGATCCATCGCGTGGCCGTCCTAGTAACTGACGATACGCCGAAGAACAATATGGCTACGTCGACAGGCAACGGCTGCGATGATGGCGAGATGGATGTACTGCAGCGACCACCCGAGCATATGTTCATGCGAGACTAGACGATGCTCTAAGATGGTGCCAAGGGCTCACCCAGCGTCAAACTCGGGAACAGACTGACGAGGCTGTGTATGTCACGGGCAGTACGCACATCCAGAACGAGGATGGTGCGCGGAGGACTGGGCACAAGACCGTGTGTGGGGCTTTCAACAGCGAAGATCCATGACATCGGAGGCCCGGCTGCAAGACCTCTCTCGGCCGGGACGGGAGGAGGAGGGGGAACGGCGCGCGCCGAGGATTGATCGGACCGTAGCCCGGTGCGCTCAAATTGCCAATTAACGTCGGCGAATGACTCGGGAGCTCGAATCGAGAGCGTCGAGATGATGCACAGGAGCTCGGGCGAATTGAGTTCTGGGGTGTCAGGGTGCGGAGACACCCGAGACTTGGCACTTGAAGAGGCGTCGTCAGCGCCTACTATATCTGCGAGGGCCCTGCTGCGGCACCGCCTCGCTTCTCCTCGCCGAATCTATTCATATGCTGCATCCAGTCAGTACCTAGTGTACGCATCATGTATAGTTTGTGCAGACAAATGATGGAACTTTTGGGCTATGAGATGGCTGCGTCTGGGTGGAGGCATGAGTGGCTGGGGTAGGGCGTTTGATGCCTGGTTCCTTTGGGATCTGAGCAACAGAATCCAAAACAAGTCGATTCTCGTCAGACATGCCAAACCAGCGGTTACAATAGTGGGGCTCCGGGCTCCGATCGGTCCTGCACATGCGCAGGCTGAGTGGCTGACTGAATCACCGAAAGACTTGAACTGAACGGCCGAGCCGGCCGAGTGCAATAGTCTGGTTTTTGATTGCGGATACCGTAGGACGAGAGAGAGACATGTCGAGGACAGGTGGAATAGAAACGGACAACAGTAGATTTGTCCGCGCCACCTCGGCTGGTAGATAATTACATTGTACATTGTATATTGGGTCTTGTAGGTGAGGAGTAGATTGTGATCGGGGGCAGTCTGTGAAATTCTCGAGATTGGCAGAGAGTCGATCCGGAATTCAAAAGAGGGTCCAGCACATTTCCGTATTGCGTACTGCGCTGTCCTGGTGTGGTCTTGGGCTGATGGGAACTGATGAACGGGCCAGTTAGCGGGCGATTTTGAGACGGACAGGGTCCTCAGAGCGCTCAGCCTCGTCGCCCTGCTCTCCCACTCTCCGTAATGCGGGCCCCTGGTTGCTCCCGAGGTCCCTGACAAGACCTGCCACACAGGGGAGCCGGCTGCCGTCCTCTTGTTTCTGCAGACCCAGCAGCCCAGGGTGTGCAGGTGTGTTGGCGTGGGCAGGCGCGGGAAGCTGAGGTGGGGGGGGGGGGGAATGGATGAGAGGGAGGGCGCCGCCTGCAGCTAAGGGAACCAAGCCTCCCACCAAGTTCCCCAACTGCAACAACAAGCCTTGAACCAAGGCACACTTGGAACTTGGCTGCATGCTCCTCCTTTTCTTTGCCTTCCTCTTTCTCCAACCACGCCGGCGCCGCCTTCCCCCGGTGACGCCAGGAGACCCCTTTTCTATTTGAGCTGCTGGACAACGTCAACAATCACCCTTCTATTCTGTTCTTGGCGCTGCCACCGCTGACCACCATCCGATCGCCTTGGCCTCGAAATCACGACCTTTCGCCCAGTCAACGCGCCCACCTCACCTCGATTGCGAACCCGTGTAAATTCCTGCCAATCATCGCTACTGACCGACCGTCTCGCCTGGCCTTCTCTTTCCATGACAGCTGATTCAATTCGCCGCTTTGCCTCGCTTCCAACTGCTTACGAGATATCAAATCGACTGGAAACAAGTCGCGGCTGAAAGGCAACCCTCGCGCTGCAGGAGCACCTGTGATCAAGAAGAACTTGGGAATCTGGATCTGGATCA
Organism: Diaporthe sp. PMI_573; assembly: GCA_021399435.1. Taxonomy (NCBI): domain Eukaryota; kingdom Fungi; phylum Ascomycota; class Sordariomycetes; order Diaporthales; family Diaporthaceae; genus Diaporthe; species Diaporthe sp. PMI_573. The sequence goes on from JAJTUP010000034.1 coordinate 824,885, forward strand.
CAGGCTCATTGGGGGTCGGTCCAAGAGAAGGGCGAGTAGAAGCGAGGGCGAGCCCGCCAACAACGACCCACGGCCTGTTGCGCTCTCGGGACCTACGGAACTCCGAGCTCGAATCCCGCCGACCACTCCTCGAGCAGGCGCCGCAAGGCAGTACGGGGCTCATGGTTGAGCCTGGTGATCAAAGTCACCAAAGATGAATTTAACATACTGCAACACGACGGTGGAGGACATGGATAGTGAGCCTCCCAAAATGATTCCGCGCCGCTACCCGCGCCGCCCAAGTTGAATCCATGCTAATCCCACTGCTACCAGTCTCCGAGGTACCCATGGCCGGCCCCTTCACCTTCCACGAGTTGGCTCTTATGGTGTCTGCCGCAACTGCCCTCCTCTCCATGTTCATCAGCTTCTATTTAATATGGATGCATGCCTTGAACTACACAAAACCAGATGAGCAGAAGTAGTACGCATCTTCTGTCCCCAACCCCCTCCCCCCCCCCCCCCAAGCTGAAATGGGGATCTACGCCCGGCTCACCATGCTAACCAGTCCGCCAGCATTATCCGTATCCTCCTCATGATTCCCATCTACGCAGCCTCATCCTTCCTCCAGCTGAGATACTATCACCAGGCCGTCTACTTTGCTGTCATTTCCGACTGCTACGAGGCCTTCGCGATCTCATCCTTCTTTGCATTGCTGTGCCAGTACACAGCGGCCGACCTCCACTCGCAGAAACAATTCTTCAGAGAACTGCACCCCGTCAAGGAATGGGTTTGGCCGCTCAACTGGTTCAAGAAGTGTTGCGGCGGCGACAGGGGCCCATGGCGCACGCCCGTCAGCGGTCTCACCTGGTTCAACATCATTTGGATCGGAATTTACCACTACTGCTTCATACGTGTTGCCATGACCATCACCGCCGTTGTGAGTAACAAGTACGATCGTTACTGCGAAAGCTCCAACAGCCCTTACTTCGCGCACATCTGGGTGAGTTCTTCCTCTGTCATTGCTGTCGCCGCAGCGTATCCCGTCTAGCTAACACGCGCCGCCTGAAACAGTGCGCCAGTATCAACTGTGTCGCCGTCACCATCGCCATGTATTGCGTTATCCAGTTCTACGTACAGCTCAAGACCGAGCTCTCCTCTCACAAGCCTTTCCTCAAGGTCTTGGCCATCAAGGGTGTTATTTTCCTCAGCTTCTGGCAGACAATGGCCATATCTGTCGGGACAGGGGAGCTCGACATCATCTCTCCTACTGCAACACTTGCTCATCCCGACATAGCCGTCGGCATACCCTCGCTGCTGCTTTGCATTGAGATGCTGCTATTTTCCGTCATGCACATCTGGGCATACCCCTGGCGACCATATCGACAGGACGCGCCTCCGATATTCTATCCCTTGCCGAACAAAGAATCGACTGCACCTCGCCTGGAGAACGTACATATCCCACCGGCCGGAGGCTCTATAGGTCTGAAGGCGCTCTGGGATGCCCTGAATCTATGGGATGTCATCAAAGCGTTTGGTCGCGGCATGCGTTGGCTTTTCGTCGGGGCTAAGAAGCGTCGCGAGGACGTCAGCTATCGTAAGAACGGAGACATAAACATGGATGGTAAGGACACATCATATCCTTTACATCCATATAATCGGGTGCCCGGGGCCAAGAGCACCGACCACTTGCCCATTGCGACCGAGTTTCGTAAGCAAACCCCAGCAACATGAATTGGCTGCTTTTGCTTGAGGCATAATCATGGAGCTGCGAAGATTGATGGCTCAATGGCTCAAATTCGCCACCCTCTTGTAGACACCGTGCTTCTGGGCACTAGGTGCTGACTGTTCCCAGGACGAAGCACGTTTGGCATGAATCAACACCCAGGAGGGCAAAAGGCTATCAGTCCGATCCAGGAGGAGGATCACGAGGAAGGGGCAGGCCTGATTGCGCATGCCCAAGCGGATCCATCGAGTACTACTCCCCTCGATCCGTATGACATTTATAAAGAAGACCACCAACCTTATGCAGCCGATTTAGGATATCGAGGAGCTGCGGGATTCCAGCCCGGATCCTACGAGTCGCAAACGAACCCCTTCCACGACCGACGGCAACCTGTACAAACTCATGCGCTTTCCACAGATGGATATCATGAAGTACCAAACGCAGCAAATCAGCCTGTTAGCCCGGATGAGCCGCAGGGTGCGCGACGTGGACCGGACAATACACAACAAGTCGTTGGCGCAGCACTGTGGGGTGCCAACCCTCATCAACACCCCGGTGGACCCATGATATAGGGCGGGACCTTGTTTCTAGCGGTGGCATATTTCGCACATGCATTTGGCGTTGGGTTTTCATTTGCTCAGGCTGGCAGGCATGGCATGGCACAAGTAAAAGGCAAAGAAGGGAAGGGAAGAGATTTGCATGTTTCGCGGTGAGATTTCGCGGTGAGATCCGAGCCGCGGATTCTAATCTCGGCTATGAAAGGTGGCACTGCTATATTTTGAGCAAGCAAAAGCACACAGGCATTTTCCCAAGGGTTTCAGTGATACCACTTACGTATGTTTTTGTTCTATTACCATGTCATTTAGTCAGATTTTGTCGTGGCAGCTTCTCCTTGTGCAAAAGAAGGAGAAACTCTACCAAATGACCAGAATATTTTCCCATAGTTGTAGATGCGTGTGTGTATGAGTGTGTGTGCAATTTTGTGCAGTATCTTGCCAAGTTCGAGTATCTGGACGGCTCTGCCTGACAATATTGGTAGGCTTATACCAGCGAAGATTGGGATCACTACCCTGGGAGGCCAAGCCATTATTAGGCCGCGTGTTTCCCGTTGCCCAAAAGCGGCCCCAATTCACACTAGCAACCCGAGCCGAGCAACCGAAGCGAGACCGCGTCGCAGAATCACGGCGCATCAATTATGCACAGAAACAAGGCTATATACTAATAAATATATTGGCTTTAGTCAGACACGAGCTTTGCTTGGGTGTCCGCTACGTGGCCGCGGCATCTATCTAGTAAACCACCTGGAGCAGTGTTTATTGTGTAACCTCCTGCAGGATATCCTACCATATAATATCCTCTAGTATTGTATAGAACAACCTCCTATAGAATCACCTCCTACAGGTAACCGGGTAGAAGGTGAGGAGGCAGCCACAAGTGTTCCACAATGACGTTTCGAATTTTTTAAAATGTGGCTGCGCTACTGCAATAATGTATGTGAAAGTCAATCGCGAACGCTATGCTACGCCCATGCTCCAACGCCCACGAGGCGAGACTCCTTCCCCCCCCCCTTCTTTTATCCCCGCGTACAACAATCAAATCAGTCCATCAGGGGGTGGTGGATGACCCGCCGCCACTTCCGAACAAAAGGTCGGTCCGCGTGCGCCTCTCCCACACGACCGTGGCGTCGCTCCTGCGCTTGAAGTACAGGATCCGGTGCTGCGGGATGAACTCCTCGTCCGTCTGCTCTGTCTTCCACGCGTCCAGGGCCCTCTCCATTGCGCCGGCGAAGCGGTCCTCGTAGCCCACGATAAAGTCTCCGCTGTCGAGGGATGGGTCCTGCGGATTGGTTTTTATGGTTAGTTTAGAGCGACATGAGCCAGATTCATGTGATATCTTCATATTTGGGGGTGGGGGTGGGGGTGGGAGACAGTGTGCTAGACTTACCCAACGAAGCCGGTTCAGCACGTCGGACGCTGTCCTGAACTTCCCGGCTCCGGCTGGCTTGGAGACGACGACAGAGCGCGGCTGGTTGGTGGTTCTGCCCTTCCTTGATGCAGAGTGGACAGCCTGGTAGTCCTCGTAAACACTAGAGCCGTGTGCCGCTTCCTCCTCCTCCTCCTCCTCTTCCTCGTCAGACTCGTCGTCCCCGATGGTGTACTCGCCCCATTCGCGGGCGTCGATCTGCAGTGGCTTCAGGGCTGCCCGCCTGATCACGCCGGCTTCTACCCAGGACGTCCGCTCGTCGAAATACTTGGGATCCCCGCGGATCTGGTCCTCGAACTTCCTCAGCACGTCGACCAGCTTCTCCTGCATTGTCTTGTCGTCTGTCATACTGCCCTCGAGCTTGTCTAGGCCGACTAGGTAGAAGCCCTCATATTCGCCCTCCTCGTCTTCTGCCGAGCCGGCCGCCGAAGCCTCAACGAAACGAGCGGGCCAGAACCTCACGTGGAGATCTGGCAGGCGTCTGTTCAGGTCTACCAGCAGTGACACGCACCGGGACTCGAGCCAGCCGACGAGACCTCTACCCTTGGTGAGAGAGCCGCCCCAGAACTGGACATTGATCTTGATGTAGCTCTTGAACGACTTGAGGAAGTCGGCCGACCCGTCTGTCTCGAGGAATTTCGACCACGTCATTCCTTCTTCCGAGAGCATCTTGTCTGCCCTCTGGAATTCCTCGGCGATGGTCCTAACAGATGGCACGGATGCGGCCAGACAGGTGTTCAGGGCCGGCGGGGCGTAGCCCAGGATAGCCAGGGCTTCTCGGTCTGTCCTCCTGTATTTGAGCTGTTTATGGAAGAATGGATCGAAGGCAACGTCCGCTCGCCAGTTGAAACCGGCGTAGTGGTTGAAAAATGTTGCCAGCAGATCGGACAGAGACACAAAAGCGCTGTCATGAGCCAAAAGCTTGTGAATCCTCGCAAGAAGAACTGTAATCGGGATCCCGCCAAGGTAACCATACTTCAGCGCATAGATGCCCCTTCTCTTTGCCCACGTCTTGATGAAGCGATGGGCAAGCCTGAACTTGACAATGTCTGGCACCGAACGACGAACATAGTCGAGGTCACGGATCGACTTCAGCTTGTTCAGAGTTTGTGCCGACAATGACCAGGTCGGATCCGATGCAGGTAGCCTGAGGCAATCGGGCCACATCCCTGCGATAGCACCAGCAGGGGCATACTGAAGGTCGATCTTGACGCCGTTGATGTCGAGTTCGAGCATTGTGCCAGTGTGAGCCTTCACACGCCGCATCACCCTCACGCCCTTGTCGGCAGCTTTGCGCAGCCGCTGGGTGGTGAGGGAAAAGAAAGTCGACGAGCTGAAGGGCCCGATGCAAAGGCAGTCGATATCGGAGGAAGCCGTCCACACGCCCAGGCCATACGAGCCCACAGGTACGAGGACTAGAGGCGCGCTGGATCGGCCAGTGTCGACTGGTACAGTCGGCGCCGAGGTTTCGATTATTGTCTCGCGAAGTAGCTTGAAAGCTTCAGCGTGCTGCTGGGCTTCCTCTCCTGACGGGATGGCTTGGGCTTGCTTGAGCAACCCCGCTACATCGTCCTCAGTCTCGGACAAGTGCTTGACCGTCTTCAGCTGAATAGCCGTGATGTTCGTAGCAGTATCTGGAGCCCCCTGGCTCTCTGTCTCGGGCCCAAGTCTCAGGATGGCTCGCACACCCCAGTGGTCACTGGCGAACTTGCCGACTTCTTCTGTGATGAAGCCGAACTTGTTGAATTTGAGAGTTTTGAAATAGTCTTCTGCCCTGATAAGAATTCTGTCATATCTCTGAGGCCGCATATTGAAGCCGCTCCCGACGATCTCTGCAGTGAGGGCATTAGTAGTCGGGTCGTAGGTTGCTCCCTGTTCACCCTCGAAAGCTGCGTCGAGGTCATCGTCAGATGCCACCCCCTTCTCGAGTTGCAATTCCGTCCAGGTATCGACGAAACCACTCTCAACGAATGTTTCTTCGATATTTCGGAGGTATGTGATCGACTGGGAGGTGACGGCTTTCTTCTCAAGAGCCTGGTTGATGGTATACGAAGATGTTGTGATGTTGAAGTCCCCAGTCAAGATTGTGGGGTTGTCGGGGTGCCTTTCGTCCAAATACTTTAGAATGGTCTCGACTTCCATCTTCTTAGCCGCGATCGAGCCGTCCTTGAGGCCATGCGTGAGATGCACAGCAG
>JAJTUP010000035.1:600000-779684 GCA_021399435.1 Diaporthe sp. PMI_573
GAAATGAGGAATGCACAGGGGTCCAGCTACGGGGTAAGCTGGTCACCAAAAACGAGAACGGATCATCTGAGTCTATCACGGCCTCACTATAACTGATCAAGGCTAGGGTAAAGCTGGAGCGGGTTAGGGCATTGCTGACTATAGTTGATGGATTTTTTCAAGGAAACAAGGCATAGAGAGGTACTCGTGGTAGTAGACGGGAAGTTCTTCTCTTGGGTCTGACTTCCTTTTTGGCTTCAGCGCCTTCTCAATGTCCGCTACGCTGGCTGCGAATATCCCAAGTGGTGTCGTGGCAGCACGGAGAAAATATGATTTTTGACCGAGAGACCGAGGAGGAAAATATACATACACTTTGGGACCACAATTTCACGAGTGACGACGACTGGTGATAGCAAAATTGCTGATGATTTATAATGTACTGTCAAGTCTGTAATGGCGACACCAGTAATCCCAAACCGGATTTGAAACCGCATGGGGCGCAGATGTAGTCAGGAAAGGAACAGGTGTTGTTAGATCTTGCGGGATACTTTGACTATACGGGAAGGCCTCCTGGGTAACCATGTTGAGAGCTTCGTCAAAGCTACAATACTGCAAAGGATCGTGGTTGCCTCGTTGTGCTTCTGACCGATCTTCCAGCGTCGGAGACAACCCGCCCTCGTAGCTTGAGCTGTTCAGAGAATCAATTACTAGGGAAAATTTTGTTAATTAACCATTCTCCTGGATATCCACTTCATGATAGGATAAGAGCAAGTATGAGGACAAAGCAGACTTGCCTGTGGCGGGTGCAGCCGTCTTTGATATATCCATAGTTCGTGTGTTTGAAGACCACTGGATTTGCGTACTATTTTCGTTTCTATGTTGCAGACTCCTATCGTGTGCCATATAGTCAAGCCAGCAGTCTTCGTGACTAAAACCTTGAATATCAGGGATATGCATGAAACATCTGTTCCTCCGTCTGTCCAGGTTAGCTGGGAACCGCATGCCAAAATCGTCGCTTGTGCACTCCGGAATGGCACTGGAGCTTATTTCGGGCCCTAAATTGGATACTGAGCTCGGCGAATGCTCTTCTTCGACCGGCTCTGTTTGCGTTATAGGTAATGGATGATGTTTCGGCATTTTCTGGTGGGCGGCATTTTGAGTTGGCGAGCCTGCGGCCACATACACAGGTGTGAATGCTTCCCTCGTGGTATGTTTCTTTGACTTGCCAGATCTTCTTGAAATGCTGTAGTTGCAAGGAATTCCGCGAGTCATACAGCGGACGCATTTTGGCTTGCTCTTGTCGCAACGCACCTTGGCCGATCCGCACGCATCACACGCAGATCGGAACTTGGGCCTTCGTTGTGCGGGTTGCTCGGCGTTCGTTTTAGGGAAAGGAGGAACAGATGGATCGTTGAATTCAGGCATTATGAGTGCAGATGTAATTGCCGGCTATGACTGTATCCGAAGATTCTAGAGTATGGTGTTCTGGAAGAATTTTATTGCTGTCTTGGGGGAGGAAGAAGTGGGAGCAGAAGGAATTTTGAGGCTGCAAGGAATGAGAACTGTAGAATTTGAGGATGTGCGCATTGTACTTTTCCGGAGTTCGTAGATTGTGGGATGTGAATGTTAAAGATGTAAGAGTGGGCAAACTTATTCGGTGCTCCGCTAGCCTTATATACTCATCGCTTGATACTGCTTTATTAATCCCTGTCCTTAGGCAGCTACCAACGATCAATGTCCGTCAACAAGCACGCTACCAAAGTCGGCATACACATTTTCCAACAGGTCCTGTTATCCCGGAATGGCTGGTGCGGCCGCCTGACAATGTTGTGAGCCAAGACGGCAACGCAGACAAAGGCAAAGGCGATGAGAGCAATGGCAACGAGGGCGATGACGAACGTTCGTTTTGGAGGCTTTCCCTGCCTTTTTCACCGGATGCAATAATGCGGCAATTCCGAGATTGAACTAGGAAGACTTCCTATAGTCTGTTCATCTTCTGGTTTTGATCCATCGTACTCATGGTATAGGTCGTTGTTTTCGTTTTTTCGTTGACTGGCAAGCGCTTGCGTAACGCTGGCCGCTGTAATCTCGGTGGAGGGGTGGTTTGGCCCTAGGACTTGCCGTCTATCGTACAAAACACCTTGAAGAGCCTTCGACGCGTCGCTATATCTCCTGGACGTGACAATACTGGGCTGGCCTCTCGTGGGCAAAAGGCGTTGACGACGTGTCGGTGCGGCCTATCGCCCATGACTGTCAAGCTGTAGGAAACGCGACAGACCGTCCTGGAGCAAAAATACGAGTGCGACCACGTTCATAACAATTCGCAAGCAAGCCCTATGTGGTTATTTAGAGTATATTGTAACAAGTACCGTACTGTACTTAGTAATACAAGTTATAAGCTTTTCCAACTCTGCGTTCGTCTTCTGGCCTGCTGGGACTGGCACTACTTTGACTGATGTAAGCCGATCGGCGAAACAGTGCGCATATGGACGGTTTTCAGCAATGTGAGGGTAGTATTTGTACTGCACCCGGGTCAGATGCGTCCCTTGCCTGTGTGCTTCTTCAAACGATCATCAACAGCTTTTCACCTCTGACGTTTCAGGTGGCCACGTGCTGTCACCCGCGTGAATTTGACTCCACAGTCTGGGCAGCTCGGCTGAGGCATGGCCCGCCTTCGCAAAGAAACAAGCCCCACGGCGACTGCTTACCGTCTACCGCCTTTTACGACAGAAGTCTGTTTACGAGAAAAACTCCGTTGAAGAAAACAGTGCATCGAAAATGGTAAGTTGGACAGCAACAAGGTGGGGATACGTTTCGGAATAACAAGCATCCCTTTGGTACGGCTTGGATCATAGAATACAACCTATATTAGGTAGAATTCTCCTGAGCTGCTCCCCCAGGTGTTGAACGTATTCGTCTTCCCCTGCCCCGCTGCCTAAGCCCTCAGTCACGCAAGAGGGCAGCTTAGGGCCTCGTATCATTTGACAAAATACTCATTTCGCAGTCTTGTTGCCGATGGACGAGCTGGGGACGCCATCGCCGCTTCACTATATCGTTGTTCACCGTGGCTCTTTATATCTGGGAACACACGACCGATACCAATGAACACATCATATAGCCTCCAGTCCTCAGGAGACTCCGTGACTGGTGGACTCAACCATGTCGATAGCAGCAGCCAAGAAACCCATGCTTCCTCAAATAGGGAGGACGGTGGTGATGTATGTGTTGCGCTAGGTGACGGACGATGGCCCGAATCTGTCGACACATATCTTCCATTGTATTCATTTTATCATACGCGTTAGAATCAGGAACAATAACTTTTCCAACGCCTGCTACGCAGTAACTCAGCCCCCCAAGTGTCCCGATCGACCAGGATGTCGTAATCATACATTCTGTCAACAATTTTTGGGCGATGGGCTTTGCACTTGTTCTTCAGGGTCACCACGGGCTCCCCAGGTGGCGCGCCGCTGCCACATGCAACATCAATTGTCCGATTTGGACTACCCTGCTTGGTTGAATACTCACAGATTTGATTCGAATCGCTTTTCCGTGCCCGGATTCGTGGCCACTGTCTCGCCGCCCGTACCCCCACTGCTTCAGGCCAGGCAGGCAGATATTGGTGCAGTGGGCAAAGTAGTTAGATATCGCCCGCAGATCCCTGCAGCTGCTGCGCTCCAGGCAGCACTGAGGCCTCCAATTCAAGAGGATATAATTATCTTGACTGCTACGGCTAGGAAATGGATACTTTATATCAGGTTCCACACATATAGGGGCCAAAATTGTCCCTTTTCCAAGAAGAAATTGAGACAATGGAGCTTCTCTCTAACCTAGGCAAACTGATAGGTGATGGTGCCGGGACCGAGAGGCGTGCGGGAAAGCTCGTCTGATGCATCCTTGATAGCCTGGAAGATTGCGGCGTCATCCTCTCCAGCAGGCTCGCTGTCGGTGATTGTGATGATCAAGACGGGGACATGTATCTGGCCCTGCCTTGCGCACGAAAGCACGAGGGGCTCGAGGATCTTGCGATGAATCTCGGTGCTGATGTGGGTGCGGCCCCTGAAGTTGACAGACTCGATAAGCTTGTTTACATCGGCTTCGTTACCAATATTGTCGCCCTGAGCATCCCTGTTGATAAATCGGAGTGCTGCACGAAGCCTGCGTTCCTGAATGCCGCGACTAATGCCATTCGCTGTATTGCATTGCCCATCCAATAGAAATACCAGCTAGAGTGGTCCTTGTATTTACCTGGAGTGAAGAAATTTGCTGCCCTTGGTCCCGCTAGACAGGTACTCGACACCCTCTGTTGTTATCGGCGCTGGCTACAAATTCCATGACTGCCTACCTATTTGGATGCAGTTAGGGCGGATGACAGTACCGAATGTCCGGTCCGTAAGGTCCCATTAATCCAAGACAGCATCTTCAGAATCACATGGAGGTTGTCCATGGTATTAAGATAGATATCAATTCAAGAGACCGGTAACGAGGAAATGAAATTGGCAGCCAAGGGTTGCTTTGCTGGGGCTTGTGTGCAAACATCTGTCTGCTTGTTTTGAATTGGTAGCAAGTGTGGAATGGATGGTGATCATGTTTGTCGGGTTCATTGCCAAGACTCGCTAGCTAATTGGGTACCCAGAGCGCCAAGCCAATTCTGCACGGCAAGACGGGAGCACTCCAAGAAAGCGGGGTCTGCCCCATGGTCACCCATAACCCGTTGCTGAGCAACGGCATAGCCCAAAACGCCAATATCTTGGAGCCTCACGGTCGTTTCTACAACTTCCCACTACACATTTGCCAGCTGCTTCACCACTCCGTTGCAGCAACAAATAATTATCCATGCACCCAGACGCCATTACAGGCTGGCTCAAGGACCTGCATAACAGCTCTCACTGCTGTGGGGACCCTGCGGGCTGTCCTCTCCCAGCCTGGAGTGAGCCTTTATCACACCGCGGCTCCGCAGCAAAATCCCTTCACTCCGCCTCTCGACGGCCCCCAAAGAGACGACGAGTTCTCGGGGAGCTTGATCCCAACCAGAGACCCTCCTCTATGGCAAGCAAGGAGAACAGGCTGGGCAAGATCACAGACGCTGTCATTGAGCCCGATGACCCCCCTCAGCTGGGACCTGTGAGGGACGATGACGATGCATTCTGGCAAGACAGCGCAGATGTTGGCAGTCGCCGCCGGAGAAGTCCACGGAAGCATTCATCAACGGCACCTGCTTTCGCGGCTCCAGGCCTCGACGGAGCGGTGTATTCCGGCAACGACCATGACTTGCAGGATGACCACAAAACCCCTCGTGCAGTGCGCACTCGTGCCCACAATCCTCTCCAGCCCGGGAAGCAGCATACATCTGGCTACACATTAGGGCTGCAGAAAGGCATGCAGTCGGCCCACAGGCTGTACTCGGCCCGGAGCACAACGTCCTCACATTCCCGATCTTCGAGTCCTATCAAGCGTGCTCTGGATTTGCAAATGCTCTCGAAGCCGGTGTACTGGAGCCATTCGACAGACTTCAAGGAGATACAGACCGCTCTGAAAGCCTTCCCTGACGTCCTTAGTATTTTCAACGAGGCACGACGCATCGCTGGACATGGGTTGCAATATTTGCCTGTGGAGCTCAAGCCCGAGTTACAAGATATCCTCGCGATTGACCCGGACCTGGACATTTGCTTTGCTAACGAGCGGCTGGTCGGTCAGTTGACGAGAGCTTCGCGTTGCCGTGCTGCTATGATCCATCGCGCTGTATCACCGACGCCACCGACCGAATCACAGCTCCGACAGATAGCACATGTGGACTATCTTGCTACCGAAATGCAAACCTTACATGAGCTGGCCGACTTGACGAACGAGTTCAAGACAGTACCGCGGTCGGAGGCGGCTTGGAACTCAGGAATCCATGAGCCGATTCTACGCCTCGCCGTAACATCGTGCAAGCTAGAGGACCAGGACCAAGACCATGGATCGTCATGTTGGGCTGAGGCCGAGAACATCACTCGCGCTAATATCGCAAAGCCGTTCTTGCCTACGGCCGATCACACAATCGTGACATCCAGCGCCTCACTGCCATCATCATCATCATCCGCCATGTCTGTAGAAACGTCCAGCACCGGAATCGGTCATTTGCAGTTCACGGCGGGCCCCAGCGCCAGCGACAAGGAAATCCAGATTGCGGCGGGCAAAATGATTGACTTTGCCATCGTCTTGCGCCCGCCCCCACCCGCTATAATGCCAGACTCTGGAGAGTCCCTCATCCGGTCTCTCTATCACCTTGTCAAATCCCTACCCGAGGGCACCAACTTTTTCAACCAATGCACGTACGAACCTCTGGTTTTTAGTCCAACTGGTGTCTTCATCGAAACAAAGATCGACAGCCGTCAGTATGCAGAAGCGCAAAATCAACTGGGCATCTGGCTGGCTTCATGGTTCGGGCGTGTTCGTGCTATCCGTGAGCATATATCAGAGTTGAGAAAGGACCTGGGCTCGATACACACACCTTGTGTCCCTGTGCTCCTGGTTGTGGCGGATGCATGGCAGCTATGGTTTGCTGTGGATGGCGAGAGGCAGATCGATGTGCTTGGACCGGTGAACTGCGGTGGCACGTCAACGCTTGATGATGCATACCGGTTGTTTGCCGTGCTCAGGCGGCTTGTGAAATGGGTAGGGAAGGGGGGCTTCCGTGCTTGGGTTGAAGAGATGGTGAAACTCTACTAAGCCAGTTCAGTCATTTAATTACGTAATAAATCTATGATGTGTGTATGGTGTAAAGTTGCTTCGGCGACGAAGGCATGGACACGTTTGCTCTGAGGATGGATTGAAATTAGTTGGGCATCAAAACACCTGTGTATATGACTGAGCAGGGGCAATCCATAATCTGGAATTGCTTGCTTGTGATCGCATTTGCCCCGGTAGGGGCGGAATTGAGGAATCTACCAGGCCTATTCAAGTAATCTGTGGCCAATGCCTCAGCTGGGGCCACAAATTGGAAACAACGCCCTTACTTTTTCCTGGCGGCACATTGAGAATAAAGACCTGTCATTCCCCAACCCGTCTCTATTTTAGCATCCTTCACAATTGGCCTCATTTCAGAGCCTTAAAACTCAATCATTATTCCATACATTAGCTACACTCAATGATTGGCGGAAATCTCGCCAACGCTAGTAGTTGATCCAGAGGAGGTTGGAGTGAATATAAATCCAGGAATATGACTGGTACGGCGTCAAAATAAGAAGTGTGGGGAAAACATAAAGTTTCGCAAGATGAAATGTCGGCAGATAGGTCTGACCAAATGATTTGCAAGCATTTCAATCTTCATGGACCGAATCAGCTTCATAAGATCCTCTCGTGACCACCAACTGCAGCCTTGTCTGGCCAGTGCTGTCGGAGGCCGCCTGCTCTTTTCCTCTCCACAAGGCCTCACCTATACCTCCCTGTCTGAGCAGGATTATTTATCCTGCTGAGTACTTAAGCCCCGAGCCCTCCTGGCGGATCACCTTCTTTGGTCGTTCCCCAAGTTCCTTTTCAATATACAGCACACGTCGCTCTGCACCCATCATTCACACACCCTTCGGCGGATCGTTTCAACACAAGATACAATGACCTTGGCGAGGAATACCAGACTCCAGAGATATGAGGATGACAGGAATGACGCTGGCCAAAAATTCTACAAACTCAAGCAGAAGACGAGAAATTATATCGACCTGGTGTACAGGATGACCATGGGCCGACAAACTCTACCCAAACTGGACTCATACTGTGGTATTCTAGTGGCGCTACGGTTCCTGGGCGCCGGCACCAGCAGACAAACAGAACCCATTGATCTGCTGATAGCATGGGTCCATGACAAAAATAAGTCGATGTTCGGATTCGCTCATGAATTCGACCGCGATAAACTGAGGCGCCGGGCAGCTGAATACAGCTGGACGCTCCACGATCTCAAAGTCATCGCGGCGGAGTGGTTCCAAGGGAAGGATGAGGACAAACTATTATGTTTGGCGAAAGCCGTAATGCAGGAACATGCTAGATATGCTGTTGGAACGCCTCCTCACGACACTATCCCGTGGGAAATCCGAGCCTCTATCCGCCAGGCGTGGGAGAAAAGTACGGCGCAAGGAACCCCATATATCCGGCTTAAGCAATCGCTACGCCTGCTCGGGGTGCCCGACAAAGCGGAAGAGTGCAGGGTGCTGAACTGGCTGTGGGATAAGAGTCGGCTTGAATGGTCTCAGATACGCCGGTATCCATGGGAGCTGGCGCACCTAGAGCTCATCGCCAGCATATGGATAACAGCGAGGGGTTCGAGGACTCCAATGACAAAAGCTTCAGCCTGGCTAGCTGAAATCACAGAACAGCAGGGTCCGAATTCTGCTGGATCGCGACCAGAAGAGAGCCGTGGTCAGCCGGGCCACCTACCAGGCATACACGAAACAACGGGTAGGCAGAAGAAACGGGGTAGGGACGAGATGGACGCAGAGGAAGTGGAGGAACTTGTGCGAGAGAAATCGCCGGTACGGGGTAAGAGGGAAAAGTTCGCGGACACTGCAACGCTGGGAAAAATCGCGACCCTCGCGAAGGCTCACAAAGCCGCCAAGGAAACGATCGATGCGGCCAAGAAAGCGATCGACGACGCCACAAAGGCATATAACGCCGTTGCTTGGGGGACTACAGAACTGGTGACACATTTTGTTGAGCAGCGAGACTATGCCGCCGGTCCTGTCATTATGCCGGGCCGATACCTCGAGCCCGCTCAAGAAGTGAGGTATCCATGGAGGAACGTGAATGAGAAGCGCCGATGAGCGTATAGAGTGTACGGCATAGTGCATTCCCCAAAGTTCCGGTTTCTCATCTCCGGAAGTAGGCACTTTTGGCTCTTGCAAGGCTTCCTCCATCTCGAAGATTGTAAGTTTCAATATCCTCTATAGCGGAAAGGATGTTTGAAGCTAGAGTGCCCGAATCAGGGCATGCGGAGAAATCGCAAGCAAATTTGGTGCTGCTATTGCTTTTAGACAAGGGGAAATCGAGCTTAGCCTACGTAGACTACCTGGTCTTGATAGTTGTCACGAACATATGCTTTGCCAGGTCCCTCTGCAAAATACTTCGTTGCGTCGTAGATTGACCCATGTCAGACACTGGGTCACTGTCTCACCTTGGGCTGGAAAGGTCCAGCACCGTCTTACAAACCATCCTGTGATATTTCTGTTCAGGCGCACACTTTATCCCAATATCTAATTAATAGTGCGTACTCTCCATTCATTTATAATTTTCTTTCTTGTTGTATTGTAAATCATAGTTTGTAAGTACACCAAGCTTTGAAGTTGTTTTGTGCGCGAAAATTTGGGTTCCCGATGATGGTCCGTCTGGCTCTTTCTTAGTTGAGCGTCCCGCCCCCGAAAAGATCTTAAGCGTATGCGGATCTTTGATAGAGGAACGCAATGATGCAACAATTACTTTCTTTCATGTATCGGTACCGGTAAACACGTGCCCATCCCTAGTATTTAGCGGTTCCGGAAAGCCATTGTACGGAACCTTGGACGGCACCTGAGCTATTTTTCGGTAGCTCGCCATCGTAGGACTGTAGGCTTACTAATCGGGGACGTGATCTGAGGCAGCTCCAACGAAATTGTAGCAATTCAATGCCCAAAGAAAATAGTCGAAGTGCAGGAGAGCGCAATAGGGCAAAATCGCCACTCGGTTCGCTACGTCATTGCGCGTCCTGCCCCTCGGTCCAGGACGAAATTCCGCGCCCACTCCCACCCTACAGTCCCCATTCACGGGCCAAACCCGTCTCGTTTCGCCATTGAAGCAAAATGCGAGACGGTAGTAGAGACCGAAATGCAGCGCTCATCATCAATCAATCACCCCAATCAAATCAATCAACCCAGCCGATTCCTCCCTTCAATCAAATCAATTCCAGCGATTTGCAAGTTGACATGATTTGATAAAGTTGATATGTGCTATACTACATCTGAACTGTCCAAAAAGGTTAACATAGCCTGCCCTGCGCCGGTCCTACCCTGTACAATATGGTCACAGATAGGTGATACTTCTTGCTCCCATAAAAAGTCGTAGCCTGATTGGTACCCACTATCGCTGGCTAACCCACGCCAAACCCTGGACCAGCTGACACGCTCTGCATCCTACCGCGACGCGTCAACTTCGCCATCCACACCACATGACACCAGCGACAAGATGCCGGACTCGCCAGCGCTCTCTTCACCGGCGAGTCTTCTGCCGGAGATTTCAACGCCTTGCCCCACGCCACTCTTTCCTTCTGCGTTCTCGCGACTATCACAACCAAGGACTGTGGCCCAGCAACTCGAGGAGGTTAGAAAGGTTAGTCGGAAGGTCAGCTGGGTCATCGTCAGAAAAGTCGGGTGGATCATCCTCAGAAAGGTCAATCAACGAGTTACCCACTTCGTAAAAGAAGGGGCAGGTATTCAGCGTCATGATTGATCTAAGCCCCTGTAAAGCACAGGTAGTCATTCACCACCTGCAAAGCACAGACGGTCATCTCCTTGCCGCTGTCCATCCCTTCCAGCTGACGAGTCCCACCCACCTCCAAACCCAACGAGCCTTACCATCACCTCTCTACCATTCTCATATACGAGCAACGACAGATCTCTGCGTCAATCCTGTCACCAGCTCCGCCAGCCTCTTTTCATGGATGAAGTTCGAAATATCCAAACGGAGTTCCCAGAAGCTGCTTCGATTGTTTCCAAAAAAGCTAGGCTGGAAGATGACTTGTCCCGCGTCAACCATCCATAATCATCCGAACGAACTGTCCCTATGGGCTGCCATCAATCAGATTTGCTCGCTCGTGGTCCAAAGAACAGCAGCACTGTCCATAGCGATGCGGACCACTCATGGCCATTTAAACGAAGTCCAAGCCCAAAGCCACAGCCTGAAGAAGACCCTGCTATAACAGCATATTGGCAGCAGAAAGCCCAACAAACCAAGGAACAAATGCACCGGGCAAACGAAAATATTCGCCGAGCTCGACAAGCATATGCCACCCACCGATGAAACCGTTTGCCAAGCCCAGTTTTGTCAGACACAGGATCAGACGCTACACGTTCAGACGTTGACGATAATGGATACTCTCCACAAATGTTTGGATTGGCGGAGAAGGACCCAGAGGTTGAGGATGTCTTTGGGCCACAGCTTGCAGCTCGACTACGAGCACGTAGGCCTGTGTCTCAGCGCCAGAGCACCCCTCTGTCGTCGCAGAAGCCTCTCGAAGCAGATGACGGCCGTGCTATGAAAACGACTAAATCACCTTCACAGCCTTGCCTGAACAGCCAGCAGATAAGGCCGCAACACATACGGGCATCGCGTCAGCATCCATGACGGCCCACATCACCAGCTCGCCCAAGCTTGTCATGGATTCCAAGGGCTGTGCCCCCAGACTTGCGGCGATTGACGAAACGGAGCGGCTGTGACAAGCTCTTTTACGAACTCGACTCTCGGGGTCAGGCGCGGCTGTTAGGGGCTGACAGCGAGATGAAACGCTGTCTTCGCGGTTGAGCATTAACAGGCTCACCCCTTATCATGGGAGCTTAATTCTAGTGGTTAACAGATCGCAGAAGGATCTGGTCTCTGGCATGGTTGGCCGCTGAGTTGGGCACCGTTGCAAATCGCGGCTCCATCCTAGTGGAAAGGCTAAGGATGGACGGGAAGGTCATGGATGGTCTAGGCATATTCGTCACTCTAGCAGGGCTGGGCGCAGCGGTATAGCCTAGGCACCTTGGGTTGGAATTTCCCCCGATGTGGTTGTTATCCTAGCAGGGCTTGAGCCATTCCTCAGGAATTATACAACACGGCTTGCTGTAGCAGCTCTCCCTGGGCCGCTGCTGCACAATGGCCTCGTGCCCGCTGCCGGCGGCCCACGACAGCGGCGTCCGGCTATACTTATCCTTCGCCTCGACGTCGGCGCCCTTGGCGAGCAGCTGCTGCACAATGGCCTCGTGCCCGCTGCCGGCGGCCCACGACAGCGGCGTCCGGTCAGAGTTGTTATCCTTTGCATTGATATCGGTCACGCCCAAAAGAAGCCAGGCAAGAAATAATGCCTCATCGCCTCGCTGTTGAAGATACGAGAAGATACCTTTCTGCCGTGAAAAGGTGAAGCTACGTCCAAAGTCGGTCTGTTCGTCTTTACTCTGATAATATAGTGTCCATAGGTCCTGAAACGCAGGGTCGAGGTGCTTGGCTCGCGCTTGGAGGCTCTTCAAGGTAACCTGGACTGCTTCATAGCTCCCAGTCGCCCGCGCCGCGAAAATTGGCGGCCCATAACGTTCCTCTCCAACATCAAAGCAAGATGCTATCTGGGAATGAATACGAATAAGGTGCGCTAGGTTGTTCTCGGCTAGGATATAGAGGAGTTTGACTGCTTTCGTATATCGCCGAATGACATGCCTTTCGAAAGCATTGTTGAGGTTTGCCCACTGTAGAAGAGGGAAAGCATCTAGGAAACTTCCCTGCTCTATCCCGTGCTGCTGGGCGCTGTTGGCGTGTTGAAGGACATTGAGGATGGAATATTCGAGGAACGGAAACTTCATGTTAAGGTCCTCCCTCAGTTTTGTGGCTTCGGCGCCCCGTAGCGTCGCGTCGGATATATTGATACTTTGGTCGATGGGAGCCTTCACCTGAGCTAAGCAGCAATCCTTCAGCTTATCATGGCAGTGGCCCTCGAAGCTCTCCGAGACCCTGGACCACTGCCTACCGTATCGGCCTAGCAGGAAGTCACGAACAGATTCGTGGATGAACTGGACTTCCGAAGCCTTGTTCCGCGTGACTTCGGCTAAGCCTTTAGATGAAGTCCTTACAAAAGTCCTCATCTGGTCTAGTTCGATGTCTTCCTCGTCCCAGTAGCTTGAGTTCTCTTTATCGATACTCAGCTGGACGGCGAAGTAGAACTCCTGTGGTTTGAGAGGGCGCGTAGCGAAGAGAACCCATTTGAGGCAGATATGTAGCTGTTCGAGGTTCTCCTCGTCTCGTTTAAGAATCATCTCGAACAAGTCGTCAAGTCCGGGCGGGATTTGTTTAAGACGCGTACGGATCGCATTGATAGAAACGATACTGTTAGGATATTCCTTCTTCAGAATATCAAGTACCAGAACGACCCAGAGGAAGATACCCGAGGACTTGTCGCGAATCTCAGACCGGAGGGAATCGGCGTGTTTAGCCTTGCCTAGCCTGAGTTTCGACTTGATATAGTGCTCAATATCGTCGGTATGGCCGGCTTCGTCTTCTAGAGTGATCTCAATACCCTTCTGGATGACGACAGTCGGGTAGTGCCGGCTCGAGAAACAGATCCGCAGCTGGACTTCTTCCCCTCTAGCGTGGTCGCACAGCTCCTCAAAGAAGCAAACCATGCCAGCAGCCTGGTCCTGGTTGCACTCATCCAACGCGTCGACAAAGATCGTCAATGACCGGTTCCTAAGCTTGGGGATAGCCTCTGTCAACGTCCGTTGCAACGCCGCTTCGTACCATCCATTACGTTGGATACCCTTCGCGCCATCAGCTGTCATCCACTCTAGGCTGTCCCTCAGGTCCACTGCCTTGTCGAAGAGCTGGTGGAGTAGAGACCGATAGAGACCGATCGTTGACTTCTCCTCGATAGTACCACGGGCGAGGAAGAAGAAGGACAGCATGATTTGCGAGGGATCGTCCTTTGTGCGGAGTTTGGCCTCTTCGAAGAGGAGCTTCATCAGAGTAGACTTCCCGGTGCCGGGGTTGCCTTTGATCCAAAGAAAGCCGCCGTCGTCGGATTGTTTTATCACTTCGCTCCAGGCCTTATACTCTGGCTTGGCAAGGAACCAGCGGCAGGTTTTCCCTTGCGCGGTTGTTAGACTTGTCAGTCTTTCGTCGATTTTGGCGAAGTAGAGCTGATCTACCAGTGACTGTTTAGTCGTGGCATCGAAGCTGTCGCTATTTGCCCCGGAAAGACCTGTTGCAGACCGCTCTTCGCCGATCAGGGATCCTAGATTACGGCGCTTGGATGGATGAGCAGTCTCTGAGTCTTGGTGGTAGGTTCCGCAGGAATCCTTCAACCAGCCGCGGTTGGCCCCCTCGAGGCGTCTTTTGTCAACTTGGGGGCCAATTGTCCGCAGGACCACCAAGCGGCCGGGGTCTTCCTCGACCACCGTCTCTCTGGGGCTGCCATACAAAGAGTCCACACGAGGTTTGAATGCAGCATCGTGTGCAATGAGTATCCGAGGCAGCTCAATGGTCTCAATCTTTTTCCGAAGTCTCCTAAACGCGCCCGGTTCGCCTTCACCGTAGAGAGGCGCCATATGAATGCCAAAGAGACCCAGCAGTGAGTATGCCCTGTCCTCTTTTTTTGTTGTATCACGCTTCTCTGCCCATGCAAGCCGCTCGGAAATGCTAAAGTGAGATAGTGGGTTGCCTCGAAGGACAGCGAGAGGAAGCCCAGTGATGTTGTGGATGTCATGTTCTAGAGACTTCCTTGTCCCCAGTCGCACGCCTTCCCTCGAAAAGAACTCAACAGACACTGGGGCAATCAGCTCTTGGAGAGTCCAACCACGGGTGAACCACCTGCTCTTTCGAAAAGACGGCCCCCAGCTAGGCTCGTCGACCGCATCTCCAGACGAGGTCGAGACATCGGAAAGGAAGACGTAGCATTTAGCGGCATCCCGATACCAGCGAAACATAGAGTTGATGGCCTCCTGAAGCTCAGTGTTGTTTGGCTTGTCGATACAGCACGTATCGACCCAACAGAACTCTAGGCCGTCCTTCCAAGCCTGGCCTGCACAGAAGCGGATTTTGTCGTACCCAAGCTTGTTCTTCCCCGTCCCATCCTTCAGGTCCTGAAAGAGGACCTCTTCGGCACCCCATGTGTGTGAAAGTATCGCATACCGGGGAATTTCGTGATCAAGAAAGTCACTTGTATGGTGGATTTCGCCACTGGCATCGCGTTCTAACAGGCGCATGGCTATATATAGTACGCTTTCGGTTTTTGCGATGGCAGGAGCTCAGTTTAGTTCTCGGCAAGGTATTGAACCTGCTCTGGGAGCGTGGGAGAATCGTGGTGCGGGGTTTGGGCCAGCTGAGGCCGCCGCAAATAAGCACACAGCACTGCCCCGGGTCGGACCCGCGGTCAGCTGTTAGGTCCTGATTCGAACACGCTCCAGGCAGCCACCAGGACAAATTCACGTGACGCAGGCCGCAGCCGCAGCCTCCTAAAGTCCGCAGCAACGTTGAATAGCTAGTGAGGGCTATATGCCCAATAGGCAAGTCTCTGCAGAATGCTCATATAGAGGTCCGTGGTGGCTTCAAGCCAGACCTGCGTATTTGGATATGATATATCGATATCAACTCTGCTATCTGGATATATCGATATTGATATATATCGATATCGATATAACTCTCTGCCTCTTAAATGGATATCCAGATTGATATCCACCTAAATACCGCTCTCTGGTTGGCTGAAAAGATCTTATCAATTGATTAGATGATGAAAAAACTTCTCTCAATTTCAACATCAACACCATCTCAGTACTCGTTCAAGCGGCCTTAGGTATACTAGCACAATTAGCTTATCCAGGTGATTTATCGACCATGACATCCTCTCAGACCACCGCCGCCTCTACGCCCTCGATTTCGGACCAGCCCATTACTGGGACGTCTCTGGACTTTTTCCTCTTCTTCAAAGCAACGTATCCTGATGAGGACACCCAGAACACCACCGGCGGGTCACGTACGCGCAAATCTAGGGGTATGGTGATGTATCGATGTCTCCATTGCCCTGCCGATAAGCCCTGGGCGAATCGGAAGCGGGACAACGCATGGCATCACGCCCGGCGGTGCCATGCCGATATTATCTCTTCCCTCGATCGCACGCTCATTGGGGGCAGTTCCGATGTTCTAGATGATGAAAGGGAAGCCAAACGTCCTCGGATTGATGCTTTCTTTCCCTCTCGTTACTCGGATGCCTCTCTCCGCCGTATGTTCGACCGCGATCGGTATTTAGATGCCATAATCAGCCTAATCACACGCCGCCGGCTTGCCTTCTCAGCAATTACCTGGGATGAGATGCAAGAGATTATGCTAGCAGCTAATCCTGCTATAGAGGACCTTTTAGTGACCAACCGAAGTGCTCTAATGCGACTAATTGATGCCACATATGAGTTATATTCTTCTCAGCTCATGGCAACTCTTGAAGCTTCCATCTCGAAGATCCATATCCTCTCTGATCTCTGGACATCGACCCATCGCCATGGGATACTCGCCATCTCTGCGCGATGGGTTGATCAGGATTATCAGCCACGAAGGGCACTGCTAGCGATGCCAGAATGTCGCTATAGCCATAGTGGTGAAACCCAGGCATCTCTAATTTTCGATACACTGGCAAAGTACGGCATTGCTTCTAAGGTGGGCTACCATGTAGGGGATAACGCCACTTCAAATGATACCTGCTTGTCTTATCTCTCACGGGAGATCCTTCTACTCCAGGAGGAGTCACTCGGCAAGTTACATCCGCAAACATTGAACACGTTGTTGTGGGTTTTTGTTGTTCAGCTAGACTCGGATGGGCAACAGACCCAAGCTGAGGAGACGGCAAAGGAAGCTCTCGAGCGGCTCAGATCAGATACTGTAAAGAGGACATCGTAGCAGCAGTGCCCAGCTAGCAGCCGTCTGGCGAGACCAACGGCTGGTGGTTGGGCTTACGAAGCAAAGCAACCGCTAGCCTCAGAAGCGAAAAGCCGAAGGCACGGCGTCGCCGGCGGCTACACCCTTAAGCTCAAGGCCAACGGCTAAAAAGCAGCGGACGGGGGCCCGGAGACTGTCAACCAGCTGCTACGTGTAGACCTTACGGCTGACGACGTTGACGGCGGCGAGGGCGACGAGGGCGGCGAGGGCGCCAAGGAAATGGAGGACGAGATCGTCGCCGTGGCGCCCGGCTTTATTGACTTACTATTCGACTATATGGGTCACGTGGGCGACGACGTGGGCAACGTTTGCCAACACTTGGCTCTAATAGTGCTTAATTTGCTTAATTTGGGCAACGTTTGCCAACACTTGGGTCTAATAGTGCTTATTTGGTGCCCTCGAGTGTGTGGGAATAGTAGCATGCAGCGGCATGTTAATCGGTGTAATCACGTTAACTATTTGTATGGCGAACCCATAGTGTTTTTTAATTCAGGCACAGGGGCCAGCATGATTAGTCAGAAAAAGTTGTGTGGCATCCGATTTTGGTTGTGCGAATATCCGCTTTCTTTTATATACTGTAACGTAGGTGGACAGTCAGCCGGTCAGGACACATGCCCGGTCAGTTTTGCTAACTCTGCTAACTTTTGCCAACCCTAGCACCCACCTGAGGCCAACATATCAATAAAAATTGGCACCAATTGGTGCCAACTGGTCCCAATTGCTTATTTTTAATTGATTTGGTCAATTTAGAGGTGTGGTGGAGTTGCAATGCCAGTCTAAAAGTTTAAAGTTTGGGTGGGCGGGTTTGTTTTTGGTGCAGATCGCGTTCCCATTTTTCGCGTCAGTCTCGCATCACTCTACCTACTTAAATATTCAACACGCTAGAATTCAACATCTACAATGCCAATCTACTCAAAAGAAGACAAGATCATTCTAGCCCTTCAAGCAATCACAAATTCCAAAAAAAATCAAAAGAAACCCTTAAGTGCACGCCAGGCTGCACGGATCTTCAACATCCCTTATAGTACACTCAACGACAGGATGAACAACCGACCCCGTCGCGAAGAATCACGCGTCGAGAAGCATAAACTTGAGCCAGTCGAAGAGCAAACACTTGTTCAATACATCATTGAGCAAGATGCACGAGGATTTCCAATGCGGCTTTCTGGTGTGGAAGATATGGCCAACCTCCTGCTGGCGTCGCGTGATGGCAAGCCTGTTGGCACCAGATGGGCACGACGCTTTGTGGATGCACAACCAAGCTTGAAAACAAGATTCTCTCGGCCTTACGACTACCAGAGGGCCCTCTGCGAAGATCCTGAGGTCATTGGAAACTGGTTCCGACTGCTTCGCAACATGATGGCCAAGTATGGGATCACAGATGACGATCTCTACAACTTCGACGAAACTGGCTTCATGATGGGCCAGATAACCTCAACCCTGGTTGTTACACGCTCTGATCGGCATGGAAAGGCTAAATCTATACAGCCTGGAAACCGTGAATGGGCAACAGCTATTGAATGCATCAATGCAAAGGGCTGGTGTATCCCGCCATTCGTCATTGTCCAAGGCGCCTACCACCTTGCAAACTGGACCACAGAGTCGGGTTTTCCTGCCGATTGGGTAATCAAGCCTACTCCGAATGGATGGACGGATAACAAGACTGGTCTAGAATGGATTCAGCACTTTAATAAGCACACAATTAAGCGAACAATGGGCAAATACCGGATGCTCATCCTGGATGGACACGAGAGCCATGTATCAGCAGAGTTCGAACAGTACTGCAAGGAAAACAACATTATCCCTATTAGCATGCCACCACATTCATCTCATCTACTCCAGCCATTGGACGTTGCATTATTTTCGCTATTGAAGCGTGCATACGGCGATGAGATCAACCTCTTCATCCGGGCCTCGATCAACCACATCACCAAGTCCGAGTTCTTCATTGCGTTTAAGGCAGCCCACGACAAGGTCTTTACGGAAGAAAACATGAAAGCTGGGTTCAGAGGGGCTGGTATTTCTCCATGGGACCCAGATTCTGTCATTTCCAAGCTGGATGTCCGCCTACAAACTCCAGTACAATCCCTCCCTGTGTCACCATCGAAATGGGAATCACAAACACCCTCCAATGCCCACCAGACTGTCCAGCAATCAAGTTTTATCAAGGGCAAGATCTCAGCCCATCAGGGCAGCTCCCCTACACCAATTATCCAGGCAATTGAGAAGTTTACAAAGGGTGCACAAGCAATGGCGCATCAGATTACTCTTTTGAATGATCGGGTCCGTACCCTTGAGAAGGCTAATATTGGGCTCGCCAAGCGCCGGAGGGCCAAAAGAAGTCGGGTCCAGCTTGGAGGGGCACTTAGTATTGAGGAATCTCAGGTGATAATTGAAGAAAAACAAAAGGGGAAGCGGCCGGCTGGTGAAATGGCTGGTGGTGCTGAGGAGGCGGACCGCGGCGGACCGAGCAAACGACGATGTGGCAACTGCGGCGAGACTGGGCATAACGCAAGAACTTGTGAGAAAGATGCAGAAGAGTCTAGTCAGTCAGATTCAGAGTGTATAATAGTACATTCTTAAGCGGTCCGCGTCGGACCGCCAAAATAGTTGATTTGGCTGGTGTAGATTGAGGTTGATTCTGCATGGTTGAAATGCTCCATTTTGGTGGGGAACGCGATTTTCCCACCAAAAGTCAGCCACTTCAGACTGGCACTGCAGCCACCCCAACCACTCTAAATTGACCAAATCAATTAAAAATAAGCAATTGGGACCAGTTGGCACCAATTGGTGCCAATTTTTATTGATATGTTGGCCTCAGGTGGGTGCTAGGGTTGGCAAAAGTTAGCAGAGTTAGCAAAACTGACCGGGCATGTGTCCTGACCGGCTGACTGTCCACCTACGTTATAAGTTTTCCCCATATAATCTTTTCTTAGGAGAAGCATAAAAGTGAAGATTTCCATTAATAGAAAGTTATGGCGAGGGTGATGTCAGTAATCCGTCAGTGAGCCATCATCCATCTCCAAGTCCCTTAAGTACCGGGAGAGGGATGTGTTTCGCCACAGACCCCGTCAAGTAGACAACTACCATATTTGCACTATGGAAAATCACGACAAGATTCAGAAATCACTTGACTACCAATTTACCGACGTTAGATTACTTGAAGAAGCAACTTTGGCGGCTGGTGCATCACCGTCCAGCCCCTGTGTCCCAGATGCTACAGAAGGGAACAAACGCCTCGCGTTGATCGGAGATGCTCTCATTCGACTAGACATGGCAAACCAATCATACATAGGTGGTAGAGGTACTAGTACGTAAAGAGCACGCTTCCGGTGAGTCTGTGCTGACTGGTGCAGCGGAGAGCTCCATAATTCTGGCTCGCGCAGGAGCGAACAAGTCGCTTGAAGCTGCTGGGAGGAGACTCGGCCTTGACAAGGCTGTGACTGGGAATCCGTCTCAGCAAGGGGAAGTGCCGCGGACAACTCTTGCATCGACGGTCGAGGCGTTGATAGGAGCTGTCTGGAAAGATTCGGGGAATAACTTTGACCAGGTGCAAGCGGCAATTCGAGCTCTGGGTGTTTTTGAGGGAGGAGGGGAGTAGGGTAGCACGATGCCAGGGAATTAGTCTGAGCATTGCTGTCCCAGAGGGGCTGTTAAGTAGGACTACTCTCTCACGGTCTGCGTATCGAGGCTGAGTCCTGTTTGCCGTGTTGTTGGAACCTTAGGAAAGGCAGTTGTCTGCCCTACTCTCGCGGGTATTGCGGCGCCAAGGTTTTGTACAAAGCCGAACACCTCGACGGGGCAGTTGGGCAACCGCTCGACGTACTCGACGTCGTCCACGTTGGCAATTTTCTCGCGGTAGTAGGACGACTTTGCGCAGAGAAAGTTCTTCTGCAAGCCGAATGGAATCTCGTCTGGGCCAACCAGGATCACGACAAGCTCCGGGTGTGGCTCCAACCATGAGAAACCGATGGGATTAGGGACAGTGGTGGGCCCTGATGGGTTTGTCTGGCCAATCATATTATTGTGATGCTCTCAAACGACGGAACCTATTGGATCATTGGGTAGATACGAAGATAAAAAAGGATTAACAAGGCCCGCAGTGTCATCCGAGGACATCTGCGCGTCCACGTGTCTCTGCTGCGGGGTAAGATCATGGTTGGGGCTGATCCTACAAATATGGAGATGTCCTTGAGCCTACCGACACTGTTCGGGAATAGCGTCCATGAGTCCTCATCTATGCATTCAGGAGGGTTGCTGGAGTGTGGTTCAAGCCCGAACTTGGAACAGGAAGTTGGCCTTGGACTTCCTGACAATCCAGCCGATGTCAGCCGAGTGTAAGAGGTTATTTTCAGCTGCTGGCAAGATGGTCTCGGGGTTGCGTACAAACCTAGATGCTGAGATTATCGCCATTTGTCAGGTTTTACGCTCTTGGTACCGTGCTGGCATTAATCAAGGACCTGGATCCATTGCTTAAATCGCACCTTAAAAGTAAGCTGGATGGCGGTTGTGGGACTCTAGGCGACGACGAGCTGGCGCTTGCTGAGTCAAAATGGCTATTGGAGGGCGAGGATAGCGCCAGCGAGGTTGACGATTCATCACAGCAGCAACAGGCTGAAGAGTTAGTGTCAACCTCTGAAAGTGAGGCTGAATAGGCGTCGACGAGGTTGTGAATAGCCTCAAAAATCCACTTATAAATCCACTTATAAATCCACGTGTGTACATCCATTCCACTCCGGTCGAATATGTGCTACATCCACTACGTAATTGCTAAAAAATCGTACATCCACTCTACTTGGTCCAAAAGTGGAGTGGATGTAGTGGTTCCGACCCTTGCTCCCACCCTCCAAGGACTTGGTTTCGCTGCCGAATGTGTGATGTTCCTTGCCTAATGTGTTGAACATTATGCTCTCGAGAATGTTGGGTATCAACAAGCCACTTATCTAATCCCGGCGTGAAATCAATCCCCACTGTATATCCTCCTCTGCAATTAGCCCAATAAGCATACCGTCCTTTCTCGGTATCAAGTTGCCGTTCTCTACCAAGCATTTCACAATTTGCTGGGCGGAAATATCTTTATGGTCCTTCACAACAGACTTGGTAAACTTCCCCTTCTCCTGCTTTCCATTCGTCTCAGAATCGCCCAAAATACAATGGATGTTCGGGCAAGTAATTCTGGACTTGTAATCCCAAAATGTACATTTTTTGTCTTTGTCTTCATGGCGTTCGTGAGGTGGAACTCCTTTTTTAGGCCTTTCAACGCGGCTGGCGGAGGGCCTGCCTCCGCCTCATCTCCTGGAGCTCAGCGCCGCCCATGTGACGCACTGGGGCGGGGCGTGGTGATGTGGTGCCGGATTCGTAGCAGGAGACCGAGTGGGCGTCATCTTCGGTGAAGACGGGCTCTGAGAGGAAGAGAAGGTCCTCGTCCGAGATGTAGGATGTCGCTCGGTGCTCTTCGTTGCCGTGCTCGCCCAGCGAAAGCCGCCGTGGCCAGTTTGAAAATGCGCAGGACTCGTCGAGGTATGAGTTGTGATATGCACTGCGCCGCGACGGGATCTCCGTCGGCGACGAGGCGCTGTATGACCCGTAGGACATTGTGAGAAGTCTGCTAGGTGTGGAGAGCGTGCTCTAACGCGGTATCTTGTGAGTCGGGGCTGATAACCATGCATCTAGTGGTTTTTTGCTAAACTGTATTTTAGTATTGTGGTGGTAACGACTGTGTATTCATTTTTCCTATGTTCTATGTTCTGGGGAAAAAGCGAGCCCCGATAGGGCACTCTGCTTGCTGCCGCAGTGTTAATCGGCTGCTTCTCTTGGCCCGCTCTAGCGACGATTTTCTGGCTCTGCCCTGCCTGTTGGTACTCAAGTCTCGTATTGTCGCTCTTCTCAGTACTACTTTTCTCATCAGAAGCTTTCGTCATCGCATCCATCAGAGAGTCCCCACAACAAACGGACTGGAAGAAGCAGCTGTCCATGTTCCTCGTTGTAAGGTGCAATGAAGTAGAGGATTGTTCGCCTGCCCTAGCAAACTCGTTCACTCCAACATGCGGCTCGGGGGTGAACCAAGAGGCCCTGACTGAAGTTGAAGTGAGATGGAATATGGTATTTACTTGGAAAGCTCAAATTATGCCTACTCGCCGAGCCGAAAGAAGATGTTCGGACCGCCCGCCAGCGGTCTGAGTTGTTGGAAGTGAAGATTGTCGGTCTCCTGCGCCCCGAGCCGTCGGTCAAAAGCGTCACGGACGCGCTCCCAGCCGGCCGTATGAAGCGACCGACGGGAAGGCACAGCAACGACAAGAGTTGAGCTCCAGACGGCTTTGGAAACACTTTCATAAAGTATAGTTATGGGAATAAGTATAAAAGGACGACGAGTTGTGTCTAGGGTGCAGCAGCGACCCCTGTGCCGGCAGGGGCGAAGGTGGCGGGGGAATCAGTTGCATGTCCATTAGGCCTCATCATATCAGACAGGTTGAGGTGGCCCAATTGTCCAGTAATACCGATCCCAACTGAGAGCAAAGCTTCAGGCGTCCGTATCAAAGATCCATCTCTCGACCGATCTCTGGACATCGCCTCAGCATGGCATTTTAGCAGTATGCGCTAGATGGGTTAATAATGGCTATTGACTTTAAAAGGCCCTGCTAGCTATGCCTGAATGTCGATACAGCCACAGTGGCGAGCGCCAAGCAACTCTAATGGCGGAAGCAATTGAAGAATACGGCATTGCGAAGCAAATCGGCTATCATACCGGCGATAAACGATACCTGTTTAAAGCATCTCTCACAAATGCTACAGCATAAATACGGTATATGCTATTTAGAACGCTGATTAATAGGTAGTTGGTTAACTGAGTCTAGGTATCTTTCTATCTCAGCCAGCGTCGAATTCGATGCATCGCTCATATTATAAATCTCTCCCTTCAAGCCTTTCTCCTTGTGTCCTCGAAAGAAGCTTTACGCGCAGCACTTGCCGCTGCTACCAACGTAACTGGCGCCGAGATGTACGAACAATTCTACTTCACACTATATGATATATCCGCCAACGAGCCAGCATCGCGGTCTGAAGGTTCGGGACAGATGCGTGCATGGTGCCCATTGATTATAAGAAGACGCCATTCCGATGGGTCTGCCGGCGCCGTCGACGGCAGAAAGACTTTCCGAAGCCATTCGACTCAACCGGTATCTCAAGGTCACATTCGGCCTGGATGTGTTTGGACCGGCGACCTTGACTGCCCCTTGTTTTGCGCTCCTGGTGGCTGCGTCAAATATTCCGAAGTGTCTGTCTCTGATGTCGCTGAGCTTTTTTAGATTTCTGAATTGCCTGGATGGCTAGAAGGATTTTGTCTTCTTTATATGAAGAATACATGTGTGGTTGTTGTTTTTTTGACATGTTAAATGTTTAAGTAGGTTTGTGCGTTGTACTCTACTACGGCAGGCTATAGGGGTCACTGTTGCAAAACCCCCAAAATCACCACGCAGGTGCCAAATTAGGTTAGAGACATATTCGCGCTGACCCGCAGTACATTGGCCTAGGTACCTCAGCTTGAATTTCTTGGTTTTTGCGAGTGACAGGGAAGATACAGTCGCCGCAGCGAGCCCGCAGCGGACCAGCAGATTGCATTTCTATTCTGTTCAAAGCGGCATTAAGCTTTATGCCCCTTCTCAATTGTCCTCATCCTCCTCTTCATCGTCTTCGCCTTGCTGAATGAGCTGCTAAACATTGAGTTAGTAGTTGCATTGCATCTGTTGATTTTGATCACACTTACAACCCAGAGCCGAGCAGCTCCGGCGATGGCCTCCAACGCTATAACCTTTCTCTCCTCGAGACTCTTCTCTAATACCTCCCCAAACGAATCCAAAGCAGGAGCTGGTACTGGAGCGGCAGGAGGAGCCGCACCACTACCGCAAGCTCGTAACTGCTGTGCGGCGCGCAGCGCAGCAGCGCGCCAGGCATCATCCGGATCGTCATTCACGCCACTGAACTGCCGGTTCAGGTCCCAAAAGGCACGCACAGCAGCATGAGCCGCAGCGGGGACCTAGCAACGCAGATTGGTCAGTGGCTTGTTACCTGACAGAGCAGAGATGTCTTACCGGCCTGCATGTGTGGCCGGTCTTTGCACAGTCCCAGCACGCAGCACCTGTATCTACTCCGTGCATGTCAGCGTAGGAGGTGTACGGCCTTGGGAAACCAAGCATACTGTCTTGAGAGGCACATTCATGGCCGGGAGCCCTTGTGGCGCGAGTGACGCAGGGCCGGCACGGGAAGTGACGCACCGAACCACGGGGAGGGGCCTTCTTCGTCTGCTTCTTCTTCTGCTCGGACAGGCAAGTTAGCATCCGTCGCTTCGCATGAGGACTTACTGGATCGTACGGTAATCTTCGCCGCGGGTTTGCGGATACTGGGTTGGATCAATCTTCTGCTCCCCTTCACTGGGGCGTTCCGGCTACGAGAGTCCCCATCTGTCGTGCCAGCGGTCGTGGTCTCACTTACGACGACTGTATCGCCTGTGGACATGGCGCCGTCGTTGGCCACGAGACTTTCCACGGACATGATACAAAAGGGAAGGTGGAAAAGGGTTGGAAAGGATCTCCTGCCCCTGGTTTGGTGGGGTTCCACCAATCAGCAACTTGACGCTAAGCCCCTCCAGGTCAGTCACCGCTTCGGGCCAGCTGCAAAACCGCTGCGGACCAGTGCGGAAAGCCAGCCTCATCACACCCTTTTTGGCTGTCAGGACGAAGCAGATCGTCCACACTCTTTCGACCTCACCGCGCAAACATGGCACGTCCGCCCAACCCAATCGATGAATACCGCGACTATGTCACTCATCTCTACCTCAACGGCGTCTCGCGAAGCAGGATTCAGTACAAGCTTCGGAAGCATCATCGCGTCATCGTCAATCTCAGCACAATCTCTCGCCGAATCGCAAGCTGGCATCTCCCACGCCAACAAGCCCGTACCAAAGAGAGTCCAGAGCTTATAGAGGCCACCCGCGACCTGATATTCCGCGTTGGGCTTAGCGAGAAGCAGACATTGAGCGTTCTACAGAGACAGGGCTGGCCGATCACGAAACGAGGTCTGAAGCGCATCAGGCTTCACCCAGACCGCCGCTGGGTGCGCAGGCTTAATAGCGATGAGGAGCGCCTTGCGTTGCTGGAGAAGACAGAGAAGGTTATTATCGAAATGACATGACGTTCCAATGCCATTTCCGGATATGGCAAAAGCCTCCTACAGCCTTATCTTCGCCAGCAAAGGCAGTTCTGGGTACCAAGAGATCCTCTCTTTGCGATGTACAAAATCATGTTCCCGAACGAGGTCGATATCCGGAAAAGGATGTTTCGGAGGAAGAAAGGACATTTTCTTGTCCCTGGTCCGAACTACCAGTGGTGCATTGATGGTCATGACATGCTCAAGGCGTACGGATTCGAGATATACACTGCAATCGACGCCTACTCGCGCAACATTATCTGGTTTTATGTTGGCCACTCTGCTACAACTGCTTTGAGCGTTCTGAAGCAGTACTTGGCCGCATGCGACACATACGGCTTCCGGCCATGGTATCTGCAGGCAGACAGAGGTAGCGAGACGCCGCTAATCGCTGCAGCTCATTGGAATTTTGCTTTGGCGGCAGACGGACGGGTGGAGTGGAACGGGAAGGTTTTCCAGCAAGGGAAGCGCCTAAAGGATTCCTACAAGGCCGCACCGAGCACAAAGAATGTCAAGATCGAAAGTTGGTGGGAGCGCATGCTGCATGTATCTTCCCGGCAGTGGGTGGACTACTTTGGGGAGCTTGCCAGGGACGGGGACTTCGACGGCGATATGCTGGAGGATCAGATCGCCATCTATGCCGTCTTCGAAGATATATTACGCCAAGAACTCTTCGACTTTGTGGAGGCGTGGAACATTCATCGGATCCGCCTTCAGAAGAACCGTCCGCACGTGGTCCACGGTCAGCCCTGGATGAACTACCATTACCCGGACCCAGAGAAGGCATGCAACTGGGGGATCCCCATTAACCGCTCGGTTCTAGAGGGACTGCACAGACCACTGTCGAGTTCTGGGGTATCCGAGACATGTGCATATACGCGATAAGTGCGATAGGGAGCTGCATAGCGCGGAGTCGATGGAGGTGCGAAGGGAATCGCCATGTCCGTGGCCAAGGTTTATAGACCACGAAAACAGCCATGCGACTGGCTTCATCGGACGCAGAAACACCATCAAAACGCCTCGCTTGAACATTACACATCATGGCTCCCGGCATCTTGGCTCCAGAGCCAACTTTCCACGTCACACCGATGACCAAGACGCCGAACGAGAAACACAACTTCGGCGCAGTCATTGACAACATTGATCTCGAGCAAATCAGTGGTACGTGCACACGACTAATGTTCTCATCAGATTATTGACCAGGCGACCCAGACTCCGAGGTCAAAGCATTATCCGATGCAATCTGGACCCACAAACTCGTGGTTGTGAGAGGCCAGCAACACCTCCCACCCCTCAAGCAGTGGGAACTAGTCACACGTTTTGACCCGAAAGCACCATTGGTGCACTCTCACGGCGATGTGAAGACCTTCAACAAGCAAGGCGGTCTTCTCTCAGTAAGACGGCCTATCTCACATCCATCCCAGCGCGCAGCTAACGCATACCGTAGCGCGGCCGCGATGTCTTTGGCATCCCAGGCGCTGAGAATGTTCGATTAATCGGAAAAGGGTACCAAGGCGAGGATCACTTCGGTCTGAAGGACAAAATCGTCCACAAAGAGCTTGCACACCTCTGGCACAACGACAAGCTCTCGGACGAGGACTTTAACATTGGCCATACGCGGTTTCAACGGTGGCACATTGATGCGCCGCTATATGCTCGAGAACCAGCCTGGTTCACAACCCTGCGCTGTTTCAAGAGGCCAATGGAACCCGAGCTTACGATTCACTGGGACGACGGAAGCGGCCAGACCATGAAGACTGAGCCCGGACTGACCGCGTTCCTCAGTAATGTACAAGCATACGACCTCATGACAGAGGAAGAGAAGAAGATCGCGGATCATTCGTGGGTCGAGTATGCACCTCATCCGTACCAGTGGATGGGCGATTGCAAGAACCTTGCACCCTGAGTTGATGATATATTCTTCCGCTCTCTTTGTGACGACGGGAGGTGGGACATCGTCTTCCCAAGAGAAACGTGGCTCATGCAAAGGGAGACAATACAAACGGGTGTCTGTAAGGCATGGAATTTAAATTAGGGACTGGCCCGCGTACGGTGACAGTACTACAGACACCTGTGTTATGTCGGACAAGTGAAGCGGTCTAAACTCTTCAGCTCGGCCCGCCATTGCTGTAGGCAGTCCACAATTGCCAGCGTTTCCTTGTCTGCAACTTGATAGTTTCGTTCGGCTGCCGTCAATTTTCTAGTGTGACTGAACTCGGAAAACCAACTTTTCCCTTAGCCACGCCAGGGCGTCTACCCCGTGGAAATGCTTTAGGAATTCCTGTAGGAATTCACGAAATCTCATGGGCTTACGGCCAACATAATCAGCCTGGAACAGGTTACCTTTAATGGTAGTGAGATCCATAATGGAAAATTGTATCCTGCATCGACTATATCGCAAGCGATGATCATCCCCGGCGGTATTACTATTTTGATGGAATAGATAGGCGCATTTCGGTCTGAAATGGTGGTGGGTATGATTGTAAGCGAGAGTTGTAGAGCAAAAGGGTTGATACCAAAGTCTATGCGCCATGCTTCCATTTTTGGTTCAGAGTCCCTGTCGCTTTCTTTGTCGTCTCTATATACTCCTCAACCCGGCCTTATACCGTGATCACTAGTGCCACTTGATGTATTTTATTGCCCATGCAATAGAAGTGAATCATGTGAAGGCCCACATCCGAGGAAGCGGGTTGTTTATACCTTAAACTGCAGGTGTTTTGTCGGATGTGCCATATGCTAGCCTTTGTCCCAGTCATTATATGGGGCTGGGAGACGATTGGTGACAAAACGGCGATCTAATTGAACCACGTAAATTCTAAAAGCAACACCCAGTGCTTGTTGTTAACGTTGATTTGGAGAGCAAAAGTACTACACTTGTGGCACGGGATTATCCATTCATTTGAGTCTTGACAGTCCCACGCGCCGCTGGACATAGTACTGATTTAAGAGCCAATGGAGGTAAAATACTCCCCGACAGTGCTCATAAGCTTATCATTAAGCTACTGTACTATAACGTGCGTGATAAGCGAGTCAGCCAGGCAAGCGAGTCAGCCACTTTCCAACCCAACGCGCCTCCTTTAAACAAAACACCATCTCTTTCCACAACCAACAATGGAAACCACTTCGTACGAAGCCAGAATAAACTTGGCACTCAACGCTCTTCGAAATGACCCAAAACTTAGCAATCGAGCTGCAGCGAGGATCTACGACGTCAATAAGGATACCCTCCGTGACCGACGCGATGGTCGACCTGCACGGCGCGATATTCCAGCCAACTCACGCAAACTCACGGATTTAGAAGAGCAAACGATCGTACGATATATAATTGAGCTGTGTGCACGCGCATTCCATCCCCGGCTCGCGTACGTGGAAGATATGGCCAACCGA
Source organism: Diaporthe sp. PMI_573 (assembly GCA_021399435.1). Lineage (NCBI taxonomy): Eukaryota > Fungi > Ascomycota > Sordariomycetes > Diaporthales > Diaporthaceae > Diaporthe > Diaporthe sp. PMI_573. The sequence goes on from JAJTUP010000035.1 coordinate 629,230, forward strand.
CTGCTACGCGAACGCGACGCGCCCCCTGTTGGCGTACGATGGGCTCACAACTTTGTCAAACGCCAACCAGAGCTTCGTACGCGTTTTACGCGTAAATACGACTACCAAAGGGCCAGATGCGAAGATCCAAAGGTCATTCGCGAGTGGTTTGCACTCGTACGAAACACCAAGGCCAAATACGGCATCCTCGACGAAGATTCGTATAATTTCGACGAGACCGGCTTTATGATGGGCATCATCACACCCACCATGGTAGTTACTACCTCAGATGGCCGCGGTAGGGCTAAACAGGCCCAGCCTGGCAATCGTGAGTGGGCTACGGTTATCCAAGGGGTGAATGCTCTAGGTTGGGCTATTCCACCATTTATCATCTTGGCTGGGCAATACCACCTTGCCAACTGGTATCAAGAGTGCGACCTTCCGACTACTTGGCGCATTGCAACGACCGATAATGGCTGGACTACAAACGTAGTAGGCCTTGATTGGATCAAACACTTCGATGAGCATACAGCATCTCGTACGAAGGGTATATACCGGCTATTAATCCTGGACGGCCACGATAGCCACCACTCCGAGGAATTTGAGACCTACTGCCAGGAACACAATATTATCACACTCTGTATGCCTCCGCATTCCTCACACCTACTCCAGCCATTAGATGTTGGCTGTTTTGGGCCGTTGAAGAAGGCATACAGCTACCAAATCGAGCAGCTAATGCGGATGAATATCACACACATCAGCAAGCTGGAGTTTCTCTGTGGGTTCAAAGCTGCGTTTATTGCTTCCATTACGGAAAACAACATCCAGGGTGGGTTTGCCGGAGCCGGCCTTATGCCGTACGACCCAGAGAGGGTGATATCTAAGCTGGATATACGTATCAACACCCCAACACCCCCAGGCTCAAGGCCAGGTACAGCACTACCTTGGGTCTCACAAACACCACACAATACTCGAGAAGCCACCTCGCAGTCAGAGCTTATTAAAACCCGGATATCCAACCACCAGGGTAGCTCTCCAACGCCTATGCTAGCTGCTGTGGACCTTCTAGCTAAAGGTACGATGGCTGTAATGCACGAAGTGGCTCTTTTACGTAGCGAGGTTTCCGCATTACGCAAGGCCAATGAGGGGCTTAGTAAGAGACGGAGAGCCAAAAAAACACGTGTACGGCTTGGAGGATCACTTACCGTACAAGAAGCACTGGATTTACTAGATCAGAAGGACGTGGGTGGGCAAGGAATCCAGGAAACGCAACAAGATGGTAGTGGTGCAGGGGAGGCTCGTACGAAGATTCGGTGCTGTGGCGTATGCGGCAAGCCAGGCCATAATGCACGCACGTGCAAGGAGGCTGCAGAATCCTCTGATTCATCTGTTTGCGATTCAGTTATTGTAGTTTCCTAGTGTTGTGGTTGTGTAATTAAGGGTAGTTGTAGTAGGGTGGTGGAAAGTGGCTGACTCGCTTGTCTGGCTGACTCGCTTATCACGCACGTTATATAATTTTCAATTTTATCTTAGTTTGTGTTCGTCTTATATGTAAGTACCTATACTTTTTTTATTTAGTATAATATCTATATTAAAAATGTGTATAAGTGGTCTATCTTTTAACAAAGGTTTACCTTAATTTAATCAAAGTACTAGGCTTTATACCTTGAAATGTTTACAAAGGACTCGACTTATATCTAATTCAGCCCGAGCGCAATACCTTATTATACTGTAGAAACACAAATACAGTACAGTAGAATTAATCTAAGCTCAAATTGATCCTTCCAAAGCACGCCGGTGTTCAAAGCAGCCTCTACAGCAGTGTACACAACCAGCCACTGATCTCCAAAGTCTAGCTAGGTAGGTAAGGATAGCTATGACCTTATTGCTGTAGGAAGAAGTTTAAAAGATCAGAAAGTAATATAGTAGCAATGGGGTTTCTCTACAGAGATTGCCTGCTAAGCTATAGGTTTCTTCCTGTGTGCAGTACTCGTTCTTGTAAAGCAAAATGTCTCGTTGAGGCTGTAAAACGCACTGAGTGGTGCGAAGCGCCGCCGCGACACTTGATCCGGCCGCGTTCGTCTCACTTGCTCACCGAGTTCTCCGCGAATGTGTTCCGGGAGATCTTCCTCAAACGGAAATTCCTTCTGTTGGCCTCGTTGCGTTGAGAGCAATGTGTCAACTCGCAACAGAATATCTCGCATTCTTCTGTCCCATGCGAATAGAGAGCGTCCGCTTTCCGGTGAAGCTCGTCTTTTCGATTCCGCGATTTGGATTACAACTCTTTGAAATCTCGTTCCAGGATTAGGGGAAGTAGCTATGTATAATACTATTTTAGATATTATGAAGAAGACTAGAGAATTTAACAGATTAGGATGAACGGAAAAAGATTACAGTACAGTACACACACACACAATTTATTACGCCCGGCGGCTAAGCCGAAAGGGCAACTAACGCTGACTACTACTACATTTCCCAAAGATATGCCGTATTCTCCTCAAGCCCATACAAGGAACCATTGTCACCAATATCCTGTCACTTGCTCCATCTTTGCTGAATCTCGTGAGTTAGTAATGTTGGTTGGCTAGCTTGAAGGCTCTTCTCCAAGTCTTCAGCGTCCTATCCTCGGCAGCTGAAGCGTGCCCACCGTCTGTGGCACGAGGTGATTGGTGTAAGGTGGTCGAAAAGTAGTCGGAGGTGATCGGGCTATTGGCTACTTCTTTGCCAGGGGTCCGCATCGAGTCGACCGTGGGCCATACAGTACAGTAATAGAATAATGGACCATGATTTATATAGCTTGCACTGGGCGCCACCCTGGCGGCCAAAGTCAATGAATATGCAATAAATACAGTACTTGATTTGATATGTACTTTCAGCCTGTCTCGCAGAGATGATGGTTGATGGTGTACTTATATGGCGTACCTGTATAGTACTTGTGAAATGAAATAGCTAGATGTGTTGTACATACTGTATTTTCAGAACACTTGTAAAAAGGGTGATGCAAGGACAACGGCTGCGCCACCACAGGTGTTGAAATTGTCCTGTGAGGTCAGCGGGAGGTGGCATTATAAATCTAAATCTGAAGGTGGGGCCAAGAGGAAGAAAAGAACCCGCACGACGAGGTACACAATGGACAGAGAACAGAAGTGTACACGGAAGAAGTACCAGACCGAGATTTTACACTTTTGTTTCCGATTAGCTGCCGCCTAACACTGCCGCAAATATCTGTGACTAGAACGATAGGCCTCCTTGCCGTTTAACTACTTAAAGACTTAACTCCCATATTTTCCTCCTCACCGCATGCTTCTCTGTATAACCTTTTGATGCTCACCCGGCTACATGCGCTGAATGACTTTCTCATCCAACCACCGTTTTGCATTACTCTGTGATAGAGAGTATATTTCCTCGTCCAACCATATCTAGTAGGCGAAAGACACTCTTGAAGGGCGATGTTCAATCAATCATTCGACAGGCAGTGGAGCGAGTCCAAGCTGTTCATATTTCTCAACGACTTTACAGATTCCGATAATGAGGCCGCGGCTGAGATCTGGGCCGGGCTTGTGGGGCTCGACCCGACGGTGAAGGGCATATACATCGCAGAGCCGCGATGGGTCAATCTCGGCTACTACATGACAAGTAAAGACTTTGGGCGGTGTATCGGGCTCGTCAGCAAGCTGCAGCCTCCGCTGGAAGGCGGCGATCCGCCCTTGACCACCGTCCTAGCTGGTCGCTTGACAGAAGGCATGATCAAGGGCAGACAGGTTGATGGCAGGCCGCTGAGTGATGATGAGCAAGACTTGGTAAGCTGAATCTTATCAGGCGCATTTTGAGGCTGCCTGATACCCATAATCTCAGAAGGTATCTAACAACATATCTAGCTTATGCGGTGTATCAAGCCAGCGAATGGAAGTAGGGAGGACTCCATCAAACATGCACAACTTGTTGCCATGGATTATTTGACAACTATGAGGACACGTTGTAGTCGTTTTGAAGCTTACATCGACGAGGCTTCTTTGGACAAGCTGGAGAGCCCCATCAACCTAAAGACGCATTATCATGATGAGCTCGTAGCTCGTTCTGCAAACGAGCTCGATGCCTTCCGTGCCATCATGAAAGAGTCACAAATTGAAACACGAAGAAAGAGGCTTCGGAAATGGTACAGCAAAGCAGTCGAGAGGAAAGTAGAGGAGTTTGGTGGCCAGTCTCCTTTCAAAAAGCTCGACTACGATTACCTCTTCAGTGAGATTCGTAAGCACGAACAGGCCACATTCTTTGGGGGCGCATCCCTTACTTTACTTCGGGAACTGCTCGAGAAAGAGCCTGAACTAGGTGGGAAAGTGCGCTACTTCCAGCAGGGTGGAACCTTCAACTCTAAACTCAATATCCTCGGAAACCCTTACAATTTTGCCCTTAATACTGAGGCAGCAGAGTATGTTTTCAAACATCATGACAAGCTTGGGAAGTTTACACTGATCCCCACCGACACTGCAAAGAAGCTTGAGTGGACGGTCCAGGGGCTGGCCAAATTCTCATCTGCAGTTGGGGTTCGATCTCTAGGGTTCCATGGATTGCATGACCCGTGGAACCTGATCTCGCCGAAGGAAAACGACGGGTCTTCTCACACCACTCAGGAATTCCTTGCCTGGCGTGCGGAGTGGACTAGTGATCCTCGATACTCCGCACCGGATAGTAAAGGGTGCAAGGCGGTGATGGCAGATCTCACTGCCTTCCTGGCTGCCTTCACCGACGTGTTTAAAGAATTCCGTGCAAAACAGAGATCCTTGAAGCAGGTTTCGATTAAAGTTACGATTCAACAGACGATTCCAGACAGCAACCAGATGGTTCTTCGGGCGTGCCCGACATCAAAGATAGATTGTTTGATGTTTGAGCCTGGGCAGGAAGCACAGGACGCATTGTTGGTAGAGGACGCGTTGGAGGTCATCAAAAAAGCATTGGAACCAGCAGTGTGATTTAGCCAATAGGGAGGCAAAGGGCTGTAGGCTGGTTTGGAAGTGTGTCCTCCCTTAGGTATAAGCTTTATTATCGATTCCCTCAGAATAGTTCATTGTACTTTAAGAAACCGTGCGTCCAAGGCGGAGACTTGAGCGGAAGTAAGGCGGGCCTACGTCTCCTCAACAAAGCCTGTGCCTACTGAGGATAGAGCCTATGGCTCGCCACCAAATAGTGCGCCAAATGAGCCAAGCCGTGCGCCTGAAGTTTGACGCTGTTGCTGGCTGCCGGATCCATGTCCAGTGCCACTATCTCCATTCCAGTTGTTGCCACCAGCAGTGTTTTCACCTCGCTTCTCGATCGGTGTTCGACATATTGGGCACGTGTTGTGCTCCTTCAGCCATAGAACCACACATTCGCCGTGGAACCAGTGCTTACATGGAAGCACTGTCACCTCGTCTCCTAGGTTCATCTCGTCTATGCAAATAGTGCACTCCACCTTTTTAAGGATGTATCTTCTCTGCTGCTCCGACAGCAGCTTCTGGCTAAACTGGAGAAGGTCACTGCTCATAAAGGGGTAGACGTATAATTTGAGACTTGGAACTGTATCAATCATAGTTCGCAGGTTTGGGCATCCTGACAGACTTGCTTGCAGCTTCTGTGGATAGTCAAAATCGCATTACCGGCTGGGAAATGGAATGGATTTCTCCACCAGTTGGGCTTGGAAGATGTGGAAACAAGACATGGAGAGAGGATCCTACGGGACGACCCCATGAGGAACAGACTGGAAGCAGTGGAAGAAGAGTAAAACTACAGACTCCCAGTGCCTGCAAGTCTGAGGGGGTTGGATGGATGGATTTTATTTCGCCCGGGGGGACACACCCCAGAGGGCCTTTGCGCTAAGCTATTTTCGTTTCGTACGGTTCTTCCATAATCACCCGAAGCCCCACAATTTCACTCTACTGACTGGTCCAATCTGATGTATATGCAGTGACAGGCCTGCTTGAAGGCCAATTTCTCCAAGTGTTCAGCATCCTATCCTCAGCAGCTGAAGCACGGTCTGCCAAAATGAGACTGTATGATGTTAGTAGGATTCAATCTGAATAGTTAGTGTGCCTGAGGCTTCTGGTCCATGTCAAGCCTCCCCGTTGCAATGGCAAATTTGATCGTCGCGCGTACTGCCCGCATGTCTGGTGTCCATTTGTCACCGTCAGACGCCGCCTTTCCCCCCAGGAAGTATGATAGGTTTCCCATCTTTGCCTGTGAGCATCGCAACATGCCTTCCCGTTGCGCGGTCCATTTTGCACAGCGGAATAGGAAGTGTTCCACTGTCTCTGATGCTAGCCCGCATTCGCAAGTGTCCGATTCCACCGTTCCTATCTTGCATAGAAAGCTGTTAAGTCTCACCATTCCGGTGCGGAGCTGTGATAGTACGTCTGCTTCCTTCCTCTTCAGCGGGTCATATAGAGTACGGGTATGCTTGCCTGGCAGTGCCGTATCTATCTGCTTCGAGCATTTCCCGACTCTTTCTGGTAGTGTTCTTGTTTGCCGCTGCTTGGTTATCGCTAGTCTTATCCTTGTGGATCTTGCTAGATGTGGTGGCACATCTGGTCTGCATTCTCCTTCTGTGGCCTTCCGCGCTGCTGCTTTGGCTTTTGGTCCCAGCGCAAAATCCTCTTCTCCTGCTGGAACCCACAACATCCGGAGAGAGTGGCCCTCGTCTTCGAGACGCTTCATATGGTCGTATATTTGCCGTATGATCTGTTGGCCGGATTGTTGTCGTGGCCGCCGTATGGCTTCTAGTGCGGAGCGGCTGCTCGTCATGACAGTCACATCCCGCCAGCAGAGTCCAGACGGCATACATCTCAATACCATCTCTATAGCTCCCAACTCGGCGATGTATAGGTTCAGCTCCTCCGTCAACCCGAGAGTGATGGAGTAGCTGGCCACTACCTCGTCATCTTTGTTGATCGCCGTATCTCGTACGACACCTCCCATGCCTACCATGCCCCTTCTCTGCGAGGAGCAGGTGGCAATAACTATGCCATTCACCCTCTTTGCTTCTTCCACCGCTCTCTCCCGGTCAGGGTCGCACGACACCGGGATACGGTTCCTCCATGGCGGTAACGCGTACTCCCGAATGATCTCCATTCGTTCAGTGGCTGTTTCCCCTTGTACTTGAGCAATCCTCTGCATCGGCGATACGAATCGGCGACACACTTTCACTTTCAGTGTCGCCAACGGGTGTGTCCTGGGAAGGGTCCGGAGGTTGATCCAAAACCTTGTTGCCGCTTGCGCATGCCGTTCTTGCACCGGTTGGATGCTAGCTTCGGCCTCTGCCACCGCCGTTGCGACGGTCCGGAAAGCCCCCGTGATCGCCTGTGCTCCGACCATCTGTGCCTTGTCCAGCCAAGCAGCTTCTCTAATGCCACATGAGTGCGCCCACACGCTGGACGCATAGTCCATGGTGGGAGCTACTGTTGCTACGAACAGTTGTCTCGCAATCCGCGGTGACAGCATCTTCAGTCTTCTCAGACACATAGCAGCCGAGAGCCCCTTTGCGGCGGCTCTAGCTATGTGTTCCTTGTACCGCAGTTTCGCGTCCATGACCACTCCCAGGATCTTGGCGCTCGCCTTGGGCTTGACTACTTTTCCTTTGATCATGAACGCTTTGTCGCTGGTACGCGCGGCGTTTCGCGTGAAATGCACGATGGTCGTCTTGTCTCCGTTGAACGTCGCACCGCTCCGTCTTTCCCAGCCCAGTGCTTCGTCTATAATTGATTGGATGCCGGCTCGATTCTCCTCCGCTGTTGGTCCCACCACCCAGGCTGAGTAGTCGTCCACGAATGCCATCGAACCACCTCTTGCGTTGATTCTTCTCTGCACCAAATCTGCATTGAAGAACAGGAACAACACCGGCGACAGTGGTGATCCTTGCGGGAGACCTGCCTGTGGCAACTCCCGTAGCTGTGACTTGTACCCATTTACCACCACGGTGGCCATGCGTCCAGAGCAGAAGGCGTCAATCCATCTCACCAGTCCACCAGGTATGCCTCTCGCCTTCAGCCTCTCCAGTAGTCGTTCTTTGAACACTCCGTTGTAAGCACCCTTGACGTCGAAACTGATCAGACTGAGCACCCTGCCGGCCCTCCATGCCTTGTAGATCTGCTCCTGCAGCAGTATCAGTGCTTGTTCGGCTGACCTTCGCTTCCTTGCCCCGAAGTGGTTTGCAGGCAGCAGTCCATAGCTTTCCACTACATAGGATACCCGCTCTGCAACGGCTGCCTCGAGTATCTTGCCCAGTGTTGACAGCAGGGATATCGGTCTCCATGCCTTGGCCACTGTGTAGTCTCCCTTGTCTGCTTTCTTTAGCGGGATGATCTTCGCACTCCTCCACTGGTGGGGTACCACACCGTCCCTGAGGGAAGTGTCGAAAAGGTGCAAGACACGGTATCTAACCACTGGCCAAAGCTGTTTCCACACCATTGCTGGCAGACCATCCTCTCCAGGTGCTTTCCAAGGTTTCGCTGCTAGCACTTTTTCTTCAACTTCCTCCATGGTGAGGTCTGGCATGTGCACTTCCGTCCGTTGCGGTCGCTCGCCTTCATCGTCAATCTTAGCCGGCAACGGGGGGAAGAACGTGCTGAGCAGCTCCTCTGCCTGCTCCACCGTATCTTCCGTGGTGGAACCGTCTTCCCTCTTCAAAGGGGGCACCCTGTCGTCCATAACACCTGTTTCTGGTTTTAAGTACTTGGCCGCCTTCCATATGTTGACATCTTCTGCCAGGAAGTCGTCCCAGTGCAGTTTTTTCTGTTTCCGGATGGCATCATGGTACTCCTTGGATGCTTCCTTGGCCCGTCTTTCCAGGTCGGGCCTCACTTGGCCTGCTCGCCGCTGTGCCCTGGCCTGATTTCGCCAGAATGTGTACACCCGCCGAAGTCCTGTCAAATCCTTCGTCCACCAGCGCTTCGCGTACGGTACTGGTTGTGCTCGGGGTGTCAGATCGTGGATCGCCTCGAGGACGACCCTCATTAACTGGTCTGTCTGCTCCTGCACACCGACAGTCCAGGGAAGCTCTCGGAGATTTTTCTTCACCCTGGTTCTGATTGTTGTCCATGGTGCGTTCTTGAACGACAGTCTTTCCGTGACAATCCGATCAGGCATCGCGAGATCGAACGTCGTTTGGATCGCCCGGTGGTCCGATCCGTGTTCTGTCGGGTGTATGGAGCACGTCACCATTTCGTCTGCCAGTTTTGCCGTCGCCAGCATCAGGTCGATTGTGCTTTCCTTGTCGGGGCCTTGCCATGTCTTTGTGCCTCTCGGGAGGAGGCTGCATAGGCCGTGCTCGTTCATGACGTCGATAATCGGTTCGGCCTCGCCTTGCCTTGCCAAGGCCACGTCGTCTCCTCCCCATAGCCGGTCGTGCTGATTAAAATCTCCGGCCAGAATGACGTCCACCGCCATCCCTGACCTGCTCCTGAGGTCGAGGATCACCTGGTGCAGGGTATGGCATGTATTTCGAAGAGCCTGGGGCTTGCGACCCGGCACATACACTGACACAACCAACATTATTCGGTCCGGAAGTCGTATGGCTGCTGCTGTCAAGTCCGAGGACTGTATTGGTACTTGGTCGGCCCCCAAGTCCCTATTCACCCACAACATGCTCCGGATCGGCCATCTGCCATCTCTCCAAATCGTAGGGACCATTTTAATCCATCTGGGATGCCCCATAGGGACTGTTAATAGTTTGCCGTCACCTTCCCATGCCTGTGGTTCTTGGACTGCCACAACTGCAAAATCCTGGAGTCGCGTATCGTTCATTAGGCTCTCGTGTACCGTGTCCTGTTTTCTTACATTCAATTGGATGACCTGGAATATTCTACTCATGCCGAGTAGGGTAGGGTTTCGGGCAGCTGCGACTGAACGACTCGTGCGGTCCACCACAGTGTACGCACTTGGGTACCTGCGTCTGGCACTCACTATGATGGTGGTCTTCGGCAGCGCACCTCGCACATACCCGATTCTTGCTGCACGAGAAAGCCTTGTGGCCGAGCTCCTGGCAGTTGCAGCATTGTATCGGTCCAGCTCTCCGCTCGAACACGCTAGTGTACGCCGATTCACCCGCTGCAAGGAAGTAGCGTTCTTGTAGGAGTCTCCTGGCATCGCTGTTCTTGGTGAGGTATACCACCATGGATCCATATGCTTTCGCGTTGTCCTTTCGACTCAACCAGGCCATCTTGGCAATTTGAACTTCATTCTCTTGGCCCAAAGCGTCCATCGCTCCAGGAAGGACCTTGCCTTCCTGGTCGAGAACGGCAGCACGGTTGATATTGTCAACTTTGACTGGGTACAGTTGGTCTCGGAGCACTCTTGCACCTGGAGCCTTCTTGGCCTCGATGATCGCCTTGATCCTCTTCAGTTCTTCCTCGTTCCTACCAATCACCCTCAGGCGGTTGGTATTCCGTCCGTCTTTGGTGACTGCAACACATCGCCAACTCGGCTGGTCGCTGGACATTCGCATTTCCTGTTCAACGGTTTTGCGAATCATTGCCGGTGTAGCGTCTCCAATGTGATCCTCGGGCACCCTGGATGTGTCCACTGTGCAGAACACCGGCTTTGGAGTCGCCGATCGGGCCGTAGATGGAGATTGGATGGGAGTACTAACGGGTGTCATTCTGGCCGCGTCTGCATATGTCCGGCCCGGCGATCGTGGTGCCTGAGCCTCACTCAGTGTATCCAGCTGTAGTCGGGTCTGCTCCAGCTTGTCGCAAACCTGGGTAAGCTGCTGTCGGACTTGCGATAATTCTTGTGCCATCTGGGCCGTAGTCCTAGTAACTTCCTCAGCCATGCGGTCCCTAAGCTTAGCAAACTCGAGCTGAAATTCCGCCTTCATCGATTCCATTCTCTTATTGAAATCTTGTTCCAGGAGTCGTTTTAGGCTCTGGGCAACCTCGCTCATGCTACCAGCTGCCTTAGGCGCGGCCCGTTTCTTAGCTCGGGTATGACTCGGAGTTCCCTCACTGCTCTCCTCTTCCTGCCATTCCATAGCACCTTTTTGCTGCTCGGATTCCAACGCCCTCGTCGTTCTGGTCCTTTTACGCAGGGGACGATGACATCCCCCGCCCGGAACATCCTGTTCGCCTTCCATGACGACAATGACGTCTGATGCGGGGTTCGCAACACCAGACATCCACCAGTGGCCAGAATCTCCGCCAAGCGGCCACCAGGTATTTCAAAGGTTGTAAAGAAGATAAAATAATTAGATTCGAGATCCGCAGGTGTCAGATCGTCTGAGGGTCCTCTCAAGTGTGTCAGATGTGACGGGTCCGATAGGGGCTGGTTTTGTTCACGGCGGGCATATTGATGCCTCAGGCACACAGTTCTTAGACCGTCACATCCCCTCACAAGATTGGATTGCTTGGAACTCTCTGGCTGACTGTTTCTTGTCGAGGCTGCGCTCTCTCCATGAGGACAGATCTTTACGAAGCTGGCGAGAGTCCGCAATTTCAATCGCATTGAGCAAGCGATCTATCAGGTTTTCTTGCCTTTTTAAATCTTCCAGAATGTGGCCGAATCGTCTTTGGAATCTTCCCCAGGGACCCGACTCAGTAACACATGGTGCATGCAGTGTGCAGTGTGGATGGCCGTTACCAAAATAATAAAGTGCTGGGGTAGGCGGACGCTGGGTGGAACATGAGACAAACAGGATAAAATTTTAAGGATAACCTTATAGCCTTGAGGCGTACATTTGATTAATCCTGCGCAGCTTGGGGCCAACGCTTCCGATCTGACTGAAATTCCAATATCTTAATTCTAATTCAGGCCGAGCGCAATACCTTATATAAAGATAAAGGAAGGAAGATAGAGGAGTTTGGAGGCTAGTCTCCTCTTAAGAAACTCAGCTACGACCACCTCTTCAGTGAGATTCAGAATCACGACAAGAAAGTCCGCTACTTCTAGCAGGGTGGAACCTTCGACCCTGAGCTTAATATCCTCGGAAACCCATACAATTTTGCTCTTAATAGTAAGGCAGCAGAGTATGTTTTCAAACATCATGACAAGCTTAAGAAGTTTACACTGATTCCCACGGACACTACAAAAAGCTCGAGTAGATGGTCGAGGGTCTGGCTAAACTGTCCCCTGCAGTCGGAGTTCGATCTCTAGCTTTCCATGGAAGATATGATCCGCGGGAGATGGTCTCGTCAAAGGAATCCGACGGTGTGTCCCACACCATCCAGGAAACCCTTGCCTGGCGGACTGAGTAGGCGAGTGATTCGCGTTACTCCGCTCCGGATAGTAAGGGGTATAAGGCAGTCATGGCAGATCTCACAGCCTTTCTAGCAGCATTCACCGACGAAACCCAGTAATGAGGTTTCTGTCGACAAGAATCTAAACAGGGTAGCCGCCACCGATGAAATCTCACTGGCAAATCTCTATGGGCAGGTAAAAGATCTGACGATCACGGTACGAGTGCTGCAACAGAAATTGAGCTTGCAAACCTATAGCGTCTTAACGCCGGCCTCCTCGTTCCATCCCCCCCTGGACAGCGACCCCATCAAGGAGCTACCCATCTCCTCGCTTCCATCCGAGGATGGCAATATCAAGAAGGAGTGCTCCTCCCATAATTGTAGGAGCATGTCTCCGAGCGAGTTTTCGAATGGGAGCTGATTGATTGCTAAGATAATTAGGGTCCGTATTATAGCCTCGATCCTGTATGACAATCCTGCTCAAGACTTGTTTCAACCAAGATTGTTCACGAGTGGCGTTTGTCGTTCTTTCATCTCTGGACTGAGGACAACAGGGGCAAGGTAATTGGGGCCCTGGTTGAATGACGCGCGCATCCCACCTTCCAATATCGCCGCGAGCCCAGGCATCCTTTTGAAACTGGTGCCTACTGCTCCTGCATATTACGGCATGAGCACCGCGTCTTGGTACCACGGCAGTTTAGAATTAGCAGGCTGTGAAGATACATTCTTTTTTAAGTCGTCGACATCGCTCGCAATTTTGGCCCTGCCTGAGAACACATCTAGTGCTGCTTGATGTCTTTGATGCGTTTGAGATTGTATTTCGAACAACCGTAGTGTTTGAGCGGATTAAGTAAGTGATAAGCAAATGGTCTGGATTGTTCCGCTACTCCCTTTCTAATAATGCTAACTACTTTGTGAAAGGACGACTGTCAGCTCTTGGGCGGAGAGTACTGCGACTGTCCAGGATGACAATTCGAGCGTGCCGAACATGATAATCGTTATTCTAAAGCAACAGCGGTCCTGGGGCTGAAACGAATAAGTAAGCCATCCTGCAAACACGGCCCAATAGCCGAGATACACCAAAATCGGTCTCAAGTCTTTGATGGCCGCATATTACGTATCGGCGGTATTACTACTTTTGGTGGAATAGATAGGCGCATTTCACTCTGAAATGGTGGTGGCTGTGATTATAAGCGATAGTTGATAAGATGGGAAATTTCAAAGGACTTACTGCTAAAGGGCTGTCCGTTGCAGTTGGCTTGTACTGAATATCATGTCCGTCTTCCCTCGGGGCTTTCTCGATCTCTGGTGGTGGCAGTTTAAATACGCCGCCCTGTCGCCGCAGCCGTTTATCTAGGAACGGCAAGAACGATAGACGTGGATCAAGCTCTGCAGGCTTAGCTGATTGATCAACGTTGAAACTAAGGAGTTTTTGTTGGGTTTGACTGTATATTTCACTATCCGCAGTCTCTGACACACAGATCGTAGAATAATCACTCTCTGACCTTTCGTCAATGTCCACAGGATGTCCTGTATTTATATCCTCTTTGCGCCATGTATATTCGATGGGTTGATTAGAAACTTGGACATAATTTGCGCAGTCTTCTTCAGCTGGATCTGATTCCGACATTTTCAAAAAGTGCCCAATAATATTACCCATCACCAAAATGTGCGACAAAGTATCTGCTGGGACAGAAGGGTGTTCAATCTGGGTCTGCACCTCTTCAGACTGCAAAGCCATGTATGCGCTCAAAAAAGGCTTACCTGCCCTCCACACTGGGCAGTTTAATATATCATGCTGAGTATTGTCGTTTGTGACGGCTTGATCTAGATCTGCCTGAACTCTATCTCGTCCCTCTAGCTTGAGGGTCCGAAATCCGAGATCATATGCTCTTTGTTGAAATCGCTGTACAGCGCTGCGTTGAACTTGTCCCACTAATCGACGGCCGTCCTTGCCACAGAGCGGGGATTCGTAGCTGAGCTCCGCGAAGTTTTGCAGTGCGAATACGAGGAGTCTCGTGTACGCGATATAAAACGCGCCTTTGCCTAAATGATCATTTGTATAGTGACAATCATCTCCATTGCCGTAAATATGTCCGTCGCTTGGTTGGAAATGCCTTTTGAGCACATTCCTTAATGTCGGCTGGTTTCTGCGTCGGGATCGATCTGGCGCGACAAATTTCCAGATGGCCCTAACTGCGGGTGAAAAATACAGCATATCCTTGTGGAGCGTCTCGATGCTTGAAATACGCCGCTTTACTGTGCACACGCTCTGCTCTAGACTTTGTCGTTCTCCTTTGTCAGTAATTTCTGTGAAAACTTCGTTTGAGCGAAACAAGTCCCGGATTGCGGCAAGGTCCTCGTGATGAGTTGGAAAGAGTTTTTCCAGTCGACGAACAGTATCCACATCGACAGCGTTAGCGAAAGCATCCACACCCTTGATGCGTGCTCGATCTCTCAGTTCGATTCGTGCAATTTCTTTCCTGTCGCCTGCACACGACATAGGGTTTGATTGAGGTGGCCTTATTTGTTGATCGCTAGGCAGCGAGGGTTGCCTATTTCTGGCAGCGTTCCACGCAAACCAAACAAAGCAAATGGGATAGTCCCGCTTGATTTGCTTTGCTAATATAGGCCATTTGCGGACTTGCCTCTAATTTTTTCGCCTTGTTGACTTGGTTGACTTGCCCATTTGCCACTGGAAAGGCCCCACAACTTTCCTAAATAGGAAGGTATGATAGCTCCTCTGGGTTGGTCATCATCGCCATCTCTGCCGCCGGCCCAGCCATAGTCCCTTTCTTCAGCCAGTCCTTTAAACAAAGCAGCATTTCGAGTGTTGCCCCCTTCATTCTGTGCCTCTGTGAGGTTATCGTGAGCTTCCCTTGGCTAAAGACCCGCTCGCACTCTGATGACATCGCAGGCACAGATAGCACGTCTATGGCCATTTGTGACAGAATAGGGAACTCTGTACGATGGTCTCGCCACCAGCAAAGAGGGTTAAGAGGAACCTCACGCCCTGCTTTGTCTCTCTGCCGAGGGATCCTCATCGCGACATAATTCTTATACTCCATTTCTGGCGTCAACGGCTGTTGTTGTGCCTCTGGTTCAGGCGATGGCGATGGCTCCATAAACGCCGTTCTTCGCTTCTCCATAACTGATAGCTGAGGATTAGCAACAACAGGCTGGGGACGCTGTGACTGTTGTGGAGGAGGAGTTGTTGCTTTATCAGAGACCCAGTACTTCCGTAAGAAGTTCTTGAACTGTTGTTCGGCCTCATCCAACAATAGCGGCGCCGCTTTCCTGATACCACCTGTGCGATAACGAGGATGAAGAATCGTAGCCGCTAAGTAAATCTGGCAGCTTCGCAACCTCCTCTTGTATTTGGCCACCAAATATAAAGCCTCTTGGACCGAGACCTGGAGAAACAGAGCGCCTTCAAAGCCATATTCAGCCTCCCGTTGCTTCTGCCGCCACGATGTGCCCCGCGATGTAGATGTATCAGACTCTTCAGCCTCCTCTTGTTGCTGCCGCTGGCGCGATCTAGGCCGCGATGATGACTGTGTCACATTAATTTTTTGTATGGCGAACCCATAGTGTTTTTTAATTCGGGCACATGGGGCGGCATGATTAGTCATGAAATTGGGCGCGCCATCCATTTTTTTGGGCGCGAATATCCGCATTCAAAAGAAATATCTTGCGCATCAGCATGACTGGTTGTCAGAATTCTTCGTATCTTTTATTTCCATCCCATTTCTACAATTTTCGAGCTGGATCACAGATACTGTACTGTATCAAAATACTCTGCAAATCAAATACGGTACACAACTTGACCTCGACTGACCCCCTGACTGTTGGAAAATGGCTCCAATTTCGACCGCAAATCCAGACGGCGCCAACCCCACCCCGCGCTCAGACGCGCAAGAGGTCACGAGCTCCTGCCTTGCTGCACGACCTCGTATCGAGTCTAGCAACGTCAGCCAGGATTCCGCCTCTCAGGTTAAGAAAGTTGCCGAAGCTATCCTCACGTCGGACGGCCAAGTGCCACAAACGGCTCAGATACTAAGCCAGGCCAAGGCTGCACTTACAGTTATGATGGAGCAGGTCCAATTATTACAACCTTTTAACGAACAACATGGCTACAAAGATGAGTTTGGAGACATCATTAAGCGGAAGCTGGACCTCGTCAAGTACTTCCAGGCCGAGGAGGAGGAACGAGCCAAGACATTTGCTCGGCTACAACGGGCTGTAGCTCTTTCTGTTGCTCAACTGGGGTTGTAACAGATTATTCTTAGGAGTCGGGAGAATGATATCGAGTCTCATCAATCACGTTCTGGTTATTTGGGAAGGTTGTGGAAGCATGGCGAGTACCTGACGGGTCCAAAATGTTCTACGCCAGTCGAGTAGAGTATAGTTCAAGCGGAAGTCCCAAAAATAGAAACTCCCCGATGGATTGGGTCCTCGTCCTAGGTATTCCATCTTTCCGCTGAATTTACCCCAGGCTGCTGTGGCGTGCATTTTGCGGACCCAGGTTTCCCATGTTCTCCCAGCTCGCGATGAGTCACCCCTTGCAAGTTTCCAATATTGGCTAGATCCTGGCTAGCTCTTCTACAATAAATCAGGATAGGTGCTGAGACAGGCCATCTGGCTAGGGTCCAGCACCGCCAATATATACTCGGTCTCTGTGTATGAGGGTAGTGCAGACGGCCAGGGCTTCATCGGCGTCATTGAACACGAGGTTCCTCCCAAGACGAGGCCATCTCAGGGCCCAATTCGGTACTGGCGATGGAGAATGCTAGTTTCTACTTTCACGATGACCTCCAACGTGTATGTGACCAGGCCGGCGTTCGGCTCAAATATCTACCTCCATACTCGCCTGATCTGAACCAATTCAAGCTTTCTTTGGCGATATGAAGAAGTACATTCGCTGCCACTTCCAGTACCATCAGAACCAATGGCGTATGCAGGAGGACTGGCGTCAGCTTCTAATTAATTATGTATACGCGGTTACCTCGAATAAGGAAGATTTAAAAGTGTGATCCGCGCTGCTAAACACCGTTTTTAGTATATTCCTTTCGATCGTAGCATCCATCTTTGTTCTTGAACATTTTTAATATGTCCTTACCTCTCATCAAGGTCAATTGTGACCTGGTCCAGCCGTGCCGCTGGCGATCGCACTTGTAAAGCTAATTGTTCCTCTGCAGGCGGCCTCGCAGCAGACGGAACAGCTTCCGGTTGAGGCTGCGAGGTCTGTATTTGGGCCTCGATCAACAAAAATGTGTCCATACTGATGTCGTACCCCTCACACAACTTCTCAGATGATATCACAACCTCGTCTGTCGAGCCTTCAAGCTGTCAGGCAGCCTTACACTCGTCACACTTTTCACAGACGAAGTCACTTAAAGAGAGCCGCAGTTCCGTCGATTCAACTGCCTCCCCATTTGCGTCCCGAAATGTCTAGGTAATTCGTGTTAGTCGGAGTATCTTGGCTCTGAGGCGCAGAATCATGAGCATTACCTGGTTGTTAACATCTCTGCGAGCAGAAGTAGTGGTTCCGGTGGCGCTTCCGGAGTTGGCTCTCCAAACCGACAAAGTTGCAGGTGCTGCGCCTCTAGTCACGACTCCATCGCGTATACCAGCCCTGTATATCTGACCAACCCGTGGGCTTCGGCTTCTACTGACAAAATCAATCAGTGCGGTTGCACCGTATATAAAGGCTTTGGCTGCACCATAATCGAAATCTTCTCACGATGGTGATTTCGAGCAGCCGATCCTCGTTTTTTGTGTGCTCTCTCTCTCTTCTCTCACACACACACACACACACACACACACACAAACACACACACACACACGATGCCCGTGCGCTCCGCGTTCACGAGCGCGCGGTTGGCGGCTCGCGCCGCCAATAAGGTATGTACTGTGCTCGTTTTAGGTCGTGGTTAGTGACATATACTAACCTTTCGAGCAGAAGAAGCCCGTCAAGAAGATTGTTTTGGGTGGCCCGTGCTCCCGCCGCCGATCAGGCCGAGCAAGCTCGTCTCGACGAGCAGAACGGTTGTGCGCTTCCTGCCGAGCTTGAGGACGAGGACGAGAGCGAGGAGGCCTTGGCGTTGACTTGATTGGAGGATTTAGCGGCTCGATGAGACAGAACATGTCCAAGCATGCACAGGACTCGATGGGGTCTGCAGACAGGGTACCCGCTCGTTGTCGAAACTCCTGCTGGCATGATTATAGGACTGGCAACATCAACGCTGACGTGGAACCCTGGACCGATGCCGAAGTCGCACTCCTCCAGGGTCTTTATGCTGCTTTGGTTGCGTGAGCAAGCCTCTGTACGAATTTGCCTTGCCTTGTTTCAACCTTACTGGGACGGCCGTATTGGGACGTGTATTGGAAACAAGGTCAACTTGGATTGGACAAGTCACTCTACAAACTTGCAAACCCTGATGCTAGACCACCAAAGGCCAAACCATTGGATTGGTACGATCATCACCGAAAGGAGCTCAAACGAAGGTATAACAACCCAGAACCTAGCCCGCGCGTGACTCTCAACGGGTCGCAGTGCATTAGGAACTTAAGATCAACTTAAGCGGTTCCTCAATTTACTCATGCGTTGGTTATCCCGACCCCGGGCAGTACTCGATATATTTCTTGACTTGCTTGCGCAAGTGCCTGATAGCGAACCTGCTGGCTGAGCTAGGCCAGGTTTTGCATTCTCCAAGTGGAAACCGGTTATCATGGATCAATTGGAGCATTTCCTGCACGCACGCCTCCGGAATGCATAATCTGAGGGTTCATTCGTGGGTTTTCATGTACACCATCATGAGTTTCAAACGATGGGGGTTCCTTATAGCTGGTGTCTGATCCCACAATCCCGCTTCGTTTATTTATTATCATTGTTACACTACTTGAGCCTTTACTTTTTCCTTTGTTCTTTTTCCATTTGTTCCGATTCATTTGTCTGGATTGTTTCTCTCTCACTTCAGTTTTATTTGTCAAATTGTCTCCTGAGGCCTTAGCTTCCCATTCTCATCTTAGTATTGCCACTCTATAGGCCGAGCCGACGGCGAGTAGTAATAGGCGTCATACACAAGCGCATCTGTTGGAAAGCTTCTGATTACTATAGACCTGACCGGCGCGCAGACCGCGCTTTTGCGATTGAAAACGGATGCTTCGAAAGTTTGATGTCGCCCTGGAGACATGAAGAAACCCCGCTAAAACCCCCTCCCTGATCCCCGACTCCCTGCCTTGTGCTGAACTCTCCCTCCCTGACTTGCCCATGCCTTCTTTTCTCCCCAACCTCCCGGACGGGACCACTGTTCTATCTCTGCTCCTCCGGGGAGAGGGCGACGATACTCTCGTCCAGCTGCTCTCGAGGTGCTTATTTCTGCTAGAGCCGGATCTTCCGTCCGGCGCCGAGAAGAAGAGCGGCCTTTCGGAAGATAATGTATGGTACTTGCGCTGTTACAAATCTGGGGTTCCGCCCGTTATTCTAGGTGCGAATATTTCTCTAGGATCAGCTCCTAGCAATACACCGTCATGAAATCCATGAAGAGCTGCAAGGTACAGGTCCTGTTGTGCCCCAATTTATGTGTCTGCACTGATTCTTGTTCGAGCATTCCAATCGAGCTCGTTCAATTTAACCGACTTTGTTTATTGTCTGCTTGACGTACAGTAATATGAAGCAACAGAAGTCGATGCAGCTGCCCTGCGAATACTGCAGCAAACAAGGACAAAGAGTGCGCAGGTAGCTATGTGTCAGGAGCTGCCCGCCGTACCAGCTACACTAACAGACCAAAAAATCAAGCAATGGCGGGTCTCCCCCGTCATCCGGCGGGTCCGTACTATAAACCCTGACACTATGCCGTTCCCTTTTTGAAGCAGCCGTCACGTCACTTTTGCCGATCAAAGTACGATCCTTGGATTCAAGAGTACAGTACCATGTTTGAGAGTAAAAACGATTTGTTTGAACAGAAAATAATTATACATATCTCGAACGCTACCCGCCATCGACCGCTGCGCAGAAGCCCCTAAACATCCGCTCATTCTCTTGTCCTCAGCCAGGTTGATGAACATACGGAGTAGATCATTAGAAAAAGGAGTAGCCTTTCTAAGAGCTAGTAGACTTTTTTACGATCGACGGGTACATCCCCATCGCGTCGCGTCTTAGCAATGCCGCGTGATGTTGAACTATTTGAAGCCACTCTGGTCTTATGAATTTACGAGTGGTCACCGAAGAAGTCGACTGCAAGTGGATAAGGCTGTCTGTGTCTCACCGAGCAGCAGATTTGACCGTGGCGGCAAGGTCGCTTGGAGGAACAACCATACAAGGAAGCGGACTGCCAAGGGTTACAACTGGCATGTCCTCATCAGAGTAACTGAAGCTAGAGGAGGAAGATGGCAGAGTTGGAGCCAATTCTTTATCATCATCCGGCACTATTACACGATGATAAGACACACTAGTAGCCCGATCGGCAACTGTGTCAAACTGATCAGGCCCGAAACGTTGCCGGGCCCGGACGCCGTTCAGGAGAGGGGAAAAGTGGTCGTCTGATTGGTAGATATAAAATGTCGCCGTTATATTCGCACATGAGATGGTTCTTTTGGCTGCTACAGCTGAAAACTAAAAGAATTTCTTACATTCTGTTTGGGTGGGCTGGTGATCTGCGCAGACTAGTGACGTTGTACAGTTTGTACAACCTTGTTGTACGTACGTACGTACAGGAAGAAAATGTACGTACATGTACTATGTACGTACGACTGAGCCCACTATATTCCAAATCAGGTAATTTATGGGTCATGCCGTACAAGTACGGAGCTGTACAAAACTTTGCCGGCTTAACAACTCAGCGTTACTCTGCCATTCTCTCCCAATTGAACGCATCGCCAAAAAAGATGGCCCCTGCCAAAGCTAACGCTGCCTTCATTTGGCGACAGTTTATCGACCTCGGCCGCTCGAACCCCAAGAAAAGCAAGCGATACAGATGCCGTCACTGCCAGAAGGACTTTGCAGCGACCTCTGTTGGGAGGCCGAAAGAGCACCTCGCTGCGTGTGACAAATGGCAAGCTACGCAGCGACAAGAGCGCCAAGCTCGAGATAACGCCGGCTATCTTCCCTCATATTCTGAAGCTGTACAAAAGAAGATAACGGAGGTCGGAATTCAGCATATCTCTCAGGACGAGAGCCGCAGTTTCGCCTATGATGCCGCCGCTGCTGTAATCGCCGGCGGTCGCCCCTTCAGCCTCTTCGAGAGCCGTCGTTGGCGTTATTTCTTCACTCGCATCAAGCCTGGCTGGAAGCCCCCTAGCCGTGCCGTCATCACGCGAATTCTTCCCGAGTTCTATCAGGAAATCTGCCCTCCGGCCTGATACAACAGGTCCAAACTCGAAACTTCCGCCTAGCGTCTTTGCACGCGTACAAGAATATTTGCAGAAACAGCTGGAAAATGACGACGAGTATCACCGTGCCCTCTCCGAATTCACACACTTCCGAATGCGTACAGGCGGCCCAGACGGCTTATTCAATAAGCACAGCGCTGTATACGACGATGGTTTCAGGCCAGCAATGGCGTGGCAGTGCCTCCTCAACCAGGGCTCGATTCTGGCTAGAGTAGCTGTGAAGGTAATGAACACGCTTGCAAACTCCGTACCTTCAGAACGAAGTTTCTCTGCTATCAGGTTCATACACACGAAAGCTCGAAATCGCCTTACGCCCATGCACGCGGACATGCAGGCCTTCATTTTTATGAATGATCGCGTATTAGATCGCCTTAAGGATCAGAAGTACGCGCATAAAAAGCGCTGGGCGGATCTTGAGGAGAAGGACTGGCTGGAACTTGAAGATTCGTACCTCGAGTTGTTTGTGAATGCGCAGGGCAAGAAGGTCTGGATGGATGGTGTGATGGCCTCTGCCAATGGAGATTTCGAGTGGGAAGGTGTCTTACAGTCGACAGGTGATATATTGGGGGTTGGTACTGAAGTGGAATCAGTGGTTGGAGACTAGAGTGACAGGAGACCAGGACCGTATGAATGCTCGTACTCAACTATTGCATAAAAAGGAAGGAGGAAATTTGTATGGTACAATTTTGTACGTACAGAAAAGTTGTACGTACGTACAGCTACCCAAAATACAGTACGTACGTACGTACGTGTACAGAAAAATGCATCACTAGTTTTGACTTCAGAGATATTTGCGCGGGCAGGTGCGATGGGGTCACGCGTCCCGAGGGAGCTCAGAGTTCTGGCCACTTAGCTGGATACAGATCGTCTGCGAGTGATGACGGAGACGACCAGTAGTCCGTGTGTATAGATCTGTAAGCATGAGGGGCTCATTCAATCTAGCAGAAAATAAATTGAAGATCACAGCACCCAGCCGCCTGCCAAAAAAAAAAACACAGAGCGGAAGGCACGGACGTATCGTTGAGAGCCTTAGCGACAACCGGGGAATGTATCGGTCAACAATCAACTACTTGCTAAAGCAAAGAGGATTTATGCCCGCTTGTTCATGTGCGTTACATTCAGTTTCGGGCTGGGCTGGTCTCGTTGCTTGCAATATCCTGTTAACTAAACGACTTTCGACAAGGTCAATGGCTCTCAAAGTGCACAGAACAATTCAATTCCCAAGCTCAGCAATAACAATCTACATGAAGCATGGGATCAGGCGGGCGCGATTATCGAGAAATTGCATAAATCGACTGCCGCGGCGGCGGCGATAGATGTCAGGCTAAGAGCCACTATGTATCAGGCATACCCAAGAGCCGTGAAAGATTGACCCACCCGTCACTCATCATGGAACTCCAATCAAAACCACCCACTTCACCCTTGAAATGTAACCAGGCCTCTTGAGCCACCATTCCACCGGCAGCCTCGGTAGAAGACCGACGGGCAGCCTCGGCAGACACGATCCAGCTCCTCAAAGCCCCTTTTGCCTCTCACTTCCATCTCAACCTAAACAATGATACTGTCTTGCTCGTTCTCGGAATACGTAGTTTGACCCCGAATCCACCGCAGTACAGGCGAGCGTCCAGTCTTAGCCCGACAAGTCGCGACGCGGGGCCTAGCAGCTGCCCTGCGCCTCTTCATCAGACGTCTGGTTTTTCCTCAACTTCTTCGGCCCCTCCTCCTCCTCCTCGTTGCGGTCGGTGATAATAATGTAGAGACTGTACCCGACACAGTAGGTGGCGAACAGCTCCAGGACCGTGAATGCCGCGATGTCCAAATCGAACAGGACTCGGATCGTGCGGATCGTGCTGTCGCCGCCGTTGGCAGCGTCCAGCACGCGTAGGCCGTGGGACTTGAGCGCGATCTCGATGGGGGCCCAGAGGAAGCCGGCGTACAGGAGCAGGAAGACCTTGGCGAGGTAATATTTGGCCGGGTGGAACGCGCCCCATATATTGATCCCAAAGGCCAGCACAGAGACGCCCAGTGACGCCCAGGCCGCCGTGCACACAAAGCCGGCGCCGGCCCACAGACCGGTATAGATATCGACCCCGCCGACGAAGGCGAACTGGGCCAACACGAACAGCTGCACTAGCCACGTTCCACGCTGCTGGTCAACGCAGATGCTGCAGTCGCAGCAACAACAACCGTGGATCTCTTCCGCGAGCCATTTGTCGGCTCGCAGAGTCCAGCCGTTTCGCTCCAGGATGGTGTCCAACATCTTCTTTTCGCGGTCGGTACTCGTCGTGTCCTTGCTGGTGGCGATGGCGGGCTTAACGGCCACTATGGGGTCTATAACAGTGGGGACGGTGCACTTCTCCCTATTTGAAGTGCCGTCGACGGAGCTGTGCACGTCGCCTGTGCCCGCGGCGGTGGATGGACACATGGTTCCGGCGGGATCAGAGGGGGTTACGGAGATGTAGCGAAGGGGTCAAAAATCAAAGGCCAACCGGACAAAAGGAGACGTGAAGTTGTGGGGGCCAAGAAAGAGGCGGAGAAACGAAGGAAGAACTGGGAAGTGAAACTGCAGTGTTGGACTCGGGCGGAAATTCCAGCACTTTTAAAGCATCCAAATTCAGCGTCTAGCCCCAAACGCCACTGTAGGACCCCCCTGGGCGCCCAGCAACCGGCTGCAACCAAATTTTGTACCATTTTGTTTTGTCGTAAGCTATATGTCTTGGTCAGTTCAATGTTTTCATAACCGGTTGCGATGGATCCAATTACTTGTACTTATCAGGGCCATTGAAATCGATAAGGCTTGATTGGGGTTGCTGCATTCTCCGTTCAACACTTGGACCTTGCAAAGGTCTCAATAAAAAGGTATAAGCTACGAATCAGCCGGGTTCATACGGCGGCAAACTTACTCTCATTCACGTTTTGTTCAACCCAATAAGCGCTTAGCTGACCATGCTTAGTCAGAAATGTGTCCGCGGCAGCCTTTTTTTGGGTGCGCAAATGTCCGATATCGATGAGAGGATTCGCACGGAACCCCCTTGTCAAATTTCCTTGGCACTCACCCAGTGCCTTCCACTGCCGCCCTCCAGCTTCGCACACCAGTATCTACTCCATCCAGGACGCAAACTTGGTCCGCTGAAGCTTCACCACCCTTTAAACCGGGAATCACTGTGCCTTGTCCCAAACGCCAAGACGGAAGGACCACCCCACCGCGCAACCTTTCACGCACAATATCGTCCATCACACGGTCGCTGGGGCCATCCCTTACAGCTCCCGATAAATCTACTTGGCTCGCCTGTAGTGGTTCATGGATAGCCAACAATGCCTCCCTTCGCCAAAGGCCGGCTGGTACGAGGCTGGGTTCGTCAGAACCGGCCTCGAACCCAGTAGCGCTCGAGCCGAGAGCACACAGAAGCTGGTTGCTCAAAGCGAACATCCCCGGTCGTCGTTAATATCATTACCAAGCGATAGGAGCGATGCAAAGCAAGCGAGTGTTGAGAACGATGAGGCCCACATCTGGTGCAGCCACGTTACCTTTTTACCTTCCTCCCAGGTCCGCTATATTCTTGATATTCGTGACATTTTTATAATTAAAACTGGGGAACGGCCAGCATGCTGTCCTGTTAAGCAAGGCCTTCCGTTAGAAAGGGGGATAGGCGGCAGCCACTGGGTCCACACAGGGCGGAGGGCAGGCAGTTTAGATCCATACCTATCACTGTCAAAGGAAAGAAAAGGGAAGCCCCGCCGTTGAGCGCCCGCTAGGCTAGGTAAGGTTCATCTAGTTGCCTCGACAACAACAAATCACTTAACCCCACACCGCATTTTAAAATAATTTCTACAAAGCACCTTTGCCACACCAGATCAACAACTCCAATCCATAATGCCTTACACCAGAGCTGAAAGGAAAAGAGTGTACCTTGATTGTAAAGTAATATTTTCCTCTTTCAACAACACGCATCTGCGCAAGACAAAAGCTATCCAAGCTGTCGTTCAGCGCCATCGGCCGCACTGCGAAATATTTGAGCCGGAGACCGTTGGGATCTTGCAATCCTTACTTAAAGAAGGGATATTCGAATATTGCCACGACGCAAAGGCGCGTGAGGTATTTCCGGAACTTTTTGAAGCCGTTTCAACGAAGACCTCAAAAAAGACGGCACCCTTCCCGGTTGCAGCCGAAGTCATGTTAAAGACAGGTCACCAAAGCGAGTCACAAAATCGCCTGCTCTCCTCTTTGGAACAGTAGGTCAAGCAGCCCAAATTCTTCTACACAGCCTGCAAGGAACATTTCATGGTAAGGTAATGTCCTATCTTAATAATTACAACTAATAAAGAGAAATAGGGAGCAGGTACAAGATGCATTGACCTACCTGAGGATGACCCTCAATTGTCCACATGATGATTCAATACCTATCTCGGCTTAACTACTCCACGCAGCAGGGTGCAGCATGTAGCGTAACTGCTCAACCCGAAGGGGTCAGCTCTGAGCATACTGCCACAACTGAGGCAAGCCTACGTTGTGACAGTGATGAATCCACAAAATCAGCCATCAATATACCCCCAAGGTCCGACCTTACTCTTCACAGCAAAGTATACACACTTGCTGAGAAATGCTGGCTTGATGATTTGAAGGAAATTGCAAGACAAAAGTTTGAAGCAGGGGTTTCAGAAGACTACACCCTTGATGATTTTCTATCTGCAGCCCGAGAGGCGTATACAGGTACTATAGATACCGACAGGGGACTTAGGGACGCCATTACAAATACTCTGTGCCGTTGTGAGGGTATTATGAAGAACCAGGTTATACAGGCCCTTGTGAGGGAGTTGCATGAGCTGGCGTATGACATGGTAGTATATATGCACAGTTAGCCAGAATAGATTTTGAATGACCTGAAAACAGTTTTGCAGATCTAGCCAACTCTCTTCCGGCCACGCAGGCTTCCCTGCTTCGACCGCTTTACAGGAGTAGGTCCGTCGCTGCCCTCCCCAATACTCTCGTCGTCCGCCTCCCTCTTCTTCCCATTTGAAATAACGTCTATAATGTGATCGCCGTTAGCGTCAGGCGTGGACAGCTCCGGAGCCAGTCCCAGAGAGGAGGTACGGGGTGGTCTCGATGGAGAACCAGGGTCCTTAGCATCAGCTGTCATCTGCGCAAAGGGGTCAAAGACGAACTTCCCCTTGCGACAGCCAGGCGCGTCCCGCGCCGATGGGGTTGCAAATGGGTCCCGAGATACAGTATGCTGCTTCGGCTCGCCGACTGCCCAGTCTATCTTGCTGATCTCAACCAGGGGAATAAACTCCAATGGGTTATAAGGGCAGTCTGCAGAGAATACCCGCCCCTTGTGGCAGAAACCCCAGAGGTACCCAGTGACGTAGGCCTTCTTCCCATGTTTGCGGAACGGGGTGGTCTCGGCACGGTAGTCGCTGCACTTCTGCTTCATGTGTGGCTTGCAGTTGGGCAGCATAGCGTATATATAATTCGCATACCATCCGGTCTTGGGCGTAGCAGCCGCACCTGTGACTGCGAATCTCGACCAGGCCTTAAAGACAGCTGATGAATTGCGCGTGATCTCGTGTAGCCCGATGCCTGGGTTGTCGGCAAGGGGGAACTTGCCGGTGTCGACAAAGCCGTTAAAGGTCACAAAGGGCGGTGTAACAGGGAATCGGGAAGGCAGGTTAGCACAGAGCCGCTCAGATATACTGTGAATAGGTGAGTTATTAGCTCAGTAATACAGGGAGACTGGTGAGCATAGATCCGCAAAGAACGACCACTCACAGCCGTCAATTGTCGACTTCAACAGCATATCAACCGTTGTATTCAAACGCCGATTTGACGACTTCAAGGAGCTTCTTATTCGATGGATCGTCTACTGTCACATCGCCTTCTTCCAAATCGAGAACCTCTACTTCCGCGACCTCCTCTTCTATGTATTTCCAGGCCTAACAACGCTTCTACCAAAGGCGAGCCTTGTGATTCGCAAATGGATCATAGAGGCATTTGAGGCGCGCAAGGAGAGGCTGCGTCAAGAAATGCAAGCGGCACACAGCAATATATCGATATCGTTCGATTTATGGACATCGCCGAACTACCAGGCCACCCTGGGATGTGTCGCGCACTTTGTCAGCAGAAATGGTAAGAGACGAACGGCGGTGCTGGCTCTTCGCGAATTGGTTGGCGAACGTTCGGGAGAAAACATGGCAGATGTCCTCCTACACATATTTGGCGACTACGGGATCAGCGGCAGAATCGGTTATTTCATGGCTGACAACGCGACTTCGAATGATGCCTGTATTGACCTGGTCCTCCAAGCTCTTTATCCGAACATGAGCAAGAAACATCGCCTACGACGACGCCTTCGGTATTTCGGCCATATCGTCAACCTTTGCGCCCAGGCCTTTATTATGGGAAAGGATGCTGAGAAGACCTGCAAGGATCTGGAATCGGCGTATCGAGAAGGAGACTTAACACGGATTGGCGAGCTGTGGAAGCGACGTGGTGCAATTGGAAGGCTCCACAATATCGTACGGTATATTAGAGCGAGTCCTCAACGCCGCCAATTCTTCAGATCAATCGAAATAGGCGGTGAACTGGCTGCATTCGATGGATTAGAGGTAAGGCCCTTATTCCGCGCCGCATTTTAATGCAACAGCACCGTATATTCCCACTTCAGAGACTGATATTCGAGTGTCATGCAGCTTGTTCAAAGCCAGTCGACGCGCTGGAATTCTTATTTTCTATCTATTGGATGCGCCCTTAACGTCAAAGAACGCATCCAGCTCTTCTGCGATCAGTATGAGCCTCAACTGGGTGACATGGGCGTCCTGGATAACCGGCTTACACCGCGGCAATGGGACGAACTCGGACACCTCCATGACCAACTCGAGACATTCTACGAAGCCACAATCATGAACGAAGGGAGGCAGTGGACTCTTGCGGATCATTTTCAATCGTTGGATTGGCTAATTGATGAAATCCAACTTGCTCGGCAAAAATTTGAACAACTTGCTGACGATGCCCTCCGCAAGCGTGGCCCGAATCAGCAGGATACCCAAAGCGAAGTCGATGACTATAATTGGCTTGCTGCGGCAGCAGAAGTTGCCTGGAAGAAATGCGAGAAGTACTACAACAAGGCCGATGATTCGCCCGCCTACTACACCGCTATATCGTTGAATCCAACCCTCAAAAATCAGTGGTATCATCAGATTTAGAATGAGAGCGATGATAAGCTCATGCAAGGCACCGGCAGCCGAGCCAAATACCTAGTCTTGTGTACTTGGGTGGCTGCAATGCACTTAGAAGATGGACGTGCAAGAAGACGAAACTCTTTTGAAAATATTTCTTTGAGGCTACAGACTTGTATAGGATTCCATTGATTCTGTCAAAAGCCATTTGCAGGGTCCCATGCCCGCTTCATGCGACCAAGAAATCAAACAGACAAAGCTCAGGGTATCTCTAATAGTGCTCCAAAAACCCAGGTCAGTCTTTCAGAAAGCCTCTAAAAGCAAGTCCAGATTTGTGGCCAGAACCCAGACCTTGAATCATGCCGGCACACACCTCCTTCTCAAACCTAGTGCACCCAAGACGCCGAGGTACAATGCCCCAGAATCGTTCAATTTCATGGCAGAGCGTCCCAATACAGCAAACATGATAATCAAACCTCTCGTGCAGGCCATCAAGGGTGAACGTAGCCATTGCCATAGCCGTTCACGCCATTCCGGCCCTCAATTCTTGCCCGCTTCTCGTGATGGCCAGAGAATTTCTCCTCCGAACCCAGTCCTCGTTTGGGTGCCTTGGCGATGTCGTCACAGACGGACTGCATCCTCATTGACAGGTTCTTGCGTTGCTCCCCATCCTCTTGGATGAGTCTCTCGACATCTGACAGCCTCTCCTGGAAGTGCCGTATTTCAGGCATGAGCTGGGCGGGCTGGAGTTTACTGAGCTGCTCCAGGATGGCATGCGCCATTTGGGTAGTGTTCATGTTGTTCCACTGGCTACTCAGGCTTTCAACCATCGTTTCCAGCGCTCCATAACGCGTGTCTGCCTGGCTTCCGAGATTGGTAATGCTGTCTTGCCAAGCAGCCATGCCTTTCTGTATCTCGGCCACAGTGGCCTGCAAAGCATCGAGCTTCGAGTCGATGGCGGCGGTCTTCGACTCAACTTCCGTCAAGCGAGATCCTGCGGATGCCACGCCAGATGCAACAGCTTCCAGGTCCGAGACGAGGCTTGTGCTGGGGTGGGGCGTCGACGCCGCCGCCATAGAGCTGGCCGGCGCCACGGCAACGTTACTCGTGGCCGACTCGGTATCCTGCAGGCTTTTGACAGAGTCCTGTAAGCTTTTGATAGCATCCTGCAGACTTTTGATTTGCTTTGTTTGTTCATCCATTTTTGTCCCACAAAACTTGAGAACCCTATCAGACCATGCCTTGAAACTCGCGGGGAGATCCGCAGGCATCTTCTCAGAGAGCCTCGCAAGGGATTCGGCCACAGATCGCTTGAAATCTTCAATGACCAGATCCTGAGCCACGACTCTGCTGTTTAGCGCAGTATAGTCCGTCATTGCGTCTTCGAGACCCTCGACGTCGATATTTGCCAGTAGAGCCTCGTGCTTCTTCACACCGGTGTCCAGGGTCGCAATCCGTTCAGTTTGGCTAGTTAATGTGTTCCCCAGAGTCTCAATTTCTCGACTCAGTTCCCCACACCTCTGTCCTAGAGCCGCCATTTCCCGTAGCAAAGTCTCGTCCTGAACTGCGTCCGGCTTGTTCTGCTCCGCCTTGGTCAACTCAAGTTTCATGTCCTCCACGAGTTTGCTGAGCTCGGCCCTGAGCTCGCCCATCTGTTTGTTGGCGTATTCCCGCAATGACTCTGCCGGCTCAACCATGCTGATGCGCTGGGTCAGGCTTGTGACCTCTGATTTCAAAGAAGTCACCTGCGCCCGCAGCTGTTCGTTCTCTTTCTCCGAATCTGCACGCAGTGTGTCCTTTTCCCTGTGCCTGGCCAATTCGGAGGCTTGTTTCTCTTGGGTTTCCTTCAGGGAAGCAAGCTGCTTCTCGCATGACTCCTCGAAGTCGGCCTGTCGCTGCTCCAGCTTCTTGAGTCGTTCGTCTTGCGCGGGTTGCGGTGATGCGGTGACTAGACCCAGCTCTCCTTTGCAGCTCTCCAAGATCTGGCGGATCTTGATTTCGTCGATAGGAAAAGTCCTCACGAGCGTCTGGGCGTACCTGTCAAAAGCGACAGCCACCTTTTGGGCCACGACGGCGAGATCCTTGTCGATGGCTGCTAGAGTCTGTTTGTGGTGGTTCTGGCTCCCCTGGAAGAGATCATGTACGGCCGGGAACTGGACGGGTTTCGAGATCTGACACTCGTAGTCTTGTTTCCTCTTGTGATACGCCTTGAGCTCAGCGTCCCTCTTGAGAGAGAGCTGGGTCTTCTGGGTCATCAGGTCGGTGACATGATGTAGCACCTTTGACAGCTCGGCCGAGGCCCTGTCCGGGTCCATCTTGGGCGCCAGGCTTTGTGATGTGTGAGTGGCGCGGGCCATGTCCGGATCGCGGTCGCGGTCGTGCCTCCGGTCGCGTTCGCGGGGTTCGCGGTCGTGGTAGCGGTCTCGATCACGTTCTCGGTCACGGTCCTTCGCATAGTCCCCCGAGGCAGAGCGAGGAGGGACTGGTCTAGTGAACCGGTCGCGGGAGCGGGAACGGTTTCGGCGGTAGGTGGCAAACGGGACGTTGAAGTCCCGTGAAGAAGACATGCCGAGGCGGGGTGTGCGGTGCGGTATGGGCACCTGCTCAGATAGCTAGACAGTTCGGAGACATATGTCGTCAAGGAGGTAAGGTTTGGAAAGAGCAGGTGCTCTACTCCAATTGAGGAGGGGCTAGATCAAAAGCTACCTAGGTACGTGGTATGTATGAATGGGGATTGCGTACTTGCCCGGGCACACGTACATGTGTAGGTATGTACGGAACGCGGATATTCGCACTACCTAAATCGGATGCCACACCACCTTTTCTGACTAAGCATTCGGCTACGTGACCCAACGCTTTTTTTTACTATGGGCGCGCCATGCAAAAAATTAATGTGACTACACTGACTGCTATGCTACATCACACACACGATTCTGAAGCCAACGTCGGCACCAAATAAACGCTATATCGCTTTTCTGATGGTGTTTTCGTACCCAACTAAGCCACGTCGTCGGCCCAGACATCGTCGTCGCCCCACGTAGGCGTGGGCGCCACGGCGACGATTTCGTCTTGCGTTTCTTTACGAACGCCACCGCCGTCACTATCGTCAGCCGTTAGGTCTATGGTGGGCAGCTGGTTGACGGTCTTCCGCTGCTTTTTAGCCGTCGGCCCCGTGTTTGAGGGTATCGCCGCCGGCGCCGACGAAGCCGGCGCTTCTCTTCGCTTCCTTTGCTTCGTGAGCCCTGCCGCCAGCTGCTGGTCTCGCCGGACGGTCACTCGCTGGGCAACGCTGCTACGGATGTCCTCTTCATCCAGAGACTGGAGGGTCGTATCATTGTGCTCGAATGCTGAGTTTATCCTCTGCACTGAAGCCGTCGTCGCCCTCGTTTTGTCGCCCGCCTTGCTACCTAAAGAAGTTGTAGTTGACGTTGTCTTCTTGCCTATCACATCCTTCCCACGGCTGCTACTGCTTCCGAAGATGCCTTCTTCGTCAGTAGCAAATGTAGCCGTCTCACGAGGTCGTCCCTTCGTCGCCGTGACCTTCTTTGGCGAGAGGACCATAAGGAGCGGGTTTTCGAGCGAGAGGTCGCGATTGAGCCAGTAAACTTCGTGAATATCGGCCTTCACTAGAGGAAGCCCTGCTTCCTCTTTATCAGCCATTTTCTCAAGCCAGTCTAACGTTGCTTGGGTCGGTGTGTAGATGCCCTGCTTATCCCTTCGGAAGTTCTGCAGCCAATTCTTCAGTGTATTCCGCCCCAACTGTACGTCTGGGTACTGCTGACGAAGCAGTGTGGCGAGGTGTTTCGGTGTAGCGAGTGTTGGGTTCTGGGCGGCCCGAGCGAGAAATTCGTGATGTATGTCGGAAAGCTTCGCCCAGCCACGCTCAGCTTCAGGGACTTCTTGCGGGCCGTGATGAGTATGTCTATGCTCTTTGATAACCAGCTTCCACTTATTTGACGATGCCCTCGTCGTATGGGCAATTGCGTGCCATCCACAGTCGGCTCTGATCGTTGAGGCGTTACTTGTTTCGGCTGTCGATGGGCGCTTAGCGCCTCGGCTGCATATTAACGTCTTCTGGTTGCCCTTCGACCTTTGGATGTGTGTCAGCCAGCCAGCACACTTCGTGGCTACGTCTAAATCAGCCTTGAGGTCGTCGTAGGTATCATATCCATCATTGAAAAGTTTCAGAAACGGAGAAGGGTTAGAAAGTGCTGGTTGGCGGTGATTTGTGGCGGTGATATTCGAGTTCCAGTTGTGACAATCCACCTGCCATTGCGCCTCGAGCCCCGAATAGTCAGGGACAAGAGCCATCGCTGCAACGCTACAGGAACGATATCTGACTAGCTAGGGTATGTTTTCAATACTGAATTGACTGATTCTGCTAAGTATTTAGTTGATTTGACAATGTGGCCTTGGCCACCGAGGAGCGGCTCTTTTGGCGTGCCAGACTGTCTTTGGACTGGGGGCACGCTGGTGTAATGTTTCCAGGCACTGAGCCCGAAGCAGGGGTTTCAGGAAGACGTTGATTGGGTGTGACTGTTTGGGAGGGATGATTTCTTGGAGTGCGAGGAGTACTAGGAGCGCTGAGAGTGTGCGTAGTGGCAGGAGGCGTAGGAAGGGCTTGAGATGTTGGGCCGCCTGGTGTCCTGGATGATGTAGGTGTCGCGGGTTTGATGAGTAATTTCGTTGTTCGAAAGAGATTGAGAATGCCCTTCGTCTCACCAGCTTCTGATGACATGCTAAGAATGACTGATGAGCGAAGCTGTTCGAGATAAGAATAGTAGAGACTATAAAGAAAGCCGACGTGAGGAAAATCAGTAAGAGGGAGAAGCTAGAAAGGTATTGCTCAAGGTCGCAAGACTCCTCAATCTCAGCGTAAGCCAATGATCAGTGGCCTACTCCATGATGATCAGGCGCAGATACCATGTTTTTAACCCCCATTTAGGATACAGCCATAGACGCAAGTTGGTGTGGTGATTTTTGGCCCAACTGCATTGAGAAATGCAAGTCGTGGATGTCTGATTGGCAACACAAATGTGGGTGGGGAACTGCAACGTAATATATCAAGTACTTAGTCAGCCTACCACAGGATTTGATTTCTTCCCACCTACTTAGAATGCAACAACTTCCCCATACTCTACTGTGAGCTGCTGTTGAGGGCCGCAAACAATTCGGCCGTAGCCTTGCCGTAGGCAAGCGTTGGAGTCAGACATTCCGAGCACAGTTACACAGCAACACACTCCGCTGAACCGCTCTCCACCAGCATAAAAGCAGGAGGTCAGCTTGGCGCATGTCCGCAATCTATCAGGACCGGGGATTTTGCACTGCCCTGCAGGTAAAATTCTCTCGCATTTCCCTTTTCGGAAAGGGCAGTTTCACTTTTCTCAGCAATATCTTAAAACCTCTAAAACAGAGATTCTCAGTCGCTTTAAATTAAGAAAAGACCGGCTGGGGCGAAGGGGGCGAGCCCCGGAGCGCGAAGCATAGCGGAGGGCCGCGAGTAGGCCCGTTAGGCACGACGCGAGTTCCCAGAGGACCAACCCGGTACTCTTTGTGTTCCTCAAAACTTTAGAAGATGTGTTGAAATGGTGGAGGTGGTGAATAGTCCTGCGCATTCCCAAGCTGGCCACGGCGGGTTTCGCTGAGCGAGCAGGGAGATGAACAGCTCCGAGCGACATCATACATCTCCGACGAGGACCTGCTCTTCCTCTCAGAGCCCGTCTTCGTCGACGAGGACGCCCACTCGGTCTCCAGCTACGGATCCGGCATCCAATCACCAAGCCGCGCCCCAGTGCGCCACATGGGCGGCGCTGAGCTCGAGGAGATGAGGCGCGAGCAGGCTCTCCGCCGACAAGAGCTCATGCGCTCCGTCATGGCCGAGAAGCAGCAGAGGCGACAGGCCGCCAAGGCCCACAAGCAGCGCAAGTCGAGCTCCAAGAAGGCCTCGAGTCAGCGATCCAAGCTCGCAGCCATGACACCCATCGCCGAAGCCGTCGAGTGAAGAAGTCGCCTTGCGTGGCGAAGGATGCACAGCTACCACCCTCATCCCGAGTGTCCTTTGCCTGCAGATTGCCTTCCACCATCCTAGTCGGTCATAAATCCCCTCGCAATGAGATTTCTGTGAGACGATCTGGAACGAAGGCGAGGCTATCTGGTACTCGCGGCACGCATCTATCCGAGGTGGTTAGCATGTTGTAGGAATCCAGTGGGGGCGTATGGGGTTTGTCGAACCTTCAAGCTTGCTTTGCCAGGCTCCGCTCTCGCCACCGCTGCTCGTAGCATTGGGCTTAGAGTCAGACATGGTAATCTACTGCGTAAAAGGACGATACCGGAGAGCAGACAAGGGTGAAAGCAAAGAAGGTTCAGGAATCTAAAAGGATTCTCATCCCATTCAGTCTCGTGACTCAACCCTATCACAGGTTAATTAGTCCACGAGGTACAACCTCTACTGGAAAATATCATGAATTCTTCCCCTCTTACCCGCCCGGAGGTTTTAGCAAAGAACCTGCCTCATTTTCTACATTTGCGCTCAAGCCTGGTCTAAGTAGAACACCAACATTTTCCGACAAGATAGACCAATTCCGTTTGGCAGTCTTGATTTATCGCGCGCGCTCACACGCGAGATCAGCGTAGTATGCCGGGGGGCACAGACTAACAGCCTTGGTCGCGCGGCCGAACAAAGAGCATATGTTATGCGTGAGATCTTCAACGATATCGGCGATGTTCTGGAACGGGGGCGGAATCGCCTTCGCATAGATCTGCCGGAAAATCTCGTCATGCACGATATAATAGTGACATGGGCGTGCGGTTCCCTGAAGTGCGGCGTGCGCCTGGAGGAAGAAATCCCAGCTCCGCGCTTCAGTCACCCCTCGGTCGACGACGGTGCCGGGTTTCGTGTTGCCAGACCTATCGCAGTCGTGCTCGGTAGTGGCGTAGAATCTTGTTTTATGCCGCTTGCCGCAGATTATAATGGTGAAGCGTGGAAGGCCATTTTTGGTGTCCGCTGTTGGGTATACTTGTTCGCACGCGAGGCGGAGTTAAGGAAGCTCTTACAAGAGGACCATATCGTACTGGCCTTCAGAGACTCCGTCGCGGTAAATGAGAATATTTTCGGGGAGAGCGGTGTGTTTGCCTTTGGTTTTCCAAAGGTTCAGGCGAGACCCCAGCATCTCAGTAAGGTGGTCCACGTTCTCCTGCCTCGCGCGTTGGATGCGCAAGGTGGCGGGCCATTGACCTAGGAACTTGTCGGTGGAAGCCACCATTGAAGAGACAGAAGGCGCATTAGAGGAGGAGCCAGGTGAAGGGTGTGTGACGTCGATGCCGATAACCATTGTCTTATTCTGGTCGACGATGCCGAGGTTCATGTTCCCTACGATCTGATTGATGCCGCCGAGCTTAAGGTTGAACTTCAAAGCGACATTGGCCATATATTGGTCACGGCCGCGGTCTTTGACTAGTTTGGAGCCCACGGAACAGATAGTGTGGATCCCATAGTCCTTACCAGCGAGCATCTTAATGCGCTTATATGATGGTATGCTGGCCTCTGGGAGGATAATAAAAAGGAGATCCAAAGATCCAGCGGCACGCTATAAATCTTGGAACCCTACTTGGACACCCTCCACCATTCGCCCCCAGCCATCTGTTTCATACGATGCCGCATTAATACAGACCATCAAAGGCTGCGCGCACTTGTTGCTCTTATCGTCGCCAATTCGACACTGTCCGATAGCTCGTTGACCACCATTCTCGTATTTGAAAAGTATGCCTTGGCAGAGAAGACACCCAAATTGCCTGAAGACGTGAATAGAAGTGACCTTGGCGACAGGGGCCGATGAGAAATATACCAAGGATCGCGTGTCCTGTTGCCTAGGTTGTAGGCCTGCAAAGGGGACCGGACGTTGAGACACAAGTTGGCCGGGGCAAAAGGCTCCAATAAGGTCAATGCGCCTGTTGTCTAAAGGCTCACTGTACATCAAGACAGAGCCGCAAATACCATGCATTTGATCCACAGCAGATGGATATTCTTGTGGTCCCACAATGATTTCACCACTTAGTCGAGTACGGACCTAAGCTTTGAGTCAGACTGGGCCACTTCACCGGAGTGTCGGTATCACGTACCAGCATGGATATGGCCCCCTCCGTTTCCCGGGTCCCAAAAGCAAGTATGGCGTCACTCTGCGAGATCGGCAGATAAATCCAGACAGATCCTGACTGGCTCCTCTCTGACAAACGCTCGAATGTGGAAAGGGCGCATGGATGTGTTGGAAGGTGAATGTGGATCCCATATAAATAACCGTTAATATAAAAAAACGTAATGCCCCGTGCTTTTGACAAATCAACAGTACGAAAGCGTTGCCAGGATTGTCGTGGTGTGCCATAGAAGTTACAGTGTTCTAGCTTCGGTGGGTCACAGGTATCCCAGATTGGCGGGCGAACGGTAGCTCGAGAGAAATGTAGTCGAAGTAATCCATCCTAATTTTATGTTAATGTTTCACCTGACATATATAAAGAAAGACTACCTTAACATGAAGACAAGAGGATTTAGCAACCCAACCAAGGACTTTTTGAATCGGCGTAGTGGTGTTATGAAGAAAGGAAACGTGCCATCTAAGCTGACCGGTGCGCACATTCTTACGAGGCTGAAAGCTGTACCAAGAGGCAGGTTGTTAAAGCTGCTTCCCGGAATCGAAGGTTTTAACTTTGCGTAATCATTCATAAATCATCGTCCCCAAAGTCATTCTGTTAGTTTAAGCCTT
Source organism: Diaporthe sp. PMI_573 (assembly GCA_021399435.1). Lineage (NCBI taxonomy): Eukaryota > Fungi > Ascomycota > Sordariomycetes > Diaporthales > Diaporthaceae > Diaporthe > Diaporthe sp. PMI_573. The sequence continues at coordinate 666,728 of JAJTUP010000035.1, forward strand.
AAAGAAGTTGGCCGGCCCCACATTCGGGCACCCCCTTGATTCGGGCCACTCCACACCCGCGACCCTGTAAGGTCCACGCATCTACATAAAACGCGTTTTCTCAACGTGTGATTTTTCTCTTCTCTTCAAACTCTGCAAGCGTCATCTTAACCCTTCAATGAATCCATATACGGAAGATAACGTACAGGCAGCGCTTGAGCCGATCGCGGCAGGCGCCAGTGAGCGGGAGGCTTCCTCTCCTTGGGGTGTTTCAAGGAGCACACTTTACAATCGTCGCCAGGGCGCCCAGAGCCATTCTGAAGCGTTCAATTGGCAGATGAGGTTATCGTCGATCAAGAAACCAATTTGGCCAAGTTTGCGTTTACCCAAGCGACGCTGGGGCTGCCGTTGACCCATTTCGAGATGAGGACGTTTGCGGCACGGATCGCCGCTCCTCAGCAACATCCTCCACCCGCTCGGCAAGTAATGGCTGAGGACATTCCTCGTCAGAAACCCCGAGATTCACAGTGTCAGAAGCCGCCAAATGCACTTCAGCCGGGTCAATGGGGCCAAGACGGAGATAATCAAGCCATGGTTCAACCTTCTTCGGCTGCCTGTTGTCCTCAAAGTGAAGCCGGAGAATCTGCACGACGCCAACGCGGGCGGCATCGCCGAGGCGCCGGATCCAACGGGATCGTTCTCGGGCGCAGTTGTCGTGCTCTACAGGAGACTGATGTAGAGGGAGCTCCACGGAATCACCACGGCTCACTGGTCACATGTTTGATATGGCCTTTGGTGTGAGTATTGTAGATATGGATAAGATTGAGTCTCTCTAAGCTATAGATGCGATGGATGCTCGTCTTAAGTAGACGGAGCGTGATCACGTGTAAATCTGGGTACGTACCGTAAGGTCCCAGATTTGGCGTGACAGCAGTAGCATGATTTGATGATAAGCTACGGTAAAAGCTGCGAGAGATAAGCTGGGGCAAGAGAGAATGGTATCAATTTTATAAGTGTCTCGGTTGCGTGATGCTCAGGTGTAAAGGGCATCTGAAACAGTGTGGCCATCACGGGGTTGTTTGTATAGTCTGGTCTTGTGGCGCGCGCCTCATGGCACGCGCGACTACTGCTGCCAAGGCTTCTCGCCCCTTTCCAGCACCAGATAGCGAATGGAACACGAAAGAGAAGTTGATCTCAACAGCCAGAAGTGGAGGTTTCAGGGCCGAAAATGTTGAAGTTGTGGTCGAGCAGACAAAATTTGAAAGGGGAAGCGGCGACGGCATTGTGGAAGCGCTTAGCACACCATTCTGGAACCCGCTACACGATGGCAGTACGGAGGCCACAACGAAATGGCAAGACGCCCTTCGACAGCAACTCACTCCTGAGCAAGAGGAGGGCGGAGCAGTTGACATGATTGCTTGGGTTTGTGTTGCACAGAAAGAATTTTGACGTAGCCGATATAAGAAAGCATCTGGTGGTGAATCATTTCTACGCGCTATGCGGCAACTTGCTATTGACCTGACAGTGAAGAGCCGCATAATTCGTTTTACCACTCCGGAGGTGCGGGTGGTGGAAACGGACGATGGCACAGATTTTGGAAAGAACCATAATCAAAGCAAAGATTTGGAGAATGGGAATAATGGTTTAGGTAGCACGCACTCACAGGAGGCCGAGGACTGGGATGAAATCACTCTCTGCTCCCCTGAGAGGCTGCAAAAGCCGCGGCAGCAGGCTTGAAAACGCTACTCATACAGGATGCATGGTGTTTGAAAGCGAGGTAATAATGTGAGATGAATTGTTCCTCGCCTCGTGGATTTCAATCGATTTTCTCAAGACCGAACCAGGGAGGGACTGCTGAGGCAGGGTAATAGATTAAGATCTGGGCTGTTGTGTTCTCTTGTACACAGCATCCTTCGCATCATTTCTCTCTGCTTTTCGTCGCTTCTGGGAGCGATGTAAAGAGAATATAATCTCCGACGTCTAAGCGAAGCATAGAAATTGTCGTAGGCTGGCAGTAAATGGGAAGCATATTCCAGTTTGCCTTGGCTAAACAATCTTACATACATAACGGTAAAACGTCGAAGATTTAATTGGTCTCGTGGCAACAGATGCAGCGCTTCTATACACAGATGGTACAGGCAGGCTGAGATGCTGATTTGGAGACTTATCTGCTTCTTGGATCGGCATGGGCTGCTGCCGTCAGTTACACCAGAGGAGATGCTTCGTCGGGAGAAGAGAAGGTCAGACAAGACAAAAACGTGCCAGCCGCCAGTTTCAGCAAGGGCTCCCTGTTCAAACACGAGCTCTACGGCACAGAATGTTTCTACCAGCAACAACTTGATGTCGTCGTTTGCCCAACACCAGACTACGGTTGACCACTTGTTGCCCATCCCAGGAGAGACAATCCTGGACAGAGCTTTCCACCTCCAATACATTCCAGGATCTCAGCAGCATATATCCGGAGGGCAAAAGTTAAGTTCAGTTGCACGCTTCGATTTGCAGTTGACATAGGTAGCTTTTGGAGGACTGATGATAACACACTTTGCTTCCGCGACTTTTAGACATTATCCTCGTGTTGGGTCTGATAGGGCCTCGAGAATACCATGGGGTCTCATGATTTCTGGTTCTGAATTTCCCATCATCCTCACTAGTCTCCCCACTGCGGATCAGCTTGATGTATTGCATCATGGTGCTTATCCGTTCCTTTGTGGGTTTCGATACCTCCATCCCACTGCTCCAGAACTCCCGCATCCAGCTCGCGCATGAGGTGCTCTAAGGCGATGAACGTCCAGCTTCGTCCCACGCCCGCGCTGCAGTGCACGATGCGGGGATTGTTGAAGTTTGCGTTCTTCTCGCGTGAGAGGCGCATCAGCGTAAAAAAGCTGCCAAAGTCTTCGAAGTCGGGGACACTAAAATCAGGCCATTCCTTGTAGAGGAAGTGCCAAACAATACGCTCTTCAAACCCACCCGGCAGGTCTTTCATAGCCGATCCTTCGACTTCTTTATTGGCGCTTTTATTCTCCTCGCTCTCGTGTGCGGAGAGATCGATGGCCTCCGAGGGTGCCTGCAAGGGCGGCAATTGTTCTGCATCCCCCCCGATCCCTACACTATCGTTGAAGGTAATGCCACTCGAGGCCATCGAGCTGTAGGTACGGGATGGTGAGTTGCCTCTTCGGCGTAGTGAGACATGACAGGCTGCCGATATGATAAGCGAATTTGACCGCGAAATGACCATAGAGCCCCGAAAATTCCGTAAGCCAAGGAATAAGGGCAGCAGGAGCAAGACAAGCGACAATCTGAAACTAAAGAGTATGGCAGGCGACGAGTAGCCAACAAGTATAATTTAATCAGAATCCATCTAATTTTCATCCAGTCGTGAATTATGGCGACCCTCACTTACCGAGATGCGATGCATTCTACGATAGCGTTCGGGTTTTCCAAAAGACGTTCGTCAGCAGCCAAGGATGGGAGGGCAGCTCCATCCGTGATTGGAAATCCAGAGATCATCAAATTGCCCTGTCGGAGATGGTCCAATCATATCTCGAACAGCACAGAAACGAAATACTGTTTTGGCCTGACAACAATTCACAAAGTCGCGCAAATAAATACAACTATTCAACTAACGGTGCACGGTGAGAACACTCACTCAACATTTAAGTACGTCCGCAAGCTGATTACCTTTAAGGATCAAAAAATCATGCGACAGCTCTTCTGGCGATTAAACATTCAGCAATATCGCAATTACAAGAAGAAGGACAAGGTCGGCAAGTTTGAGCAAAGGGGAAGAGGCCCCAGTTGCGACCTCAGGATAGACACCGATGTCGTCATTGTTGCGTCCGCTGGTCGTGATGCTATCATATCTCCAGGGACTCTAAGGTATGGAATCGCGTCTATACTCTCCCATGATTGTTTTTCTAATATGCTTTCCAGGCCATTGACAGTCCCTAAGCTTACTGCCTTTCGTGGTGTGAGCACGATTGCTCTTAAACCTGCATTGCATAGGGCTGTATCCAACTTTTCAAACAAGGGGGACATCAGGCAGTCTATAAATCAGGCCCCTAACTCCCAATCAGTAAGCCACCTAACCCCCATCACAACTTCGATAGGGGTTATTAAATTGCTCTGACGTTCTTTTAGGATCAAACTATATCTGTAATTATGTCGACCGGTGTTCGAAGCTCAAATATGATCGGAAAACAGCGTACTGAGCAGCAGAGAAGCACAGCCTCTGCACAGCGGCAGCTAAGACACGTATCTCTTAGTTGGTTGTCTATGTCCCGCCCACCCACCACACCTATGGCTTGCTTCTCTGCCAATTTCTCCGACTCAGATGCTGAGTCCACGGCTACCATCCCAGCCTCGGATGATCTCATCAAAGCTCGGCTCCAAGAATACTACAATCTCTACCGCATCAGCCTTTGGTTGATAGCATTCGCCCACCATGCCGCAGACAAACAAAGCATCTTCTCATTCCAGCCAAGCATACAAGCTTAGGAAGCTCCTTTACCTTATCCCCGCTGTTCTATACTGGTCGGTGTTTGCCGTTGCGGTCTCTAAAAACTATAAGACTGATCCCACTATGCTCGTTCTCTACGCAATAAGCGGACACTGTGGCAGCTGCCACTGTAATCCACTTGTGGGGAAGAGAAGAGGCTTGCCTGAAGTTTGTGTCTGCCGTAGAGGTGGTTCTTGATGTTCCCAGCACCTGAGGCATCAAAAGTGAACTTTGAGACGTTGTAACTTTTACCGCCAAGCGCCTTCCGGTGGCAGAGGACACATATGAACTTCGATCTCGCTTTCGGCTTAGTAGTGACACGGCAGTCCCTGAGCTTAAAGCCGTACTTCCACCACCATGCGGTTTTGTCTTCCTCGCTCCTTACGTAGTCGGGTAACTGGTCAATCCACGAGAAAGTCGCCCAGTCTTCTTCAGTGACATCCTCCGATCCTAATCGAGAACGATACGGCGTAAAGGGGCTGGATGATGGCACAGGCGGTGAGGAACAGCTGTCGGACCACGGCGGAATTGGAAAGTCTGACATGAAGACGTCATCATCTGGCACTGCAGATAGGCTCGGAAAAGCCAACCTCATATCGGGGTGGTCCTCTGGCGGTGATGAGAAAAGGGGGGGTTGAAAAGCGCAACGGGCCATACTTAATTGGCCGTGGGCAGGTAGAACGGGTCTGCTAATGTTGTTGAGGATGGAATTTGACATTGGACCAGTCCTTGGAAGGCTTCTTCCAGTCCTCATTTAGCCCCTGACATCCAGATTGACATGACGGCCGTATGTCTCTGGCATCTGGGGCATGGAACATGATGGGTTCGAGAAGGATCTGGTCGGTCAGGAGGTCACAGGGCAAGGAGAAGAGGACAAGAACGTGCCAGATTGTGAATGTGAAGAGGCCTCTTGGCTGGAGGCGAAGTTGTCGACATCGATATCCATCTCTGAGACCATAGCTTCGGCAACCTGCAGGTTGTCCGATGTTGTGTTAGAGCAGAGAACAGGCCGTCGGGCAGAGAAAACGGGCTTACTGCGACTTTTTCTATCCAACTACCCACATCTTTCCACTGCATTTTGGAGACCAACGCGTACATACGATGCTGTTGACGCAGCAAGACACGTTCTACGCGCCCACACCGATGCGTCAACGCGCCGACGCGCCGACGCGCCGCTTTTGTTCAAGTTTAATGTTGCTACCGAGTTACTTTATTTTCGCCGAACCGATGCCTCTTGATGAAGGTACCTCTAGAACAGTGAGCAACTCTCTCAAAGCAGCAATTCATTTGATAATAATATGAACAAAATGTGAAGCAAAATTTTCTCAAGTGAAGATACAACTAACATATTTTTCTAGTGCCGAATGGCTGCACAAAATCCAAACGGACTGCTGTTAAGTGTGGGGAGGAATAGGCCGGATGTGCTAAGGTGTGATGACTCCATACGTCGTCCGTTGTATGCAATTTACAAGTATCTCCTATCTTATCATCTCCACATTTTCGGCTGCCTTAACCTCCGTGTTTGTCACTTCTTCCTGATCTCGCTTCGGCAGCCATCTACGCAACCAACTTAATAGCTATTGTCAAGAGTTTTAATTTCTAGACTATTACTATCCGAGGGTTTCCTCGGATACCACTTCCGTTAGGTTTGGGGCAATATCTAGGAAGTCAATTGTTGACATCTCAAAGACGCTCACACAGCGCTAAAGAAGAAATAATAAAATCATGTCCAAGTTGAACAGAAAATACCCCATCCTCGTACATGTAATTTCCCTACCTACAAATATTATCAAGCAATAGAGTTTGTTTTTGCTAACAAAATGTATATCTTTTCATCCCCAACAGACGAGAATTCCAGCGCCAGCGACATTTCCCATTACCGCCATCTGGAGGTCAAGTAACACACCCATCTGGTCAGACATAGCCCCGGCGAATGGAAAAGATCCGGCTACATGAGGTGAAGCATATTGATAAAGAGATTAGGAAACAAGTACCTTTTTTCTACTGACACGCTTTGTGGTTGAAACAACCGGGGGGGGGGGGTGGAAGTTGCCGCAGTCACGGGTACCTGTCTCCCACACAAACTATGGTGTGGAGAGAGGTCACTTCTTTACCATTTAATCATCTAAATTGAGCAAATTTTCCATATCACAACTTTCACAGCTAGCCACGCCCGATTTCAAGGAAAGAATCGCGTCTTCTAAATTTCTAGGTGCAAATAAACAGTTCTGTTATCTCTTTGTGCCTCTAGCCATTGCGGTTTGCGGATAAACTTGCATGTACAGACAAGTACTGGGTACTTTTCTCTCGCGGCAATACACAGCCAACTCTCTGTACATGTACTCGGGCAGATCTTCGACTCCGTAGTTCAGCCCTACAGGGGACAATTCAAGATCGCGAAAAGCACACGAACTGAGAGCTACCTTACATACCCCTGGCCTTGCACGATGCGTTGTATTGCCTCTTTGAGCACCCTGAAGGACGGTCGCTCCATCTCCTAATGGCTGATACAGAAATTTTGTTTTTCAGCTCCCAAGTATCCCTCCAATAGTACCCCTGAATATCGACATCAGGTCGATCGATGGCGATCGATGAGCTTTGAACTTGCGATCGATCGATAGCGATGGAAACCTTGAATCGCCATCGCCATCGACGCTAATCGCCACTGCGATGGCGATCGATATCGATTTTCCATCGATCGCTGCGGAACCCTGGCACTCATCCCAAGGCGCACTTGTGCCTGCCCCTTTGGGCGCCTGCGGGCGGACACATCTTCTCATCTTACGAGATACGATCGCAGTGAGGATTCAGAAGTCCCCTCTCGGGATCGTGCTGGTCCGAAATAATTCGATGTTGAGACTCTGATACAGTCCTGTGCTCAATAGTCCTGCATAATCGACATCAATCCCACCCTTTCACCTATCTAGCGCAGCTCCTAACTCTGATAGACTTTGTGTTGGGACGCTCTGAGTCGGGGCCCCACTTGTAACACTAGGTCGGTTCTCGATGGTTCCAAGACATCTTTCGGCCTGATCTCTCTCTGACAAGGACTTTGTAATTAACAACCGCCGATGGAGTTCAAACTCCTCGGGATCCACCGAGGCTACGCGTTGACCCCAGATCTGTCGTCTTGCATACCTTCTGTCTTTCCATCCCTGACGCCGAAAAGTCTGTGTCTCCGCGCGACAAAAAATGTGAAATCGCTGCGGCCCCGATGACCCCAATGACCAAGAGCGGGATTATCCATAATGATTTTCGGCCTTGCTTAGGAGGAGTGTATGGAGGAAAGAGCGTGCAACAAGTTTTTCGTTGCCTTCTCCCACACATAATATCGGAAACTGGGCGGGACTGTCTAGTATGGTCAGAGTCCGCCACATGGCAAAGAGCAATTCAGACTTGTTTACAGTGCTGTGGTGTGATGAGACTATGCCGACGTCTGTCTTGCATATCGACGCCAGGCGACCAGTTGCGGTAGTTATCTTAGATGGTTCCCAACTACAATATACCCCCGGTAGCATCTCAAGTCTATACATGTTCTTATTCCAACCACTACTTCCAATGGGTCCTGTGGCCGCTCAGGAAGTAGAAATGTTTGACTGGTTGAATTTCGAATTGATTATAAAACTCGGTGGGTGATTTCAATCCATCAACTCCTCGATATGAATGTGTTGCACCTATTTCTGGTTGGGATAATCTTTGTGTGGCCCTGGAGTCACCAATCATGTGCGGTCTCCATCATCTCTTTTCACTTGGCGGACGAATTTGATTCGTATACGATTGAGTCACTCGCAGGCATTTTTCAGTCCAAAAGCTTTGTTTGGGGCGGGAGGGCGATGACAGGGGTTTGGGCGAATTTGGTGAATTAATACGGTAGCTCCTGGATGGTTTTGGAGTCACGGCTATGACGTCCAAGCCAGAGTAGCCGACAATCACCATGGTTCGCCTATATGGCTCTGTTGTCACTGTGTCCGGCGAAAAGCCAACAAGCCAAAAGCCTACGTATCGTCAAATACTCGGAATATCGAAGGCCATCTTGCCAAAGCGCACAATATCTTCCACCCAGATCCCTCAAAGGCTAAGCGATACGCATCGGAACGAACTTCGAATCAATCCTCTGGTTCAGGAGACTTCTGCCGTTCTTAGACACGAGACGGTTCGCTCTCGGATCATCCATGAGTTCGGCAACTACAAAGCGCATGTCATTGACGCGATGTTACGAAGCCCGAGCCAGGTGCACGTCGCGTTGATGGATGGACTTCGAAGAACAGGCACGCATTCTTCTCCGTAAATGCCTTCTTCCTAGACGAGGAAACGTTTCAGCCTCGGAAAATTATGCTCGGCCTTCCAAATTTAACAATATCTCACACGGGAGAGAACGTCTCCGCAGTTATTAAGGAGGTGCTGAACGAGTTTGAGCTGATCGCAAACAACAAAGTCGGATACATCATTCTCGACAACGCCTCGAATAATGATCGAGCAGTTGAAACGTTAGGTCCTACACTTCAGTGGCAGAACCCAGTACGCAGAAGGATCCGATGCTTTGGGCACATTCTCCACCTTGTTGCGAAGGCCATGCTCTTTGTCAACGATGAAGATACTCTCGAGGACCTTGATCCGGATGACTTCAGCGAGTGGACGAAGAGAGGTCCAGTTGGAAAACTACACAACCTTGTAGTTTGGGTCCATCGATCAAACAAGGCCACTTCTATTCTGCGCAAGCTACAAGAAGAAGATCCTGACAAGAGCTATCCCGGTACACTTGACGCAGTTCTCGATAACAGTACGCGTTGGCTCTCGCAATATCACATGATTGAGCGAGCTATCAAGCTCCGCCGCTACCTCGAAGAGCTTATCGACATAACCATACAGTCGGGCAAAAAGTTTTCACGGGCTCGACCGAAATCGACGGAGCTGCGCAGCTCGCTTCCTCCGTGTCTCGAGCAAGCAAATCTCCTCTCCGATGCGGATTGGGATGCACTGAATTGGTTTAAGGATATTCTCAGCATATTCGAATCTTGTCTTTTGCGGCTTGAAGGGGATGGCCAAACCCGGGTCCGTAAGGGAGGAATCGAGGCACAGTACGGGAGCATCTGGCAGGTAGCTGTTGCCTACGAATTCCTCCTTACGACGATCGAGAAAGCGAAGATCGAGGCTATAGGTCGGCCAGAACCCAACTACTATGCCTCCTGCATCAACTCTGCTTGGGCTAAGCTCAACAAGTACTACACGAAACTTGACGAGACGCCGATATATTATGCGGCCACGGTTCTTCATCCCGGAATACAATGGGCATTCTTGACGAAGGCGTACGGCGGAAGGGAGGACTGGCTGCGTACGGCTCGGCAGCTTGTCCAAACGCTGTGGGATGAGGAGTATCGCGACCTTCCTGCACAGTGGGAGATTGCAAACAGTAATCTTCCCGAAGCTGTGACGGCGCGAGAGTACAATCCGTTTGATTCATTCCAGGACGAGCTTATGTCCATTACAAACCATGGACATGAGCTCCTTGAAGATGAGTTCGAGAGGTGGTTATCTACCAAGAACGATGTGTATTCAAAGCATGACAACCCTCTTGAATACTGGTCTGCTAAGCGGTTTGAGTATCCTCGTGTAGCCAAAATGGCGATCGACGTCTTATCAATTCCCGCAATGGCTGCCGAGTGTGAGAGGACGTTTTCCTCTGCTGGTAGCATGGTCTCACCTAGACGACACCGGCTGGATGCGAGCACAATTGCTGTTACTCAGGCGGTGAGATCATGGCTAAGAGCAGGGCTGTTGGAGGAATATGATGGGTTGCTGAAGGAGATGGGTGACGACATGATCGAGGCTGTGGGCTAGGGTATCACGGTCCGTGCACCATCTATCTACTAATCTATCTACATCTACATGTACTGTAGCCTACATCTATCTATCTACATTAGAGATGCTTACTAATAGTCTACATCTATCTACTTGAGGCCCTGGTAGATAGATGTAGATAGATTCGCCACCCTGCTTGTAATGGCTCGGTTTTATTCATTTCACACGCAGATAGATCTATTTTCACAAATGGAGTTTAAGTCAGGAGTATTAAGTTCAAAGGTCGAAGCCAGCATCTTGCTGAACATGGTCTATAGAGGTTGGCCCACGTGGTACTCCCTCAGCTCGTCAACCAGGTCGAAGGATTAGCCTTTCGAGAGCTAAGCTGTCCCACCCCACCTAAGGCTCCGAACCAAGAAAAAGCAAGTTACTGTCTGTTGTAGATCAGAAAGTGGAGGATATTTTGCTGTTGTACGTACTCGCCGTCGAAAGACAATAAGGCCGGTGTCGCTGCCCATACCACTTTCAAAGCGTAGGTCTTAGATTTGATCCACCTTGAACACATAGGCCTGTGAGCCAATGCCTTCGCCGTTATCCCCGATCCCACCGATGTAACCCCCCCAGTGGATGCGTGTGGAGCGGTGCTTAAATGCCTGCAGCTTGGGGCCGTCGCAGGGTGGCAGCTCGGCAGTAGACATCAGGCGCCAGTTGTCCTCTACGATGTTTCTTACCATGTCTGACAAAATGTACAGAACCCGAGGTATAATCTTACTACTAATCAAGGAGTGTAAGCGCTCATTGATATAAAGCCAGCAAGAGATCCTGGTTGGTACGAGACAGTTCAAATTCAGAAGGGAAAAGCAATAATCCCAGCTGTATCGTGTTATGACATACCATCTAAATTGTTCTTAAACCGGCTAGTAGGCCTGCGCATATTGAACGTTGGTCAAACCCTCGCCTCACACATGCAATTCGCAGCTGACAGTAATGCCCCAGGCGATTGTCGTTGATCTCAAGCTGAGCACGACCGAAGGTATCTGGATCGGCACGGCCTATCTGCTAGCCAATACTGTCACGATGCCGCTGCTCGCCGAGGCTAGCAACATTTTCGGACGCCCTGTCATCCTGACCGCCTGCCTGATCTCATTCACTTTTGGATCCGTCCTGTGCTCGGTCGCCTACGATATCGCTCTCCTTCTTGTTGGGAGGACTTTCCAGGGCATTGGAGGGGCCGGGATCATGGTCCTAAGCCTGGTGATATTCACAGACGTTGTGCCCCTCCGCTTTCGGCCTAAGTGGTACGGCCTAGTGTAAGTCAGCACGCTTGCTGATCCCTTCAACCTTGGCTGATCTGAAGCAGACTTGGTGCCTGGGCCCTTGGGAATTGCCTTGGACCGGTGACAGGCGGAATCATTGCGCAGAAAACCACGTGGCGATGGGTGTTCTATATTATGTTCCCATTCTGCGCCCTGGGGCTCGGGCTTGTCCTGCGTTTCGTGACTCTCCGAGCTGCCCCGGCGACACTGCGGGATCGAATGGAGAGGATTGACTGGCTGGGCGGCCTGCTGTTCATCGCATCGAGCACTCTCCTCCTGATCGCCATCTCCTGGGGCGGCTCGATGTACAGCTGGTTCAGCGCGGGCACAGTAGTTCCTCTCTGTCTAGGCGTGCTCGGGCTGGGGTCGACATTCATTTACGAGGCCAGGTTCGCGACGCGGCCTTTCTTGCGTCGAAGCCTGTTCTGGGCCACGAGCGCTATCGTGACGTATGCCTGCGGACTAATCCAGGGCTTCGTGGTGAGCTGAAGATGCGCCCCTGTGTTTTACACCCCCTGTGTTTTACGCTTGGCTGATGATGATGGACCAGATATACGGGCAACTCTACTACATACCGTTGTACTTCCTGTCGGTAAAGTCTTACACTCCCATTCAGACCGGCCTGGCAACGCTTCCCATCATGGTCACCCTCGTGCCCGGTTCTATAGCAATCGGTGCAATAGTCACACATACGGCTAACTACTGCTGGCCCATTCGGGTCGGCTGGGCATTGGTGACCACGGCATCCGGGCTGTCTCTGGTTTTCGATAAGGATACCCCAGTTGCCCTGTGGGCTATCATCCTCGTTATCCTTGGCCTCGGCCACGGTGCGGTGCTGAATGCCCAAAATTTCGCCGCCCAGGCCCAGCGTTCCACGCAAACCAAACAAAGCAAATGGGATAGTCCCGCTTGATTTGCTTTGCTAATATAGCCCATTTGCGGACTTGCCTCTAATTTTTTCGCCTTGTTGACTTGGTTGACTTGCCCATTTGCCACTGGAAAGGCCCCACAACTTTCCTAAATAGGAAGGTATGATAGCTCCTCTGGGTTGGTCATCATCGCCATCTCTGCCGCCGGCCCAGCCATAGTCCCTTTCTTCAGCCAGTCCTTTAAACAAAGCAGCATTTCGAGTGTTGTCCCCTTTATTCTGTGCCTCTGTGAGGTCATCGTGAGCTTCCCTTGGCTAAAGACCCGCTCGCACTCTGATGACATCGCAGGCACAGATAGCACGTCTATGGCCATTTGTGACAGAATAGGGAACTCTGTACGATGGTCTCGCCACCAGTAAAGAGGGTTAAGAGGAACCTCACGCCCGGCTTTTTGTCTCTGCCGAGGGATCCTCATCGCGACATAATTCTTATACTCCATTTCTGGCGTCAACGGCTGTTGTTGTGCCTCTGGTTCAGGCGATGGCGATGGCTCCATAAACGCCGTTCTTCGCTTCTCCATAACTGATAGCTGAGGATTAGCAACAACAGGCTGGGGAGGCTGTGACTGTTGTGGAGGAGGAGTTGTTGCTTTATCAGAGACCCAGTACTTCCGTAAGAAGTTCTTGAACTGTTGTTCGGCCTCATCCAACAATAGCGGCGCCGCTTTCCTGATACCACCTGTGCGATAACGAGGATGAAGAATCGTAGCCGCTAAGTAAATCGGGCAGCCTCGCAACCTCCTCTTGTATTTGGCCACCAAATATAAAGCCTCTTGGACCGAGACCTGGAGAAAGAGAGCGCCTTCAAAGCCATATTCAGCCTCCCGTTGCTTCTGCCGCCACGATGTGCCCCGCGATGTAGTTGTATCAGACTCTTCAGCCTCCTCTTGTTGCTGCCGCTGGCGCGATCTAGGCCGCGATGATGACTGTGGTGATGATGATGGGGAGGCCGCTGCCGCTGTGGGGATAACCTCTGTACTGGAGGCTGTGATCTCGTCAAGAATGTCTTCTTCAGCATGTGTCTTTTTGCCACCAAATCGTTGAAGCCATACGCGTAGGTGCTGTTGCAAATCCCATAGCGAGGAGAAGACATCGTGAATCACCGCACTGTTACCTTCGTGAAGCTTCGTATGGTACAGAAACGGTTGAAGAAGATCGCGTACCGACTCAATCACTTTTCGGCTGGGGGTCTGGCATCCATCTGGCGGCTACAAACTGATGACGCCGGCCTTTGACCGTGATACGTGGGAGGTCTTTGAGGGAACCAATAGCAAAGCGAGCTGTCGCGTCGTGAGTGTCAATTTGGCTCTGGATGGATTGCGAGGAAGGCTGACGAGGCTGGCCAAGCAGCGAAAGGGCGTTTGTAGCCATGATGATGCCTACAGTATAGGTACACTCGATGATGAGACGCGACGAAGCCTAAGATCAGAGGACGGCTACAGAAAAGCTGACAGATTTGACTCCGGATGCCGGGCGGGGGGGCCAAATCGGGCTAACGATTGACATAGGTTTCGGAGCAAAACAACAAAAATGGGCTCACGATCCTCAATACAGTGGGGCAAACAGAGTCACATGTGGGGCCGCCGGGTTAACGTCCATTTGTTTGGTTCGTTTGCAAGTCATTTGCATATAAATGTCCCTTGTTTGGCTTGCTGAAATGTCGGGCTTTGCGACTTTCATTTGGCAAATGACTTGCAAAGGCTTGGTTTGCGTGGAACGCTGCCCAGGCCCTGTACAAGCACGACGAAGAGGATGCGGCGGCGGCCAAGTATGCGTTCTCGAGGCAGTCTGGAATAGCCTTTGGGGTAGGGGTTGGCGGGACCGTTTTCCAGAATGTCATGCGCTTGAAACTGCAATGGCAGGGTCTCGACCCCGGTATTGCCAAGGCAAGTGAGGCATTCCTGGCGGAGCTTCGGCGGCTTCCGGCCGGTGACATCGTCAGGTCCCTGGCCATGGACGCGTATATTTTCGGCCTGCGAGGCGTGTACTTGCTCTTTACGTGCATGTCAGCCACAGCCTTTCTGCTAAGCATATTACTTGAGCAGTTCCAGATGTCTGAGTCCGTCGAGAGCCAGCATCATCTGAGAGATTTGAATTCTGGGATACGTTTCGATGGACCACACCCAATCTAAAGTGGCAGTGGCGAATTGAACTTCGAGCAGAAGACCCCACTAGGTAAAACACACCTACCCCCGCACCGTCGTTGAATATTTAGAGAATCAATCATTCTTCGTGCCTCCTGAGAAGACCGTATTTCGAGATATCGTGACTATATCTTGCCGTGGGGCACGCTTTCTGCGTGCTTCCCACGCCCTCTCGGCGTAGGCGACTCCTTGGGCCTGCAGACGTGCGCGCCAGCCCATCGTCCAATCTTGACGCACCGGATTCTCCACATGGTAGACCAACCCGATCGGTCCTCGCGACAACAGTATTTCGGACACCACGGCAGCAGCGATGTTGACAGGTAATCATGAGAGTGTCTATAGCCCTCATCAGTCTTTTTCCTTAACTTGCAAGCTGGCGACTGACTCCTTCTAGTAGGAGAAAGGCCTGGATTTCGTGAGACCATCTGACCAAGGTAGGAAAATGCTCTTTCGGTTTCCAATATCCACTGGGTTCGGCTCCCGAAAGCTGACCTACACGAAGGAAGCCCACTTCTATGACTGAGCCCCATTCGACTGCCGCCCGGGCGGTGATCCGCTCACAAACCAATTTCGCCTTGCTGTACCCGAGATCATTCGCGTAGGACATGTCCGAGAAGATCTTTTCAGGAACCACGGAACTCCTCTGAGGCGGCAGAGACCACCTACTGTTGCAATCGACGATACAAAAAGCAACCGGGGCTTCCTCGATGGCATGGTGAAGTGTGCGTCCCTTGGGTAGGCCGAGAAGGTTCTGGAAGAATCCGAACTGGTTCTCGAAGGATGCAAGGGGCAGATTGAAGTCCATCGGCGAGCTTTTTCAAGGGCAATTTGAACATCGTCGGTTGTACGTTCGATATCGCGAAAGACAGCTCGCTGACGCCATTCGTCTTTCCAAAGAATTCTGAGATGGTCACTATTTTTTGGGACGATTAAATCGTATATCTCTTGTGGATCTGTGAAACCGTTCAGGAAAGCGTCATCAGCCAGCGCCATTGCCATGATAGGTATCAAGGGGTCGTATATCAGCATGTCATCCTCGCGGAAGGCAAACTCCTTGGGATCCGATGTGCCACCGGACCTCTTAATGTGCTTGAGGTACACCTTCATCACAACCCGCGGCCTCACTTCCCCACTAAGGGCCGAGAACAGCTGAAACTCCAGGCGCTCGTACAGTAGCTGGCCGATGAGGGCGCCGGGTCGCGTCGCTGTGGCGCCAGCGAGGATCAGATTTGCAGCCAGCTGCACGCGAAGGCGCTCATGAGCAAATATCTCCTCATCTCGGACCCAATGATGGTACAACAGCATAGCAAGGTCCTCGACGAAGAGCCCGGCCTTCTCCTTCTTAGTAGTGTCCAGGCCGTAGGTAGGTGTTACGTATGTATGGATCCACTAGAAATGTCAATATGGAGGTACTGGAGATTAAGGTGCTGCTTACGTTCCGAACATCATACAGCACCTCCTCCTTCATCCAGCTGGCCATCTTCTGGGAATAAACCATACTGAGAAGTTTCCAGTACGTGAGGACCGATGACTCCTTCTTTATCCTTGAATTCTCGACCCTCCAAACTAGGTATACTTAGTGAGGAGCACCCCTCAAGATTAGCCAGCATGGCCAGCCTGGCGTTAACATACCAGAAGCAAGGCCGGTGGGAAAAGGCCGAGAAGGCAAGCGTCCTCTGTGTAGGTATCTGATTCCGATAATTCGGAGCCGCCAATATAAGTACAGCCAAACGCTTGATTCACGGAGTCTGGATTCGCAAGTATCGCTTTTTCACGTTTCTCTTCGCTGCGTTCGCTTTCCGCCCCGGGCCGGATGGCAGTACGCGGGAGGTCCGCATCGCGCGTCTTTACCTGACTCTTCCTGGTAGACTTATTCCCGCGAAGCCGTTTTGCAGCCCTTCCAAGGCCTCCAGCAGTTGGTGCCTCAACATTCTTCCTTTTTCCCTCTTGGTACGATGGCTTTGGCGAAGAAAAGGGCAAGGCAGGCGTAGGATGAGGCATAATGCGCCTGGGCTCGTTAGACGTTTTGTGCGAAGGAAGAGGTCGAGTAGAGGGCATCGACTGGTGGACTCCGGTTGATGAGTCAAACACTGAGGAGGGAGGCTGGATCGAAGCGGACGCGATAGGTACACAGTTTGGTGAGATTTCGTGCACAATCTTGGAAGGCATCAGCGCCTGGGATGGGGCATCTCGGGTCATGTAATCTCATGGAGGGGACGTCTGAGGCATCATTGCTGGGCGCGCAATTGCAGGTGTATGAGCCGTGGGCGTATGGACATCTGACCGTACAGGTCAGCTCTCGCCAGATTTGGATGTATGGAACCGATGTTGAGACGATTCAAATATCCCGGCTAGCAAACCTGAAGATGATCGATCTCTCTCGGTGGCTTGTCGGATCCCGTCTGGCCCTCAAGTATAGAATCAGCAAGGATAGCGTGAAGCTTCTGATTTATATTCGCTTTCGCCTTTGCCATCTTCGCTTCGTGCTCCTGGCACAGCCGGTGGTATTTCAAGCGCAGGTCTACTTGTGTAGTAATGGTCGAAAAGCGGACTTTTGTACCCGCAAAATTCGTTTTTTATCTTTTGGGAAGCTTCGCAAACACCCGTGACGAAGTGCTCCATCTCGTGGCGTAATTGTGCCTCAAATTTCCTTCTTTGAAGCCCCATACTCATTGTCTAAGTGTAGCCGTTCCGCAGCGAACTCTCCTTTCAATGTCTCCAAGCACCGGTCTCGTAGACTTTGTGGGATGTTCATTGAGTCCGTAGATGGAGCGGTGGTCGGCAGACACTTCGAATTCTAGTTCATCGACGTGGAACGATTAGACAATAGGGTCGAAACTTGCGTTGCAATCCAGTCAGAAAACAGCGGGGTAGCGCAGAAAGTTAGTCTTATAAGTTTGTGTACAGGCCCATGCCTTCAACTTGAGGTAGTAGATTGCGAACTCAAAAGGTGTCAGAACGTTTGGGGTTGGAAATCCATCGGAGATATCTCAATATGATAACGCTGCCGTGATGGGGATACGAATGGTTGAAAAATTAGGTAGATGCGGAATACACCGAGAGGTGGGTGGACGATGTCACGTGCACAGGCAGGAATACTTTTACCCCGCATGAGTAACCTCATTCAGACAACAAAACTCTTTGTCCTGCACGCTCAAGAAGCATGATGTCCGGCTAAATTACCGCAACAGAGCCGGCGGGCCGCGGCCCCGGCCGCTTGATCTGTGCGGCACAGCGATCGGTGTCCATTAGGCAGCGACTGTCAATTTGTTCAACATCATGCGATCCAGGGGACGATGCAACAACACGTAACCTTTGGCAAGAAGCTCGAAATTGGCCAGACCTGTCACAACATGCCTCCCGTACGTACCGCAAAGCAGCATTCGACTGCCCCATTGAATAGCAGAAGCAATGCACCAGCGGCACAGATATCAACAATACCCACCACCGTCGACTTGCACAAGAGTGTCCATTTCAGAGGTGACAAGGAATGGGAGGCTCGGGCCAGTCGTTTGAGTTCCAGGACGAGAAAAATATCGTTCGGGTCGGAGTTTGTTCTGAAGAGGTGAGTCAGGCTCGACGCCACTAGAATATCTCACAACTTGGAATGATTGTGAAGTGTGGTGCTGATCTAATTCCGAAATCCTCTTGCCAGCAAACACATCGAAGATCTGCTAGCCATGGGACCGAGCATCTGCGAGAAACTGTGGGAATTTGAGTTCATCTATGACGATGTCACCTATGGCGCGCATAACTCAGCCACGGATTTGACAAACGATGCTATTAAACTAATAGCCCAGAGCTGTCCCAGCCTCCGCCGCGTCAAGCTACCAGGGACGTGTGACCTCACCCACGAGGCCCTGGTGGTCCTGTTCGAGAACTGCCCGAGCCTATCGGAAGTAGAGATCACAGGCGCTTCAAGGAGCGGGAAGAACAACACAGGAGCGATCTTTGCCTTGCTGCTTGAAAGGCAAGACTTAGCGCCCAAGCTGCACAAGCTGCGCTTGGACCCCATGAGCAACGATGAGATGAAGGCAATGAGGGCGGTGACTAAGCAGAGGGAGAAGCTCCTGGTTCAGGTTGTATCGGTGCACGAAGAGAAGAAGTGGGGGGATTGGGAGCTCGTAGTGCATGCTGATAACTATCGGAAAGGGAGGATTCGGACCGGTGCTATGTATGGATCTCTGTATGGAGGCAAGTAAGGATGGCGGCATTCCCTATGCATCACCTAGCACAAGTGCGCCTAATGGAGTAATAGTGCTCCGTTCGTTAGGTGTATTCAGCAACTAAAGACAGGAATTGCACTTCCTCGGCTGCAGGTAAGCCGTATCTTCGCGCATCGGTGATCGAGCTTAGTGTTGTGGGAGGCTTGTGTCGGGCAACAATGCAGCACCTGCCAGTGCTGATTCGAAAACAGGCAAGCCAGTAAGTGTGGTGGGTCGTGCAGCTGCTCCGGCATCGTGCTTGAAAACCTAGAACAGAATTGTTATGAGTATAACATCGCCTAATGAGCAAAATACAGCCTAATAGTGATCATTTATGTGCGGCTTAGCTTCTCAATTATTCAACAACACTGAAATTTGTTCATACCTAGGACTCGAGACGCATTGTCTGTTGAATCTGGTGTAGACTCTTCAACCTTGTGCGCTGTATTGCTTAGAAGCTCCACTGCACAACCGCGGCAATTGCGGGAATGGCTAGGCTCAGGTGACTGAGGCGCCTAATGATTGGCTGGGTGCTGCCCCCGGTACTGGTGGGTCCCGCGGGCCGGGCGCCCGTAGCCAGCCATTTTCCTCGCGTCACTACATCTCTGACACCTCAATTCCCCCGAGCCCATAACTTGGCCCTCGCCCACCTCTCTGTTCTCATCACCATGGCCCGCACTCGAGCCCAGACAGCGGCCCAGAGGGAGCGCCCATCGCCGGCTCCAAATAATCAAGGTACTCATTCTTCGCGGCGCGGAAGGACATCTTCCCCTAACAGTTGACAGGAAAGCGACCCCAGGGCATCCCGTCGCGCAAAGGCGCACCTCGAAAGCGCGATCGCCTTCAAAAGCAAACCGCAGCCAGGCGCGCCGAACACAATCGCCCACGGCCGTCGACAATCAACGAAACGCCGTCTCAACAAGTATGCTGTTCTATCTTTGCATTGCAATGGGTCACAAGCTGAGCTGTGTACAGGATCACCCCGCGCTTGTCCAAAGCAGAGGTCGCAAGCGCAAGCAATTAGTCGAAAATATTCTCGAACCCAGCCCCGACCCAGCCCAGAAGCGACAACGAACATCCCGTACATGTCCTGCCGTGCACACATTTAGCGAGCCACCGACTCGGACCAGCGCCTCCAAACGCGCGACTGACCCGATTATTTTCTGGGCGGAGGAAGGGCGCTGGCCAGAGGAACAGTGCTGGCCGGAAGAGATCTCGGAGACGGACCCCACCATGGAGCGTCTACTTGCGCGGAAGAAATCCTCGTCCAATCTTTCGCGTAAGCGATCGAACTCTGCCACATCCACGACGCCCAGCGATCAGAAGCCACGGGAGGAGAAGAGCGCACCATATCGAGACCAGCGCTATGAGACCCTGCTCGAGATCAAAGGCAGCCATATGACCGAGTCTCCCTTGGGATTGGCTGGTGCCAGCCAGGCTGTTTGCCGATCCCTTCTCGAGAAGATGCAGCCAGTCCCCGGCGATTCCCTCTTCCGCGACGACATCTTCAAAGCCACTTGCCAGAAGATACACAACAAAAATGAGGCGCGAGTCATTCAAGATATCACTCGGCTCATTGTTCCTTCGGCCGAAAGTCTTGCTACATTCGGTGCAAAGCGTCTTGACATCCTGACGGAGAGTGTCAACGAAGGGTGGAACAACTCGATCCCCTTCACCGGCACTCGTCCCCAGCCCGACTACTCCGTTGGCTTCAGACGAGAGGCATTCACCGAGGAGCAGATCACTAAGCTGTCACCATTCATTGGCGACTTTATCACTGGAGACCAGTCCTTCTTCATGGCCACGTACTACATGTACTTCCCATTCTTGACGTGCGAGGTGAAGTGTGGCGCCGCGGCGCTCGATATCGCGGACCGTCAGAACGCCCACAGCATGACCCTTGCGGTGCGGGCCATCGTTGAGCTTTTTCGTGCTGTGAAGCGCGAGGATGAAGTCCACCGGCAAATCCTCGCGTTCTCCATCTCGCATGACCATAGGTCGGTGCGTATCTACGCCCACTACGCGGAGATAGACGGGAAGGTTGCCAAGTATTACCGCCATCCAATTCGCGAATTTTCGTTCACAGAGCTGGATGGCAAGGAGAAGTGGACGGCGTATCGCTTTACCAAGAATGTCTACGACACATGGATGCCCACGCACTTTAAGAGAATCTGCTCAGCTATCGACCAGTTGCCGTCCGAGTTAAACTTTGACGTCCCGTCGCTCCCGGAAACTGGGCTATCCCAGGACCTGGAGAGCCTGATGCAGTCGGATGTTGGCTCGGTTTCTCTGCTTGTTGATCAGGACAGCCAATCGAGCAATGCCGGCGAAGCGCAAGCGGCCACTCCAGGCACCTCATTCACAGAACCCCAGCTGACCAAGAAGAGGAGGGGAGCTAAGAAGTAGGCCAAGAAGGATCAAATGATTGTTGGGAAAATGCTAGGCGCAGTGTTCCGAGTTAGCCGAATCTTTGGCTTGGAGGAATCATCCCAGATGCACATAGATACGATGTGCCCTTCCATACATTATGGCAGAAAACAGAACCCTTCGAGTAGCTAAGGAGAGAATGGAAGATTGACAATGACCACTTAGCCTTCTCGATATATTTGATTCCATCGCTAAAGTCATCCGCAGCCTGCGAAACTTTCACAACCTGCGAAGCCGCACAGCCGGCGATGCTCATCTATCAGGCCGAGAAGAGTCCATTCTCTACTAATAGCTTTACCAACAATGTGCACTACCCGCAGCGGAGTACACATCCGTGTGGCCAGCAATTCTTCAGTCCGCCGAATACGACCAACACCGCACCCGGGGATGTCGGATGACTGGGATTACGTTCAGAATGCAGCATGTAGGAACAGCTGTCCATCTTGAGACGTGGGGGCAGTTGAACCTTGAGCCCGATGCGTAGTGATCTTATCTAAGGTATTTGGAGTCCCGATCGTCTATATAAGTCTATTTTCTCATGGGTTTTAACGTCACTTGCCTAGCACCTCGCCAGTCATGGTGCCGCGACCACTGCCAGAAACAGTGCTGGATAGCCACGCTATGAAACTGAAACTCACCCCAGTTTCAGTTTCATGAAACCGGACGCCAGTATAGTTTCAGTTTCATATGAACCGGTTTCAGTTTCATATGAAACAATATCCAATTGCTTTTTTTTTGGGGGGGGGGGGGACAAGCTCCGCGCCGACATACCGATACACCTTATCTCTAAGCATCCCAAAGATGTTTGGCATTGTCTGCCTACCTATACTACCGGTACCGATTCCCTAGTCGCAATCGCTTTCTTCCCCCCTGCCCATCTCTATATCTTCTTGGAGAATCCTTACAGCCACGTCGATATCCTCCGCTCCCCTAAATACCCCTGCAAGAAGCGGCCTGCTTTTCCCCTTTGGAACACTTATCCAACTTTTAATGCATTCACATACCTCTACCATTTTGGCAGACATGCTACTTCTATCCCATGTAACCTGCCGTCTTGCGCCCGAGAAAATTCGCTCTGCTTCCGTAGACATCGGAGGAATGCAGAATATGTCAATAGCCATACGGCAGAGGAGGGGGAAATTCTCTCGTTGGGTCGGTTCAAGCCACCACTGTAAGGCCGTTTGTTGTCCAATCCCAACTTGTGAACCCTGCGAAGTATCGTCAAAACCTGGCCATTAGAAGGCTTCAAAATTACTTACATAAATAAAGCGGTCGAATTCATCCTTCACCTCGCTCGCTGTGCTGTACACCTTTTGCCTCCAGCGATCAAACCCATCGAGTTCTTGCCCTTTCTCCTGTTGTTTATCTGGGAGCTGGTAGCTCTTGTACTCTGTCGACCAAATCTTTCTTACAGACTTCACGGCATTGCTAACCCAGGCTGGGTTTCTCTTCCACTGCTCACTCAGATAGCTCTTTCGGAGTGCTGGGTGGAGGAGGATACCGGCCACGTACACGGGGGCCTGTTCGGTAAGCTGGTAATACTTCTCGAACTTTAGCCAAGCCACGTGAAAGCGCGCGTAGAAGCGTGGGTTACTGAAAGCCTTGTCTTTAGCCTGCGTGAAGTGATGATGGAGGAAATCCATATGAGATAGAACTTCATCGAGTGTGTTCTCCCGGCCTTGGCGTACCGAGATCTGGTGAAATGGTTGTAGAAACGCATGGATGTCTCGGAGCTCGTTCCAGTCGTTGTGGTCCAGTGCATCTTTCTCGATCTTGGCATGATTTTCTTGAATCCAATCCATGAACTTTGCCCGCCTCTCAATTGCCACGTCAATAAGACGAAACCATGAATTCCAGCGTGTATCATTGTCCCTCGGCAAGGCCCGGCCAATCTTGGCCTTGAAGTCGTTGCAGATGCTGGTAGAGCTCCTTGAATACATGCACAAGTTGTGGAGCTTCCCCAGGACATTAAACTCCCGCCATTCCTCGGTGGCTTGTGCCTTCGTAAGGACGCCCCCTTCTTCTTTTTCGGATAGCCTGCACAGTCGCTCATACGCCTCATCAATCCCCTCTTGCTCATCCTCCTGGATCTTCTTTGCCTTACTCCGAAAGAGGAAGGCTTGAACGATGAGGTTCATGATGTGGCCACTGCAGCGTAGTCGCCTGGCAACCGGGTCTAAACCATCAATCTCTTTTGCGACATCGTCAAGCATAGTATCGTTAGCATCGTGATTATCCATCGTAAAGTAGCCAATCTTACTGCTGAGGTCGTACTCTTCGACAACCTCCAGGAAAGTCTTGGCTTGCAATTTCCCATTGTGGCTTCCTTTGTACTCGCGCAGTGACAATAACGCTTGAGCGACTTCTCTAGTCTCCGCGTCTACAAAATGGACCACGATTGCCTGATATGCTGCCTTCTGTTCCGATGAGGTCCACATGTCAATGGTGAAGTGGACCATGGAAGAGAGAGAACCATGAAGCTTATTGACGAGGCCTTGTTTGTGTTGAGCGAAAGTCTTTTCGAGAAGCTTCGGTACCGCTTTGCGGCTGCGTAGGAGGACGTCCCGGGCCATATAGTTACAGGAGAGTATAACAGCATGAAACTCGGGGTACTCGATGAATGTGTAGGCGATATTGCGAACGGCAAGAAGCCTGGCGAGGGCTTCCTCGAATGCAGGAATATTAATAGCGTTTGCCAAATATTTTTCCTCGTTGAGGTCTCGATTGGCTTGGCGTTCCTCCTGCCTTCCAAACAAATCCGTGATGATGCCATGTTGCTGCTTCTTCAGATCCGACCTTTCGGCATGCTCTATAACCCGGATGCCATGAAAGTCCCGTAGGTGCTTGCGGGCTCGGCTCAGGTTCGTCGTTACCGAATTAGGCTTTTTCGTGGAGTCGCAGTGCTTGCAGTACCAAATTTCGTGGTATGAGGTATCACGAGCTTTCTCTCCTCTCTCTTCATAAGGGTCACGCGCCTCGTTCCAAGTGCTTTTGTTTGTACGGCCTTTGGCGCGCTTGCCAGCCCGATCAGAGGGAGAGCGATCCAAAGCGCGCTTCGCGGGAACGGGAGAGTCAAGCGAAGCAGGTCCCAAGAGCTCGTCAGAAGGCTCCGATAACAAGGGAGCGGGCGAAGCTGATGACATATTTGCTGTTGGCAAGTTTCTCACTGTGTTGAAGGCATTTGGTTTGCGAAATTTTCCTGATTAAGTACTAAGCTATTTGGGACTCATCGGGCGTATATGAAACATATGAAACCGACTGAAACATATGAAACTGGGAGAGTTACAGTTTCATATGAACCCGGGTCCAGGGACTGTTTCAGTTTCATATGAAACAGTATGAAACAACACACGTGGCTATCCAGCACTGGCCAGAAATAGCGCTTTAGACTGTACCCTTAGAAGACCTGACATCTCTACACGTCACCTTCTTATAACTGTACCCTCACCCGAAAACGCACTCGACTTGCTATCGTTTAGCCATCACCTGGACGAAGGTTACAAACGACCATCAAGTAACTTGCCCATTCAGGCCTGTTCCACAGAACGAATGTTGACTATCTACAGGAATTTTGTGTGAACATTCGCAATGCCAGGGGGGTCCAATCAGGGTGGGGGCACTCAGGGATCAGGCTCCAAGGAGAATGGTCCGGTGCAACACCCTCGACCACCGAGCCCGGAACCCATTGACTTGGGCGGCGGCGGCAATCCTAGACCTGTCGGAGAGTTCATGACACCCTTGTAGCGTGCAGGGATGGGATGCCCCTGCGGGAAGCCTCCAGGACGTGGCACATCCCCCGGAGCACACTTCGGGACCGCCTCCACGGCGCACAAAGCCAGCGCATTTCTCACGAGCCTCAGAGGCCTCTTTCTGATGATCAGGAGGACCAATTGGCCCCATTCCTCATCAACCAGAGCAGCTTGGGGCATGCGTTGACCCGCTGGGAAACGGGCCCTGGCGGCCCGGATGGCCTCCGGCGGCGGCGAGCCCGCTCCACTCGGAAGGAAGTGGCTGAGGGCCTTCCTCCTCCGTCACCCTATCCTCCGAAGCCGTAAGTACCAGCGCGTTGAGGCAAAACGGCTGAGGGCAGCGACAAGAAAGAATGTTGGGTCGTGGTTTAACTTTATGCAGTTGCCTATCGTAAAGGCGATTAAGCCGGCCAACCGTTGGAACGCTGACGAGGGTAGGCTTATGGAGGGCAAGTCAGAAAAGGCCCTTACCATCGGCTATTTCGACGGCAGCGAGCTTCTTAAGTAGGACCTTAATTCGAGGGCGTGGACCTCCTTCCTCGAGTGTGTCTCCGCCACGGGCAAGTCTCTGATCCCTCTGATTATTTTTAAAGGACTGACTATCCAGCAGCAGTGGTTTCCTATAGTTCTCGAGGACCACACGGGCTGGCAGTTTACGGCGACGAAGAAGGGCTGGATGGAGGAACCAATAGCGATCCACTGGCTTCGAAAGGTCTTTATCCCTCAGACGGCGCCAGAGAACCCTTTAGACTGGCGCCTTCTCGTGATCGATGGGCACCACACACACACACAACGATAGACTTCATGTGGGAATGCTTCTCAAATAAGGTCTATATCGTTTTTTTGCCCGCCCATACATCGCATATGCTTCAACCGCTAGACGTAGCGGTCTTTAAGCCTCTAAAGACAGCCTTCAAAAAGCATCTCGACCGCCAAGGAGGGCACGATTCGTCTACAGTCGTGGCGAAGAAACGGTTTCTTTACTGCTACCACAAGGCCCGAATGGAGGCACTTACAGAGTCAAATATCCGTTCTGGCTGGCGGGCAACGGATCTCTGGCCAGTGTCTAAGCATAGGGCACTTGCAAGCCGCTTTGTCGAAGATAACCGCCAGAAGGAAGCGGAATCGCTGAATTCTAGTGCTGGTAATCGCTTCAGCAGCCATTTTTGCACCGATAAGTGTTTTTGTCGGCCCCAAGGGACCGTTTTTTTGACCCCGAAGCGATCGCAGGAGCTGCGTAGCATGGTGGCCCGGTATGCCCGTCAGAAGAATTCGAGCCCCACACAGCGACTCCTCTTTAGGAAAATTCTCAAGAGTTGGGACCAGAAAGACGTCGATTTGACAATGTCCTCACAAAATAATCGGGAGCTGGAAAGTCAAATTGAAGCCAGCAGAACGGCCCGGAGGAAGAAGGTCCAACTGGACCCAAATGAGCTTTTTGCCGACATTGAGGCTATTCGGAGGACCCAGGTTGAAGTCGGCAGGGTGCCAGAAGAAAGCGACGGGTCAGAAGGGTCGGAAACACCATCAGAAGCAGGGTCAACTATCGTGGTGGCGGCGGCGTCGGGGTCAAGGCGAAGGGGGCGTCAGTGAAGAAGGGTGGTCGGAAGCTGGGCCGGGCACGTTACAGAGCGGTGGAGCCGCTTTCGACATTGTCCATCAGCGAATGTTAGTCTTGAGGTAGTCGGCTGTGTTCAGAACAGGATCGCGAGTTAGTGTCCCAAAGTGACTGTTGGGTACAGTTTTGAGCATATATACCTTCCTCTCAGAACTCGACAGCTCATTTGTCCGACTTTGGAGAGGACTTAGAGTTACATCGATCTACTTAGCAAGGTCCCAGTCTTTCAGAAATGTCTAAGACGGAAGCCGACTTACAAGCAAAAGTACCGGTGATGACCAACTTTTGCGTGTACTCTAAGGTGTGAGCAAGTACAGCACCCCTGGCCAATGATATTTGTCCCGCAGCTACAGTGCGAGCAGGGTGGTCATCAATTCAACTCAATCGCCCCTCCGGTGGACAAAAGATCACTATGTGCACCGTGCGAGCGTGCGCGTGCCATAAAACAGACCGTGCCACCCCTGTTTCAACTCAATCGACGCCCCAGATTGAATTGATGACCACCCTGCATATACCCAACATGATTTCTAAGGTCCAGGCCAATCCCCGATCAGGTATGGCCGATGAGAGCGAACTAGTCTTCCTGGAGGTTTTAGACTCTAAGGCTCTCCCGGCTGGCGAGAAGACCTTATCACGGTTGTCGGCAGAAGGGATGGCCCTTTTGAGCGCCGGTACAGAAACAACCGCTTGGACATTGTCACTTGTGACGTTCCACGTGCTGTCAAAGCCAGAGGTCCTGGCCCAGCTGAGTGCAGAGGTGGGAACAGCATTTCCTGGTGCGGCTGGGCTCTTATGGTGTAAATTGGAGAAGCTCCCGTAATTACCTGAGGGGCGTCATCCTGGAATCCCTCCGCCTGTCCCACCATGGCCTAAAGACTATCTCTTGGTTCACCAAGGACTTTGAAGCTTCTCCCTTAATGTCTGGGCCTTGTTGTTCCAGGTTTGACCAAATCCTTGGGGTGTACTATGTTCCTTGTAGGTTCTAAGATGTCCCATCTTATCAGATAACGTAGGTGGACAGTCAGCCGGTCAGGACACATGCCCGGTCAGTTTTGCTAACTCTGCTAACTTTTGCCAACCCTAGCACCCACGTGAGGCCAGCATATCAATAAGAATTGGCACCAATTGGTGCAAACTGGTCCCAATTGCTCATTTTTAATTGATTTGGTCAATTTAGAGTGGTTGGGGTGGCTGCAGTGCCAGTCTGAAGTGGCTGACTTTTGGTGGGAAAATCGCGTTCCCCACCAAAATGGAGCATTTCAACCATGCAGAATCAACCTCAATCTACACCAGCCAAATCAACTATTTTGGCGGTCCGACGCGGACCGCTTAAGAATGTACTATTATACACTCTGAATCTGACTGACTAGACTCTTCTGCATCTTTCTTACAAGTTCTTGCGTTATGCCCAGTCTCGCCGCTAGTTGCCACATCGTCGTTTGCTCGGTCCGCCGCGGTCCGCCTCCTCAGCACCACCAGCCATTTCACCAGCCGGCCGCTTCCCCTTTTGTTTTTCTTCAATTATCACCTGAGATTCCTCAATACTAAGTGCCCCTCCAAGCTGGACCCGACTTCTTTTGGCCCTCCGGCGTTTGGCGAGCCCAATATTAGCCTTCTCAAGGGTACGGACCCGATCATTCAAAAGAGTAATCTGATGCGCCATTGCTTGTGCACCCTTTGTAAACTTCTCAATTGCCTGGATAATTGGTGTAGGGGAGCTGCCCTGATGGGCTGAGATCTTGCCCTTGATAAAACTTGATTGCTGGACAGTCTGGTGGGCATTGGAGGGTGTTTGTGATTCCCATTTCGATGGTGACACAGGGAGGGATTGTACTGGAGTTTGTAGGCGGACATCTAGCTTGGAAATGACAGAATCTGGGTCCCATGGAGAAATTCCTAGCCCCTCTGAACCCTAGCTTTCATGTTTTCTTTCGTAAAGACCTTGTCGTGGGCTGCCTTAAACGCAATAAAGAACTCGGACTTGGTGATGTGGTTGATCGAGGCCCGGATGAATAGATTGATCTCATCAGCCATATGCACGCTTTAATAGGTGAGAATAATGCAACATCTAATGGCTGGAGCTAGATGATGATGAATGCGGTGGCATGCTAATAGGGATAATGTTGTTTTCTTGCAGTACTGTTCGAACTCTGCTGATACATGGCTCTCGTGTCCATCCAGGATGAGCATCCGGTATTTGCCCATTGTTCGCTTAATTGTATGCTTATTAAAGTGCTGAATCCATTCTAGACTAGTCTTGTTATCCGTCCATCCATTTGGAGTAGGCTTGATTACCCAATCGGCAGGAAAACCCGACTCTGTGGTCCAGTTTGCAAGGTGGTAGGCGCCTTGGACAATGACGAATGGCGGGATACACCAGCCCTTTGCATTGATGCATTCAATAGCTGTTACCCATTCACGGTTTCCAGGCTGTATAGATTTAGCCTTTCCATGCCGATCAGAGCGTGTAACAACCAGGGTTGAGGTTATCTGGCCCATCATGAAGCCAGTTTCGTCGAAG
Organism: Diaporthe sp. PMI_573; assembly: GCA_021399435.1. Taxonomy (NCBI): domain Eukaryota; kingdom Fungi; phylum Ascomycota; class Sordariomycetes; order Diaporthales; family Diaporthaceae; genus Diaporthe; species Diaporthe sp. PMI_573. The sequence goes on from JAJTUP010000035.1 coordinate 695,909, forward strand.
TTGTAGAGATCGTCATCTGTGATCCCATACTTGGCCATCATGTTGCGAAGTAGTCGGAACCAGTTTCCAATGATCTCAAGAAAGGCTGTCAGGTCATTCTCATCAAGAATCTGAGTTGCACTATGGTGAATGGCACTATAGGAACTGTAGTAAACTTCGTAGACTTCAGGAAGAAATTCGAGGACGTGTCTAATGATACCAAGATATCCTCTGTTCCGATAGTACAATTCACTCTTGCTGATGGTACAATGAAGAATCGACCGATAGGAGTCAAAGGCTGGGACATACTACAGCCTAACCGCAGTATTCTTTGTAGTCGCGCTCAGATACCGTTGATACTTGCCTGGGCGATAGTCCCAGAGTTAGATGATTCAAAGGCTGAAGGTGGATCTCGATGGTATCTTTGAGTCTGGCCAGGCCTACACGGCGTTGAGCAGGGCAGTGTCTGTGGACTGCCTGGAGGTAGTCAACTTTGCAGAGAGTTCTGTAAAGGCCGACGTTGCCTCTGTGGAGTTTTATCTTGAGCCGAGTATATGGCGCTGAGGTGGAACAGCCTGGCAGACTGCACAGGCAGCAACGTCAAATATCGGAATTATGACGCAGAGGATTGCCTTCCATTGACCTACAGTACTCAAGTAGCGTCAAAATCAAATGCTGTAGCAACAGTACCAGACGGGCCTTCGCAGGGCAAAAATCCTCATCGAGCACCGAAAAACGCAGGACACCCTGATAAGAAAAACAGCCAAATTCAGTCCCAGTGAACCAAGCAGGTTACGACAATAGATGGAAAACGAGCGAGACCCTGCCCTTACTCGGAAGCCTTGGGCCCCCCAGGAGCAGGTTCTGCGAGCTTCTCCTTAGTCGAGGCAGCAGAAGTATTCGACGCGGCTGGGTCGGCCTCGGCATCGGACGAGGTCCAGAGCGTCTAGGAAAAAGTCAGCTGTGGCTTCTGTATGTGAACCGCGTGGAATACCTACCAAGTTGTCACAGAGCAGCTGCATGACGAGCATAGAGTCCTTGCAGCTCTCCTCGGACAAGGCGTCGATCTCTGTGGATTATGTGATTATTATCAACGTGTTGCCGCACAATTAAAGCTCGTTTTAGAATGTGAGCTTACCAGGAATGGCGGCATCGACAGCCTGCTTGGCTAGGTGGCAGGCCTGATCGGGAGCGTTCAAGATCTCGTAGTAGAAGACGGAGAAGTTCAGGGCAAGACCCAGGCGGATAGGGTGTGTGTGAAGCAGCTCAGTATGAGCGACCTGGGTAGCAGCCTTGTAAGCCTCAAGAGACTTGTCGGCAGAGTCCTTGCGCTTGGCGTCGATGGCGAACTCAGCCTGGTAGCGGTAATAGTCGCCCTTCCTGTTCGGGTTTTATCAGTATCAAAGCCGTCGTGTGCCTCCGGTGCGCGCGAATCCTTACATCTTGTCGTAGAAGACCTTGGACTCTCCGGTCTTAGCGGAGGGAATGAGGCGCTGGTCTAGAACCTCCAAAATGTCATCGCAGATCTTGTTGAGCTCGGCCTCGATGTTTTGACGGTACTCATTGATCAGCTTCACCTGGGTGCTGTTATTCTTGGAATTCTCCTTCTGCTCAATAGACGTGACCATTCTCCATGAGGCACGGCGGGCACCGATAACGTTCTTGTAGGCGACGGACAACAGGTTTCGTTCTTCGACGGTCATATCACGGTCCTCGGAGGCAACGATCTTCATGTTCTCGACCATCTCTGCGGCCGAAGTCAGCGCGACCAAATGGACGACATTTCATATCGAGCGCAGTTTATACCCTCGTAGCGCTCGGCCTGCTCAGCGAGCTTGGCCAGGTAGATAGCATCCTCGTAACCCATTTTGTCGGGTTGAAAATGTGAGACGGGGAACGTTGTCAGCTGACAATGGGAATCCGCGTGGGCCGAAAACGCGTTCAGAGGAGGTCGCAAGAGCGAAATGGGGCTGATTAGGTGATGCTTGCCATCAAGAGATGGAATGATGTTGATTTAGTAGCAACGCGGGCGCGCTGCTGCGCGTGGTTGACTAAAAAGGAGGCTCCTCGGTCAGCAGTGGGGCGCAGATGCTCTTTCGGGCTTTCCTTCATGCACCTATATGCGGCCTCTTAGGGGCTTGGTTGCACAGTAAGAAAAAGAAAATGGAAAACTGCCTTGAGGGCTGCTTCGTGTCATCCATTGGCTCGCCACCCGGATCATCGAACAGCGGTAGGGGTTGGGTGTGCTGCTTTAACCAGACCGGGGGCTAATGAATGCGGAAATGATGATAGTTCTAAATTGTCCAAGCAAGCCTGACTACTGTGTCATATTTGTTCAAAGTGATGAACTCTTCCGGAGGCCTGATCAAGTTTGTGATCGAGAAAAAAATCAAATCTTGCAGACTAGTCACGTACCGGGCAAGGATCCAACGAGACCTCTTCGCCAAAAGCCTGAGCATGGACCTAGCACTAATCAAAAAACGATCTATAGACAGACTGATGTTCTTGTCTATTTGTCCAGCATTGTACGGCAAGAGGTCCGAAACAAGTAATCCGGGCCTTGGTCTTGTATCAGCTGGATAAGGGCTAAACCGCTGACATGGCCTCTCTGACCATTATAAATGGTATAGACTTAAAAAAGAGGGGCTGTAAGATTAAAGCCCTCAACGGTTAACAGGCCACATTCAACAATGGCCCATATTTGACATGAAAGTTAAACATTCGTCTAATACAAACTTTTTATATATAACGTAGTTGGACAGTCAGCCGGTTGTCATGGCCAGGGCGAGATGCAGCATGGGAGCTGGGTCTATTGGCGCTATCAACGAATATTCTAAGCTGAGGAGAGGAGAAGAAAGGGGAGAGCGAAGCTCTGGCGGTCTCTGGCTCGCGAAGTCTTGACGCGACTGTGGGGCTAAGGGTTAGGGCCCTTGTGACGGCCAGGTGGCTTGCCTACCATGGCTGCCGTCACACTACCCCCCTCCAAAAACGCAGACACCGGGACGGTTTCGCGTAGCTAGTGACGTTATGTATGCCGTCTAGACCTGCTCTGCTTGCCTGTCTTTTCTGCCCTGTTATCGTCCGGGTGGTCGTCGTCTTCCTCGTCTGCTGCTGCAGACCAAATCCATTTTTGCAGTCGTAGCGGTGGACCGGGCGCTTCTGGGTGTTCTCGATGGAAGGTCTCTAGGGCTATTGCAGCGTTCTTGAAGTTCTCGGCAGGGTACCAAGTGTCGTCGGGGTCGCATCCGCGCCAGGCCACCTGGTACTGCAGTTCTCTGTTGCGGCCGTGGAGCCGGCTCTGCTCGATTCGCTCGACTTCGAACTCTGGCTCGCCATTGATGTCTTCCGGCGGGGGCGGCGTCTGGACCTGCTGGGGCAACGGGTCGTTGTCGGCCTTCCTAATTCGATCGGCGTGAAACAGATTGGTCATCTTGTACGAAGCGGGCAGATCGAGGACGTAACTGTGGCCTCTTTCCTCTAGAATCTCAAAGGGGCCTACGAACTGCGAGTCGAGGCGGGTGGTTGGAGTCTGTGTCGAGAATCCCTTTTTCCGCAGGAAAACCTTATCGTGGATCTTAAAGTTCACCGGGCGACGTTTCTTGTTTGCCTGGGCCTTCTGCTTTTCCTGCGTACTGGCGGCGGCACGGCGGGCGAGTTCCTGCACCTCCTTGGTCTGTCTGACTAGCTCGAGGGCCTTCTCAGCCGGTCCTGCTGTTGCATCTGCTATGCTCAGATCTAAGGACAGCGGGTTTCGTATGTCCTTGCCTAGCATGACCTTCAGTGGTGACATGTCGATTGCAGAGTGCCACGACGAGTTGTGCGCGAAATCAAGGGCTGGCAGGTGCACACTCCAGTCGTCTTGATACTTGTCGATATAGAACCGTAGCCGCTGGTCCAGCTCCTGGTTTGTGAGCTCGATCGCCCCTTGAGTCTGGGGGTGGTAGGCGCTCCCGTGCCGATGCTTTGTTCCCGTCAGCTCATTCAGTTTGGCAAGAAAGGCTGAGACAAAAGGCCCGGCATTATCACTGATCCAGATCGTCGGCAATCCTAGGAAACGGTACAAATAGCGATAGTATCTCGTCGCCAGTGTCATCTATTACATGGATGTTTTGGGGGGATAGCGTCATACTTTGCGGAAAGTATTGGGATCAACTTGGTCCTGCTCGCGAGGCTAAGGTTTGGAAGACAGAGATAAAGCAACAATGTGTTTATAAAAAGGTTATTCATTTTTAATTCACCTCATGTACGGGCAGTGACGTATAATTACTAATTTAAATAAAGGTCACAAGTATTAAAAAAAAAAGAAAAAAAAAGTCGCTAATTATTTCCAAGTCTAGAAAAGATCCTCCAAGAACACTAATAGATCACGGACAGACAACGCTGCTTCCCTTGCTATGACACACTGGCTCCAAACACTAGGTATTAAATTGATCGATGCAGTTGAAACAGTAAATACCCAAATCAGTATGGTTCGAAATAAACAGAGTAGAAGGCTGGCGGTCACAAGTTAGTGTCTGTTCCTGCTACCGCGAGCCGATCTCGAACTTGATGAGACGCTTGAAGACTCCCCCGTCTGAGTCTCGTCATCCTGTCGATCCTGTGCTCCTGATCGCAGTTTCTGTAGATATTTCCTGTTAGGCATTGCACGTATCACATCACCAAATCCCTGCTCCTTGGCCATCGCATCAAATTGAAAACGATTACTGACGTAGTACCGAGGTTCTAAAGCTCGGATATGATCTTTTAATAAGTTTTAGAAGGTGATAAGGGCTTAATGGTGGAAGCATGTTGACGAGACTCTCTCTTGCTGTAAACGGAGACGTGTTGCAGATCAGGCGCGAGGGCGACAACCCCAGGGTAAATTTCTTGCTCAAGAGTGGCTAGAGAATATGAACTTTGCAAAAATTTCAGAGGAGTCGATGTGTGTGGAGTTTTTGACATGTTTAAAGTCAAAGTACCTGTCATTTCTTTCGGCACGGGGGGGGTTTTCGCCACGCAGGGATAGACGTTATCTCTTTGTTTCAGACAGAGCAACACCAAGCGCATAAACTGCATAGCACCGCGCAGCGGGCCGCGGCAAGAGGGTGCAGGGAACCCTATAGTGCTTTTTATCACCTTCGTAGGGAGGTCCCAAAAGTGACCGCGATAAGTATCCTTTCTCCACAATTACCAGGTGGAAAGCCCCTCCGCGGCCCTGGGAGCTGTTAGTCTCGGCCGCTGTCCACCAGTTGTAAAATACATCTGCCAGTAATTAGCACCCCTAACCAGCTATACCTTGCCATTTTGTTTCAGCCTCTCGGCATACCTTTGGTAGATGCGGCTTTAACCGCCAATACGAGTGAGGATGGGACTCTCCAGCCGGCTGTCTACGCTGCAGCCCGGCCAATTTCGTACTTGGTCCAGACTTCGATTTCTCCAGCCCCTACTCATCTGGGGTCGCACCCCACAAGTTACCTTCAGGACCGGGGGTAAGCCTGGCTGCCACACTTGAGTGAAAAAGCAATGATGCTGATTTGAACCTTCTCGAGGAGACGGTCGGGCCCAATGCCGACCAGCCAACGGTCTTTTGACAAGAAGCCTCAAGAGGTGCCGCGGCGCAGCTAGCCAGCCTCGTGCAGTGACCGGGGACAGGCTGCAGGTTGAGGTGTGGGCCAAGTGAGATCCGGTCGAGGGCAAGATAAACGTTTGTGAGGGCGGCTTATGGTCCAGTCCAGCAGCGGATAGAAGAGGACTATTCCAGAAACCGTGGGCTGTGGTGCACTGAGCTGATAGCCCCATCGTTTCGGATCCTGAACCATCACCCAGCTCGCGAGACCCAAATTTCCGCCGCTCGAGAAGCCGCTGAGAATGACACGATCTCTGTCGATGCCGAGCTCATCCGCGCGATTGCAAATTTGGACAATGGAGTCAGCACAGTCCTCGACGGCTGTAGGGAACGGGTAGCTTGGTGCACGACGGTAATTTATGGAGAAGACGGTGGCGCCGAGATGGGCTATGGCAGCGGCTGCCCAACGGGCGTCGTCCGTTCCTTGGCCCAGGACGAAGCCGCCGCCGTGGAAATTGATAACCGCGGGTCGCTTGCTCTGCGATTGCGAGCTGGATTCATGCGGCGGCTCCCAAACATCCACCTTAATTTTCCTTCGGCCCTTCCGTGCGCCTAAAGTCGAGTCTAGCCAGATGACTCTCGTTACAGGAGGTTCTGAGAAATTAGCGACGGCGAATGACAGCCTGTTCGCTGTGCGGAGGGCGTATGCGCGAGCGGATAGGTGCCATCGCGGGCTCGACTCGAGTGGATTTGCATAATCATCCTCCAGCTCCAAGGCGGAAATAGGAGATGTAGGAGAGGTGAATACGCCCTGAGCGGTGTTACGTAGCATGACCAATTTGTCCGACTTGATGTAAGACGGACAAGCGGAGATTGGCCAAACGCACACGATATACTCTCTCCTGGTGGTTGAACCGTACGGAGTCTTCACCCAAAGGGACTGGAAGTTGGGTTGCGTCAAGGGATGCGCGAAAACATGGGCTTTCATGACGGTCACGGTGAGCAGTGCAGGAAGATGTGATCAACGCCGGGCTCGGGATCAGCGCCAGCAATCGGTACAAATACGGCGAACATATATGCCAGCAGATGTAGCCATAGTCACAGTACCTCAAACCTTGCGGGCCGATAGCCATGCCGCTGAGGATGTCCGAATAAGAGATCACGGTTGCTTGTGAGTGTGCAACAGCCGCGTTAGAGTGGATAAAGTCCATGTGGGGCTAGCAAACAGAAAAGGCCTTGGCGTTTAGCCGTGGCAAGTTGTCCCTACTGTGGTGTGATGGATCAGTTATTTCACCTGATTGCGTAGTGACCAGGGTTTTGCAGGTCTGCACTGCCAGCACCTCGCAGCCCACTTGGTACGCCCAGCTGGTACCTCGACAAGGGATATAACTTTTGCACGGCATCACAGTAAACCCAACGGCCCTGATTTGAGGTTACCAAGGCCATCCCTGCATGAACGCAGCCAAGACCGCGCTAAACCAGGCACAAATGCCTCAAGCTCTGCTCTGTCATGTCAACGGACGTCGTCGATTTAGTTGCAAGGCGCCTACCGTATCTGATCACGGCTGGTCGCACCATTCGTCGCCATGCATGGACACCAGGATACCTATCCAGCACAAATCCCGCACGCGGGCTTGACCCACCAGTGCTCCATTGTGAGTTACTCTCACGGAACAGCCAGTGGCATCTCGAAACGAGGTTTCAAAAGCTGTCGCCCCCTTATTTACAATCCCATGTGCAGATCACCAATGGCACCCACGTCGTTAAATATTTTGGTGGTGGAATTGTCGTACGTTTATAGTAATATCTTAATATCGCGGCGGGAGCTTTTGAAAGCATCTCCGTACCCAGTGGCAAAAAAGAGAACAGAACCGACACGTCATGGCAGTGCGCCACCCCTAGGTCCTCGGTCAAACAAGCTGCCCTTCCATATGCCCTGTCAAAGGGGCTGAGAACTGGGCAGCGGTTCCACATAGGCATCAGGCGCCGGCTGTCACAGGCCCCGTCTTAAGCAAGGGGTATCGTATCGGGATGATCGGCCGAAGACAAGGAGAGCAGCTCTGTAGGGGGTAATTAGCTTTACAGAGAAGGTTTGGAAGGAGATGCCCGTTAGTTACGACGTTTTCGAGTAGCTGTATAAACAGCCTCAACTTTGCTATTTCAGCTGTTTTGACTGCATTGAACCGGCCCTGTTTGAACTGCGTAGTGTAGTATCCTGCCCCTTGATCTTGCCCCTGTGCTAGCTAAAATTGGGTGGCGGATAGGGCTGGCCGAGGACCTAGGGCGACCGGGGACCCCAGTGCTTACGTTATCATCAATTGAATACTGAGCCGCTCCTGTGCAGTAAAACCGCTATTACACAGCTTCTGACGCCGTAAGCGTGACTTTGTAGCTCTTGGTTTTCCAAGATAATATCAACAGTAGTGATCGTTGTGTCTGTGGGAGCCCTCATTTCTGCAGAAAATCTCTGCATTGCCAAGCCCCTGAATCACCCTCCATTCAAAACACCACCATGTGACAAGAGGCACCAGTCCTATCGCTTAACAACACAGGGTAAGCCCATGTTTTGCGTGTGAACGCGTTCATAGGTCGCGTGCGGCAAACCCGTCGCACACGGACGTGCATCTTGGCCATTTTGGATGGTGGCGGAGCTGCCAAGCGCGAGCTAAAATCCGCAGAAATGTCGCAGTCCACTAAATTCAGTAATGTAACCGCCACCCTTATTCAGTGCGAGGATGATTCTTAGTACTTGATCCCCCGTTTGCAGGCTACTAAATCAACCCCGAATGACCACGTCAAAGTTCTTCTAACCTCGATCAGTATCACGGATCGCATCTTCCTCTTCATGCTAACATGATCGTCCACCGCTTCCGCCACCCGCTCGTGGCTTCTCTGCTCCTTATGCTTTACGCTCCTTTGTCTCTTGCCGCCGTGCGCAGCTACAATTTCACCATACACAGTGAAACGAGAGATCCAGGTACCGGGCTCATGACACTTCGATACCTTATGCTTAAGGCTGACATTGTATAGACGGTGTAAGTCGTGAGGTCTATCTCATCAACGGCCAACAGCCCGGGCCCCTTATCGACGTCGATGAAGGAGATGAGCTTGAAGTGTCCGTACAAAATAACTTGCCTGTCGACACCACAATTCATTGGCACGGTCAGTGACATATTACAGATAACTCTTGAGCTGTTGGTAGACTGGCGGCTGACAGCCTTTGGCGGCAGGCATCTTGCAGCGCGGAACTCCGCACATGGATGGAGTACCAGGGGTCACCCAAGTCAGTATCCGTTCCTGACCTGCAGCAGTTCGACCGTTCTATATTGACGCACCGACAGTATCCCATTCCGGCGGGGGCAAACTTTACCTATCGGTTCACTCTTGGAGAGGAGTATGGGTTCTTTTGGTACCATTCACACCTCCGCGCTTACTACAATGACGCCATCAGAGGAGGGCTTCTAATACGCCCTTCCCCCTCACGAGTTCGCCCGTTTGAAAAGCTCGCTACCAGCGATGCGGACAAGAGCTTGCTGTTGCAAGCCGAACGCGACGCGACTTCTATTCTCCTCAATGACTGGACACACGAGCTGTCGGATGTGATTTGGTCACGATACTTCACTACCGGCGCATTTCCGAACTGCGTTGACAGCATCCTTGCGAATGGCAACGGGAGAGTAGAGTGTCTACCCGAGTATATGCTCCAAGCCGGGCCGGGACTGGGGCAAGACGGTGCAAACCAAACGTCGGCGGTGATGAGCCCGACGTCAATGGTCATGTCAGACATGGCAAAGCGAATGGAAATGGGTGGCTCAAGCACCATGGACATGGGCGAATCCACCATCATCACAGATGGTTCAACCCAAACAACAGGACTTGCAATGTCAACTACGAAGAGCATGTCCCCGGAAATGACTCCGCTCGGCCCTCGAGGATGTTCGATGCCGATGATGTTCAATCCTGGTTTCGGTCCCAGTTCTCTTCCACCGGAGACATGCACGAACACCAGCTCACCTCAGCTCCATATCCCGGCGAACGCTACCCAAGGCTGGCTCGGACTTAACCTCGTCAATTCTGGTGCGGTAAGCGCATTGCGCGTCTCAATGGATGGTCATTCCATGTTTGTCTATGCTGCCGACGGGGTGTTTGTCGAGCTTCAGGAAGTGAAGGTAAGCTCCCAACTTCGAGGCTCCTCTCCCCTGCTTTGGCTTACCCACTCTAGGTGCTGCACATAGCTCTAGGACAACGATATTCGGTGATGATCCGCCTCAACCAGACAGCGGGGAATTACTTTCTCAGGTTTGCTACGTTTCCGGTCGGCGACATGCAGCAGGTCCTTGAGGGTCAGGCCATTGTCTCGTACGACGTAAGTGCTCCTATCTGAGGTTCCATCACGGCGTACTCATGTTTGGCATCCAGGCGGGCAATTTGAATAACTCTACGGCGGTAATGGACGATCCTGCAATGGTCTGGATGTTCACAAATGGATCTGCGAAGACAGACGCCCCGCTTCTTGATCCTCAACGACTCTCTCCTTTTGAACCTAACCCACCTTCCTCCGGAGCAGCTAACCAAACGCATGTCTTCGCCATAAGCCAAACCGACGTTACGACGTGGGTGATAAATAGGGCCCCATATCAAGAACCAAAGATCCCAATAATTTACGGAACTGGATCAGATGGGTGGCAAGCGAACACGACTATCCACATGCCTTCTAATTCGGTCATCGACATCGTCATGCAGATTGCAAACGATTCAATGGACACGGTATGTCGCCATCTGATACAAGCACTCAGTTACTAACTGCAAATTGAAGATGGGTCACCCTATGCACCTCCATGGCCACAAATTCTGGGTCCTCGGGACCGGCAGTGGCCTGTTCCCGTATGCTACCGTCGAAGACGCGCCTGCGTCGCTTGTGAACCTGCAGAACCCACCGTATCGGGATTCCGTGGAACTACCCCCTTCTGGGTGGGCCGTTATCCGGTAGCTCTCCCCGGTAATGCTTGCGGAAAGGTAGCAATGGCTGATGATCATAGATATGTTACGGACAACCCTGGCGCGTGGATGTTCCATTGCCATTTACAGTGGCATGTTGCCGTAAGTGTGGCCCAAGACCGCCGCCTAGAAAAATTGATTACCGTTGCTTACAATTCAAAATATAGAGTGGCATGGCGCTGGTTCTCGTCGAGGGTGAAGATGAGCTTGCTAGACTTGTGGGCAATGCTACGAACAACACGTCGAGAGCCAGCCAGGGCCGCAGCACTGGTTATTGGACTATTCCAATTGTGATTGCGGCGGTATTTGCTGTAGCGTGTTTGTAATATGGGACTCAAGAAACGCGAGGCGAAGCCATCAAGAGCATGTCGATCAGTGGAAGCCGTCGTATTAGCGCGCCAATCTTGACTGTCACGGCCTGGGCCAGCCAAGGGCAGCCAGGGCGGGAGAAGAGGCCAGAATACCCTCCTATCACGACAATGGGGCTGAATTTTACATTCACTGGTCAGTGAGTTTGTGGGTTTGAGGGCAATTCAGGGGGCCACACGCCCGGCCCGGTTGTGACCAATCAGAGGGGCCGGTCTGGCTTAGTCAGCAGAAGCGCTGGCTACTACACCAAGTGCTTCGACGCCCACGATGGCGATGGCTTCCTTTCTTCCTTCCGTAGCAAGAATCGAACCCGTACCCAGACAGTACGGCTTTTGCTCGCCCCTATTTGCACGTGCAAAGACCCCTGACCTACGGCATCAGGGCCGTACCAACAGAGTTGGATAGGTGGCACACCAGTCACCTGTTCAATTTACCCTTCAACTACCTCATTTGGCGCCGGGGCCTGAAAACATCCATAAGGTGTCGTTGTTTGCCGGCTTGCCATGTCATCGCCACCATATTGCTGCACGTCCCCCCGGGGTGCCAGTCCCGATGTGCTCGAACACATAGGCGTCCCCCTTGATGAGAATGTTGTGCTCGCATACATGAGTGACCCCTTTGTTCACCAACGCTAAGAAGCGTGAGAATTGGCGTCCTATCCTCCAGCTGCACACCGCTCAAAAGCGACTCGGCCGATGCTGCTCAGTAAACAGTAAGTCCAGAACATTCAGAACATTCAGAACGAAGTTGTTATCGTACCGTTGATCATATCAAGCTCGAAAGCTTGATCCATTTCCCAAACCTCCAGGCTGGGTCTTGAGAGTGGGTGGCCTTGTGGAATCGCACACATGGAGGAGGCAGTGTGTCAGATCAGATCATTGCAGATTCTAGTTTCCCAGACAGAGGGCAGGGGCTTCTAATTGCTACGTGTAGAAACTTTTGCGAGGAATTGGTTGTGTGGACTTCTCTGGCAAAGCTTATTTCAGATCTCAGACCGCAGATCTCAGACCGCAGATCTCAGATCTCAGATGTCGCGTCAAAAGGGCTGTGAGGAATATGATGTCATAGCTCCACATGCAACCTGCTGAAAATACCATGCGGCTCCAACTCCCTTTCCTACTTTCAATCTATTCTCGTCTCCCATTTTCCTCTTCCCACCTTTGCCATCTGCAGTAGATCTACCAGTGGAACTCCCATTTCTCACTTTCCACCTTGCCATCTACCAGTAGATCTACCAGCGGAGTATATCCTTGGCAAAGGCTCTGCTGTACGCCGTGATGCCCATCTCGGCCTTTGCTCTCTCGACCAACTGAGGAAGATCGCTGAACCCGTCCAGCTCCTCGTGGAAGGCCAGAAGAGCCTTACGCTCAGCTTCGGTGCGGGATTCATGGGGAACAATGGAAACGCTGGCACTGATGTGGGGGGTCCTTCTCATTCGGCGCGGACACGGAGACGGCCCAGTCGCGGTCAGACACTGTCAGTAGGACTTAAACGAGCCACGGGCCGCCCTGTGGCAAGGTCACAGTAGGTAACGTCGGTCCATTTGGCTATCTTAGCTTTGTGTGGGTGGTTAGTCTATCTAATGTGGCTGCCCAGTGTACTCAGTCTCCCCGCAGACAGTCTTCTTGGTGTTGCCCCGCGGCCTCTGTGGCTGGCTGCATGCCTTGTCCCTTTATGACTGGTGTGGAGCGTCCCGCGCCCCTGCACCCTATGCAAGCTTCCGACTCGTTGGCCTTAATTCGAGACATTGGCCCTAACCGCTGGTGCCTGTGTTCCTCAGACGCAACTCTCTTTTGGCGTCTTTGCGCAATTCTTTGATCCGCATCTTAATGTATTTCTTCTGATTACCCTCCCCTTTCCTCAAGCATTTGTGCGTTATATATTTGCTTGCTTGAGTGAAGGTGGTGGAACAATACTGACAGAATTCATTGCATTCACAATCTAAGAGTAGTTGTCAGAGCCATATATCAATGAAAGTGTTAGTATAGAAAGAGGCATACGGATGGTATAATGCCGTATAAGATCCTGTTGTCTTCTGAATGTGATTTGTAGCCCCTTGCAGTCTTCGTGTGGGCATGCGAATCGTTGATCGTAGGCTGTCTCTCTTCCGATGGTCCGCTCCGAGTACTTGTGTCTTTTTGGCGCCCAAGCTGGAGATCTTGCATCTTGATTACAATTGCGGCCGCGGCCGAATCTCTCGTAATGCTGTTCGGCGTCGTTGCTATTGCCTGGGGTCTGGCAAACAAACTTAGGGTCTCGGCCATGGTGCGTAAGAAGCTCGTGTAGTTTAACAATCAATGCCGTAATTTCAGACTAAAGCGTATGTTAGCTTACTCCTAGTAAATGCCTTTTATTCTTACCTGATAAGATCTGAGATGCATATAGAGCTCCTCAGGAGTAGGGAATAGCGCAGCACACACAAAACATGGTATAGGATCTTGCATGGCGGCCTCGGGTTCCCATCGAGGTGCGTTTTGGGAAAAAGATCGCCCGAAACTTCCCTCGAGTACTGGTAAGGTGCGCTCTACACCCTCCATAGGGTCGCCCGCCCAAGTTCTATCCATTAATTAGTTGGGCATAAACGCACTGTCCGTCTGCTTAAGGGACACCTTGCAGAGGGCAATTTGGAATGCTGTGGAAGGGATGCTAAGAATAATCTATAGGTTGAAAAGGAGAGCATTATATCTCTTGACGCCGGCACCCAGGAACCGGGATAGGCACCGATCCAAGGTCCGGGTTCCAGGATGGGTCGCAGGTGGCATACACAGCACACGTTTCACAGGCGCCAAAGGTGCCAAGAAAAGTAGAAGGTGGCGGAAAGGCGCCAAGGTGCAAGGGTGCCAAGAGCCAACCTGCAAAGGCACTAAGGTGCAACAGTGCAAAGGTGCGCAAAGGTGCAAAAAGGTGCAAAAGGTGCAAAAGGTGCAAAAGGTGCAAAAGGTTATACAAAGTGGGAATGAGCTGTGGGATTTGGCTGACAATAATAAGCAGAACTTACCCAACACTAGTTTAAAAATAGCCCACCATTGATCGGCTTATATGTAAGCCAACCAGATTGTCTCGATACTTCAGGGCGTTGGAAAGTCAGGTGGATCCTACTCGTAGGCACGGCGATTCGGGCTCAACTGATTGGGATGAACAGGGTGGATTGGCTCGCTTCTCTCACAGAATCGGCTTGATCTTTGAAAAGAGCATGTTGGGCGAGGCGCGTAAGGATGATACTAGAGCATTGGCCGAGATAATATTGTGTTGTTCGGCTGATGAGGTCGAGCAAGCTTCGTGAGTAGTGTTTAGCAGGAGAAAATAAAATTTGCGACAAGGCTACCGAGCGAATGTAAAACTGGCACTTTGTACTTTTTCTCAGAAAGGGAAGCTGTCCGGCCATGGGCGTAAAGTGAAAAAGGAGCAGGACATATTAATTATTTATATAGCCGCTACTGCCACACCGTTTCTAAAAGTAAAGGCAAATCATGTACTGTCCTATAGTGCTTTCGAACGTATATACTGTATTTTCACGCTTTTGCATATGTACTTCTGTCCAACTAAAGTACTTCCAAAAAATACAGACTATAAGGACATTGGGACTTCGGCGTGAGGCGCGGGACAAATATCATTGGTCAGGGGTGCTGTACTTTTGCAACTTCCCGTCTTGTGAGCGATGACGAGAGCTCCCTGCCGATGCGTGTCCAAACGACTCACGTCCAAACATACCTTGTTGCATGGGTTGGAGATAAGGAGTACCACACTATCTCACCCTGAGGGCCACACACAAGGGACGCACTCTGCTCTCCGGCCGCCGCCGCCTCTAATTTCCGCTTGCAGAGTCGGACTCATTCAAATGCTCCCGCTCGGTGCCTTGGGCGGTCGATAAGGTCAATAGATCTGACTGTTTATTCTCAATACGGCTTATGGATACTAGTGAAAGCTTGCAAAAGAAAGAGGAAGTAAAGTCGATCCCTGAATGATATATAGTATATTGTGACCCAGGCAATCCCGAACAACTTCTCCATTTCAATTTCAACATCGCTAAACACGCCTGAATAAGCCTTGCAGAGCCTTGCAACTCGGCATCAACTTACACTTCCCAGCTTCATCACACAAGGAGATACAACGACGGAACTTGGTGTTACCCATACAGGTGGACGTTGCTTCGCTGCATGATGCTTCGAAGTAGTCCAAGTGGCTTATCGATTCGTCAGTCAGTGGATACTGGTAGATCTGCTCAAGCGGTAGTTGTCCTAAACCAGGATATGTTCTCTGCTAGAAGATACCCAAGGAAACGCAGGACGAGATCGTCGCCGTGATGCCCGGCTTTATTGTCTTACTATTTGATAACTGGGTCACATAGGCGACGACGTAGGCATCGTGGGCAATGTAGGCAACATTTGCCAACACTTAGGTCTAATAGTGCTTAATTTGTTTAATTTAGGCAAAGTTTGCCAACACTTGGGTCTAATAGTGCTTATTTGGTGCCCTTAAGTGTGTGGGAATAGTGGCATGCAGCGGTCCCGCCTCGTGCAGGAGGTCGGCCCAACGCCAGCCGGACGTTTTGCGCGAGGCTGACAATCCGGACTACGCAGCCTGATGGACATTGTCCTTGTTGAGTCCAGACATTCATCGTTTGAAACAGGCTACTGCGGACGAATGATCATTGACCGATGAAACTGGATATTCACACTGAAGGAAATAGATGGCGTACCCAAAATCATGATTAATCATACCGCCCCTGGAGCGTGAGTTTTGAGTTCCAGCCAGACTACGTGTTCGGCAACGATTGTTTGTCCCAGCCACCGGCCTGAACCCCTCCCTCTCACCGCGATCATTTTCACAAGCGAACCACGGCAGCCAAACGCCCCGTCTGCGAACGCGCGGTCCATGTTCTCAGCGAGGATCATCTTGGCGTCGCCCGCTGCCAGCTCGGACACGCCGCATCCGTGACATCCTTGTCGGTCATGTTATGGCTCCTACCCCAGTAGATGTCGAAAAAAATCCGGTATTATTTCTTCCAATAAGTGCGGTTTAGTACTTAGCCTTCCACAAAGCTTTGGTCATCGACTCTAAACTGGATATTTCTCTCTATATTTTACGTCCACTGATGAACGAGACGAAGTATGTGGCGTGTGAAGGACTTTTACTGTTTTGGAAACTCGAGTGAACTAATCAACCCAACTAAGTATTGTCTGGCACAAATAAGCCAAATAAGCACCCAACAAATCCACTTTGTTGCCCAACTAGTCGTCTATCAAAGTGCTCACTGCGACGATCTACTTAGGCTTCCTTCAGGCCGTCATTGCCTTCTACTTTGTCTGTCATCCAATTATAGAAAGGTTGTAAGAGCTCTGCAAGCGATTTTGTGAAAGCGCTCATGCCGCCATTTAACGACTGGATTACCTGTTCAATTCCATCCATCTTCTGTGTTAACCGGTCCACTTTATGAGATACCTCCCTTGTATAATTTTCAATGTTTTGAAGTGATTGCTCGAGCTGGCGTAGGTTTGCTGCCTTATCGCCATAGGAAGGGCTTGGGAATATGTTAGATTTGCTCATCCGCTAGGAGCAAGTTCCCAGGCTTACTGTAATTCACTGCATACAGGCAGCGGTTGAACATCCCAGAGGTTTGTCATATCTGAGCCATAATTCTGTGTCCATAAGGAATCATTTTCTAGAAGTGGAGCCAAATCATAAGACTGTTCGGAACTGTCCATGTCGATTAAGCAGGTCGAGATGGAGCAATGTAAAATGCTTTGATGATGTGCAGTACCAGGATGTTGATAAAACTCAATGGTTTTATTTCACTGTAGTATAGATATGTTAGGTTTCAACTTGTAATACATACTACTGTACGATATTTATAATTATGTATAATGTTTTATATTACGCGATTTCTTAAATCTTAAATTGAATATTTTTCTCCCTAATACATCCTGAAACGTGAACCCAAAGATATGTAAGCAGTCATTTCTAATTATATCTCTTATTTCTTACAATTTCCGTTTCCAGTTACACGGCGATCGTGCTGCAAAAGACACATTCGGTGCCACATGGGTCCGTGTCTTATGTGTGGCAAGCTACGCTCTTGACAGTAAACACTATCCACTTCTTGAGGCTTAATTGTTCCCAATTTGTCCTGATTCATTGGCTCGGCTATATCTAAGCGGCCCGCTCTAAACATAGACAGTTTCAAGTATTTTCATGTCAGCCTGTTTATGGGGCTGTTTTGGGTTAGGGGGTTCAACTATTATGTGCTCAAGTACTTCATCAACAAACGTACAGTGCATAAGGCCCTGCATAATGGAACGAATAATAATTTAATATACAAATACTGGACAGTATGTCGCGACTCACAGAACGCTGCAACGTATAAAATGGGAAATACCATCATCTTACCAAAAATACTGGAACTTAGAATATTTTAATTGAGCGACTGGATAACAAAGGTTTGTTGAAGTACATTACATATCAGAGAAAGACCGGAATCTTTTGATTCTTGCCACTATTAGTGGTGCTGAATGGCAGGTTCCCAACATATGCGAGCTTGACTACAATTGGCGGGCCTGATGTTTCCAATTCGAAGGGGTACCAACCTGCTGGATCAACGAAAGTACATTACGTCAGTAATAATCCCGGTTAGGCAATATGACAGTAACACCAGGCTGGTGCGACAGACCTTTAACAACTACTGCATCTCTATATCCCGATCCAGACTATTTCAGTTCCTCAAATGGTTGGCCATCACGCGATCATGCATTGCCCATCCAGGAAGTACATATGCTAGACTTTGTAATAAAATTCCGGCTTGCACACGTCCTACTTGAGGGATGGGACCAACAGGAAGAATCCCCTCTTCTGCAGGCTTGCCTGGATGGACTGTCCCATGCACTTCAGGCGACAAGCCCGGATAACGCGGGCGCTATCAGATGTTTCACTTACATCATTCTGACTGCACTTGAGACTGCCACAAGTTTTAATTGTCCGAGCATCCTCTTTTGGCTCTTTGGTCAACTCGCGGTTATTTGGGCACAACACTACCCCCTTACGGCGAACGTTGCTATCCAAATATCTCATTACGACAGCCATGAACGCCTCCTGGATCTGCTGCGGCAAGCAAGGCAGGTCATCCCCACAGGTCCTGGGAGTAGTGTTGGTACAAGTATTGCGTTGCAGGTATATGTCGAAGCAGTAGATGTTGTTGTCAATACAGATTCACCTACAGAGTTGTACAGCATATTGCAGACAACGGCGCATAGGCTGCTGGCAGGTGCATTACCGTTAGCACCAGAAGCCTTAATCGTCTGGGTCGAGCTGAGAAGGGCTCTTGCCCTGCACGAGGCAAATGCATCGTCGGGCCACCCAACATTGTCATCACTGAGCGACCCATTTGAGCTCGGATCAAAGGCGATCGGTTCTATTTTAGACATCCTTCGGGTGCAGAGGGATTCCTATGAGAACAACGGAGGATGGGGGATTGCAGGAAGGCTAGACAAGGAGATGCGCGAAATTTCAAGGCTTGTTGAAGGTGGTGGTTTTAGCGATGCCGCAGCAAGAGTGCCTGGTTCAGAGGAGCCGAGACAGAGTCTCAGCCGCATGGGCAGGGGGCCTCAACGATCATGTGGAAAATGTGGGAAGAGCGGACATTACATTCAGACATGTAAGGGCATCGTGGATCCTTCAGCGTCAACCTCTGGGTAGCCAGACAGTTCTTCGGGTGGTGGGACGAACGTCCGAGCGCGTCTTAGATGTCAGCTTGATCATCCATGAGGTTTTCAAGACACAGAACAGAGGGCAGGATGTAAGAAGAGCTGGACGGGAGACCCCAATTGTACTCTTATACAACAAGAACAAACCTTTGCGAGCTTAATCCAAGATTTGTTTGTAGGCAAGGGGTTCTTCTTTGGATTCATTCCCGTCTTGGCCCCCGTTTTTAATAAACTCATTCGGCTCTGATGACGCCTGTACACTATGAAGCGATCTGGTTGGGCGCATCAAGCTCTTGAGCTCCTGGATTTCGGACCTCACATCGTCCAGTATTCTCCTCAGCACTTCTGAGTCATTACTCGCTACTAACTTTGGGGACATATTAGCGGAGCAGCCTTTGCTCGTTAGCGTTTTATAACCGGGAAGATTGGCACCGTGAATGCTGTATGGGAGTCTTAAATACATAATTTACGACAGTAAGGATGCAGAGGAAGACCTACTCTTGGCCTGAGGTTCTGTCTCCGGCGATTACATAGATATCGGTGATGGCCAATAATAAAGTATTTCGTCTGTGTTGATGTCCTGCCCATATATTCCAGGTGCGGAGAAGTTAAAAGGATCATTGTTATTGGCAAATCCTTGCTGACTGCGCCTGTGTTAACAATAGGATCAATAGCGTCGACGAGGTAGTCCGCGCAGAATGAAATCACAACCGTCGTGAGAATAAGGATTGCTGATGCAGACCAAGCGCTCATAGATGACTCGTCCTCTTCTTCCTCCTCGTCCTCGTCCTCTGAGTGCTCTGGCACTTCGGGGTTGAATAGGTTCTTGTGCGTCCTCAACTGGAAGAACAGATAGAGGCAGTAGAGCAGCAGCAAGAGGATGGCCGCCCCGCGGGTTAGTATCAGGACGCTCTTGTGTGCGGCGGCTTTGACCTTGTCACTCTCGAGGACCATGAATGGAGTGGCAGGGATTACTAGTGGTTCGGGCAGTTTGGAAAGCCGGGTAAGATATGCAGTCTTCTCGCAGACTCTGAGAGCTCGGCGCGCATTGAGGTGGCCTCATCCGTCCCCGTTCTGAGTCCGCGAGGTTATGGAAATCCACTCCCCGACCAGTGGACGGCTGGGATGACACTCAGCGCCTAGTCGTCTGGAAGTAGTCAGTAATCTTGTGTCGACGTCCCCGTCCCCACCCAAACAGCATCATTCTCGATCGAGCACAAAGGAAAAGGCGGGCGAGTGGAGCATCGATAGCATATTTTGAGGGGAACGAGCAACGAAGATAAACACCTACCATTGACATAGCTTCGGCGGAAGGCGGATTTATGGGAACCCAACTTGCCATGACCGGCCAGTCATTGACAAGACGTGGCCTCCCGAAAGAGTAAACTTGCAGAAGGGTTGGCCAGTCGCTGGCACCAGTGGTCAGCGATCAGGACTGGTAGAAACACTCGGAAGTCACTTTATTAAAACAAAATCGCCAAAAGGAAGCAAGATCGACAAAAAAGAGTGTCGGGAAAGGAATCAGCACCCATTTTTGCACTGATCGGTGTTTTTGTCGACCTAAGGGGGTCGTTTTTGCGACCCCAAAGCAATCGCAAGAGTTACGTGGTATGATTGCCCGGTATGCCTGCCAGAGACACTCGAGCCCCACACAACGACACCTCTATCTCAAGAGTTGGGACCAGAAAGAAATTCAATTGACGATGTCTACACAAAAAAACCGAGAGCTGGAACGCCAGATTGAAGCCAGCAGAAGTGTGCGAAGGAAGAGGGTTCAACTTGACCCGAATGAACTTTTCGCCGATATCGAGGCTATTCGGAGGACGCAAATTGAAGCGGGGGTAGTATCAGGCGATAGCAACGCTTCAGAAGAATCAGAAGCGAGGTTAACTATCGTGGTGGCGACGAGGTCGGCGACTTCATGAAGCTATGCTTAGATAACGGCCAGAGACCTGTCGCCTGCCAGCCAGAACGAATATTTGACTCTATAAGGCAAATACAAAAAAGGCAAGGGTTATTTTCTTACATACTTGGATGCCCACATTGCGCAGACAACAAGGAGTTGGATGGAGCCTGGCGCCTTTGTTGCGATCTCAAACTGCAACGCTTAATTGGAGTATGGTAAGACGGAGGCAAACACAAACGGCAATTCCAACGTTTTGATGACCGCTA
Source organism: Diaporthe sp. PMI_573 (assembly GCA_021399435.1). Classification (NCBI taxonomy): domain Eukaryota; kingdom Fungi; phylum Ascomycota; class Sordariomycetes; order Diaporthales; family Diaporthaceae; genus Diaporthe; species Diaporthe sp. PMI_573. Next base: position 716,669 of record JAJTUP010000035.1, read on the forward strand.
TATTACCTAAATCAGACATATTCGATTAATGCTTTCGATTCAGCTGTCGCTAGATATGAAATCCATCTGTGCTCTCCTATGGTCCTTCACCAGATCTACTGATTCTTGCCACATACAGTGCAAGATTCCCACGCCTCGCAGGGATCCCAGCACGAATCATAGCAGAATTCAGCGATTGTGTTTGGAAATGCAATCAGGGCAATAGCTTCCCACATTGTGGGTAGACGTCGATGTTGTGTAGTTCCGGCAAGCTGTACTCCCTTCTTGTCGTGTTCCGCAAGGTACAATGTGTAGTTCCCGGATCTTCTTCTGGTCTATATCGATCCTCTCCACTGGACAACCGCATTGATATACTTTTGGGAAGCCGCAACACATGTTTCCTTTCTCCTGATCTTCCAGATCTGTGACACTTATGAGAGGCTTGCTGACAACACTTTGGTTGCTGGGGTGAATGTCGTGAAAAATCGAGGAGCCTTTTGTGGACCCTGGATTTCGAGAGGCCTTCGTAGCCAAAACAATATGGTATCTGTTGGCTCCGGTACGACTACATTCTGGAATAGATTAAGCATTTTGATAAGAAATATTGCATCCAAATTCCTGACTAAGCAGCGCTGCAGCCAATCAGAGCACTTCACTTCTCAGCTTCGCACCACCCAACCTTCGTGCGTTTTGCAGCCTCAACAGTTTGCTATGCAAAACCTCCTTTGCCCACCAACTTCAGCCCACCATAAACGCATCGTGAGATCGACTTTTTGCTTATCGGAATCAATCAATTCAGCATCGAAAACATACCCTAATAAGTGAAATTCCAATCTGGGGGCGTTGTGGCGATGTCAGAGGTCCCTGATTACTCGGGCCTTGAGGCATATGGCAGGTTGACGTCATAACTGGAACTCCAACATCACCGCCACAAACGGCCGCCGCCCAGCACTTTCTAACCCTCCTATCTACCTAAAACTCTTCAATGATGGATACGATACCTATGAGGATCTAAAGGCTGATTTAGACAAAGCTACGAGTGCTCCTGGTTGGTTGGCAGTCAAGCAAAACTCGAAGCCAAAACACACAATATTGGCGTGCAATCGGGGTGCCCAGCGCCTATCGACCGCTACAATATCCAACGCCTCAACCATCAAAGCCGGCTGCAAATGGTCAGCGGTTGCCCATGCGACGAAGAAGACGTCAGGCAAATAGAAGCTCGTGATCCACGAGCATAGACATACCTATCACGGCCCTCAAGAAGTCCCCGAAGCCCAGCGTGGCTGGACTAAACTATCCGAAGTACATATCGAGTTTCTTACCCGGACCGCCCGGGATCCAACGCTTGCCACGCCGAAGAAGCTTGAAACACTGCTTCGTCAGCAGTACCCTGACATTCAGCTTGGGCCGAACACCCTCAAGAACTGGCTGCAGAGCTACCGTAAGGATAGGCAGGGTATGTATACACCAACAAGCAACGCTAGACTGGCTCGAAAGATGGCCGCTATTTGAGGCAGCATTCAGTGGTGTTACTCCGTTCTTGTTCGGGACTGCAAGGTCAGCCCCTCTCTCAAGCAGCAGCCTGACCACCTCGATGTGGCCATTCCATGACGCTGAATATAGTGGTGTCCGTCCATGATCGCTTGGGATAGCGAGGTCAGCCCCTTTCCCGAGAAGCTCTTGAACAATTTCAACTCTTCCGGCCTCGCATCCAATGCAGAGTGGTGTTCTTCCAAAACGATCTCGCTGATCGATATCCGCTATATCTCTCGTGGCAAGGCCCTGCACGAGCTCTGCAAATCCAAGTCTTGCAGCGTGATGCAAAGGGCAGGCAGGACGTTCTGCCCGAGTTTCTCTTTTCTGCTCATGAATATTTGAATCGAACCAGCCTGCTCAGTGCTTCCAATTCGGGTTGTTCTTGTCAAAAAAAGCCTCCATCTTTGCCAGAAGAGTGTTGTCGAGTGGTGCACTGAGGGCTGCATGCTGATGCCAGAAACTGGCGGCATAATCTCGAAATGTCGTCATGACTGCGCTCGACTTCGGGCTCAATTCATCTTCCCACACCGTCTGGTAGTTGATATAGTGGATACAAAGAATGCTGAGCCTGCAATTATCAATTGATTCATTCAATGCCCAAAGACGTGCATTAGCCGTGATGGATTCCCCTTGTCCCAATCCGTTGCTGAGGAAGTATTGCCTAACTGAGAAGTGTTTCAAGTGAATCGTCCTAGATCCCTTGCCAGTTCCTCGCAAAGAATTTCGTGCTTCCAATAGCGATCCGCAGGGGTTGACGATTGCCTCTCTGATGTAATTATCATCGATAGAATCAGGCATCTCGTCCACCAGAGTTTATCTGGATTTTCCTTCATCACTTTTCGATACTGTTGCCCGTTCTTCGGAAGGAACGTGTCCGAGTAGGCCACGGCCAGCTTGTACGTCGGGCGATTGTAGGCCCCGACCGAGTAAGCCATCAAAAACTTTCCATTGATAGCCCTGATATTGCCTGTCTCGATGAGCTTGAAGGTATTGTCGCTGTGATTGTGGTAGTTTTCCGAGTTTAATCCTTCGTCAGGACCGAGCAGGAGTGTAGCATTATCGGTGGCTAGCGTGATGGGATCTTTCAGAAGCCATGCGAATACACCGTCGCGTTTTGGCGGCTTCGATATCTGCTTCTGGTATACCAGGTACAAATTTCCTTCTGGTGTCTGGAAGTATTTGCCGTCGTAGTTCGCATCGACATTGTCTTTAAAATTCCCAACAAGCACTTGGTCCCCTTCCCATGACTCTGGTGGTGTGTCCGTAGTTGGGCCCACTGGGGATGCGTGAACGATGACGCTCCAGCCCGCGGTACCATGGCAATCCTTGGACTCTTCCAGAACGTGAAGTGTCACTGCTGCATCCCACGATTTTTTGCCGTTCGAGACACTCTGAAAAGGATGAATTCCAGCCACACCGCAGACCTGAACCTTCGCTTTGGTCATCGTCTGGTTTAGAGTCGTTGTATAATCCCACGTGATACTACTGGGTGTGGCACATCTGGGTGTCAACCCTCCGTCGCATTCTAGATACTTATGGGTAGTGCCTGAAATATAGACGCGAGTCTCGTTCACGTATGGGACATGATAGGGATCTGAGAAGTATCCTTTGTGGTGGTCTTCATCGACATCCGTCAGTGGTTGGACTGTGATGTTAGCCTGAGCGTGTGCGTTGATCGCGGAGGCCAGAAGAGTTGTGAAGCGAAGGGGGAGCATTCTGAGATAAATTTCAGATATTGGGAGGTCAATATCAGATGGAAAATGTCAAACTGCTCGTTGAAAATGAGTAATGTGCAAATTTGAGTTGAGGTCCAATGATCCAGGCGACTGACCTTGAGCGAGAGCTGCTTAAGTATAGCTGCGACATTAAAGTTGGTCAAGCGCATCATCATAGTTACCGTCCCTGTTTTGGATAACACATTCGTCAGAGATCAACGCACACGTGAGATATTAAGTGCGGCGGTGTACAAGAAGTCCGAATCGTGCTCTGTTGTTTATACGACAGCTGCATGTGGCGCAGAAGTATAGCTCTCATTGGCTGGGCTGCTCTGTTAGAAACCAAAGCTGAAATCCTTGGCCAAGCAAACAGTCACATGGAAGGCGTCCACCGCGTCAATAAAGGCGGGCTAATGTCACCCCGAAGGAAGAAACAACAAACTCTCTTTAACATGGCTGACCTGGATGCTTATTGATAGAAGGACCAAGCTGTAATAAACGCCTTTATAGCCTCATTCAACCCTCTACACTTTCAGCGGTTGCTTATACGCTGGGTGGCCTGTGACAACGTCTCATTTAATAAGCTTGAGAGTCCATACTTTCGCAAGCTTATAGGGTACGCAAACAACGCTATTATTAAGTTGGGAAGTCTCCCCACTCATAACACAATGCGTGAATAGATTATACAGACCTTTAATCATTACAAAGGTGTTATAACTAAGCTTCTTGGTTGCTCACTTAGCCATATTAACATCTCCTTTAACATGTGGACGTCTCACAAGTTTACCTCCCTCCTTGGCCTCACCGTACACTTTCTTGACGATGAAGGGAATTTTCGCACATTTCTACTAGGCTTGCCGCAAATTGAGGGTTGTTATAATGGTGAAACCCTTGCAGATTAAGTCAGTGAAATCATCTACAAATAGTTATGGCTTTAATGGTTGCATTAGGTACTTTGTCACCAACAACATAGAAAATAACAATACGTGTCTTAAAGAGCTTGGTACTAAGCTTGGCTTCAATAAGCAGCATTGTTGGCTTTAGTGCTGCGGGCATATCATTAATCTCGTTACCTAATCTATCCTTTTCGGAACGGATGCCAACGCCTTTAAAGAGGACTGCTATGCTGACAAGGAGATTCAAGACGAGATGAGGCTGTGAAGGGCGAAGGGTCCAATCAGCAAGCTGCATAACATTGTTCACTAGGTGCAGAGATCAGGCTAGCATATTGATAAGCTCCATAAGCTCCAGACTATTAAGAACGTGGCTTTGAATCTTAAAGGCAAATCAACCTATGATGTAATTACGGATAACGCAACCCGCTGGAACTCATCCAAGGCAATGATGAAGCGAGGCTATCGACTTTGGAATCCTCTTGATTCCCTAGTTCAGGCGGAGGTTACAAAATGGAGCCAGTACGTAGCCAGGAGGACTAAAAACGGGACGAAACTGATGCCAAAGAAGAGTTGGAAGAAGCCAGCAATTATTAATGATAAGATGTCTGCTAAGGACTAGGCAGTGATTACAGAGTATCTGGCTATATTAAAGCCGCTAAAAACAGCCACTAAGCGCCTAGAGGGCTGGCCTGAAGATGGTAAGCCAACTCCAGCATTACAATTCCTACTTATGCTTATAGGTTACAGGGAAATACGGGGCGATTTGGGAGGTCCTTCTAACTATGGAGTGGCTTCTGAAGCATTTGGAAGAGTCAAAGATACAACACGAACACGATGAAGAACCTCACTTGCGGATTGGTTGCAACCTCGGTTGGATGAAGTTGGATAAGTACTACACCACTACCAAAGATAGCCCTGTATATCTTGCGGCCCTTGTTCTCCACCCTGCCTTCTATTGGTCAACCATTGAGTCGCAATGGGTAGATCAACCCGGTTGGTTAGCGAGAGGAAAGGCAGCTGTATGAGAGCTATGGGAAGAGTATCGAAAACTACCTATCAAGCAGGGTATGATACTGGAACAACCAATTGCGGCAAGGAAGACGACGGACCTGGATGATTTTATAGCGTCAGTAAGGAAGCTTAGCACTCAGCCTGCGGCTTCAGCATCGCCTACACGCAGTGAGTACGCTAAGTGATTGTCCACTACCGATCCTGGCGATTATTTAGTGGACAATCCGATTTAGTACTGGCTTCTCCGAAGGCGGCAGTATCCACGTCTGTCGCGGATGGCAATTGATCTCTTTTCAATTCCGGTGATGTCTTCCAAGCCGGAGCGAATATTCAGCCTTGCAGGACAGATGGTTACCCCTCCGAGAAGACAACTGCAAGCAGACATTATAGGAGCGGCTCGATGCATCTCCTTGTGGGAGAAAAGTGGGGCTATCCAGATATCCAAATAAATCCAAATGTATCCAAATCAAATCAAATCAAATCAAATCAAGGCTTTTTGTATCCAAATCAAATCAAATCGGAGGCTCAATTTGATTTGATTTATTTGTTGACAAGCCTGCCCTCAACAGTTTCGCATCGAGGATGGTGGCAAGCCCGAGTGGGAAAAGTTTGGCGAAATGTGGGTCTTTCCTGTCGGCATTAGGCGGATGTTTCTGTTCAAGCATTAGAGGTCTTCTCAATCTTATAATTGGTTTTCGGCTTTTTCATTTCTCGCATTTCTTCCAAGCAACTTCTGCTGCCGCAGCAAGCCAATTATAGTCATCGACTTCGCTTTGGGTATCCTGCTGCTTCGGGCCACGCTTGCGGAGGGCATCGTCAGCAAGTTGTACAAATTTTTGCCGAGCAAGTTGGATTTCATCAATTAGCCAATCCAACGATTGAAAATGATCCGCAAGAGTCCACTGCCTCCCTTCGTTCATGATTGTGGCTTCGTAGAATGTCTCGAGTTGGTCATGGAGGTGTCCGAGTTCATCCCATTGCCGCGGTGTAAGCCGGGTATCCAGGACGCCCATGTCACCCAGTGGAGGCTCATATTGATCGCAGAAGAGCTGGATGCGTTCTTTGACGTTAAGGGCGCGTCCAATAGATAGAAAATAAGAATTCCAGCGCGTCGACTGGCTTTGAACAAGCTGCATGACACTCGAACATCAGTCTCTGAAGTGGAAATATACGGGGCTGTTGCATTAAAATGCGGCGCGGAATAAGGGCCTTACCTCTAATCCATCGAATGCAGCCAGTTCACCGCCTATTTCTATTGATCTGAAGAATTGGCGGCGTTGAGGGCTCGCTCTAATATACCGTACGATATTGTGGAGCCTTCCAATTGCACCCCGTCGCTTCCACAGCTCGCCAATCTGTGTTAAGTCTCCTCGATACGCCGATTCCAGATCCTTGCAGGTCTTCTCAGCATCCTTTCCCATAATAAAGGCCTGGGCGCAAAGGTTGACGATATGGCCGAAACACCGCAGGCGTCGTCGTAGGCGATGCTTCTTGCTCATGTTCGGATAAAGAGCTTGGAGGACCAGGTCAATACAGGCATCATTCGAGGTCGCGTTGTCAGCCATGGAATAACCGGTTCTGCCGCTGATACCGTAGTCGCCAAATATGTGTAGGAGGACATCTGCCATGTTTTCTCCCGAATGTTCGCCAACCAGTTCGCGAAGAGCCAGCACCGCCGTTCGTCTCTTACCATTTCTGCTGACAAAGTGCGCGACACATCCCAGGGTGGCCTGGTAGTTCGGCGATGTCCATAAATCGAACGATATCGATATATTGCTGTGTGCCGCTTGCATTTCTTGACGCAGCCTCTCCTTGCGCGCCTCAAATGCCTCTATGATCCATTTGCGAATCACAAGGCTCGCCTTTGGTAGAAGCGTTGTTAGGCCTGGAAATACATAGAAGAGGAGGTCGCGGAAGTAGAGGTTCTCGATTTGGAAGAAGGCGATGTGACAGTAGACGATCCATCGAATAAGAAGCTCCTTGAAGTCAAATCGGCGTTTGAATACAACGGTTGATATGCTGTTGAAGTCGACAATTGACGGCTGTGAGGGGTCGTTCTTTGCTGGTCTATGCTCACCAGTCTCCCTGTCAATTTGGTGTTTCGATTCGAGGTGGTCTAAGGCAGTGCAGTTGCCCTTGCCGGAAATTGGAAGCCCCTGCTGGCGCTGCTGCTGCTCACACAGATAACAGTACCAGAACTTCTTCGTTGCGTCCTGCTTCAGTTGTATATCTTCACCATACTGCCAGACAACTGATGTCCTCTTTTTGGTGTGCTTTTGGGACTTTGCTACGACACAGTAGCGAACATACTGTTTCCCATTCAGCTTGAATTCGTCGGGTTCGATCAGGATTCCGGCCGGGTCATTTGGGCGAGGGCTAATACATCCCTTCGGCTGCCGTAGCACCTCCAAAAGATCGACACTCCTCATCCCTCCACGCTGCAGCCAATCAGAGGCCTTCGTTTAGCTGCAAACCCACTGTTTTGGCTCCAAACCTTCGCAGTTGTCACGGTACGATTGCACTACGTCACTTCTTCTCTTCAACACCAAATCGAGCCCATTTGCGACGCCCACAACACCACGAATACTGCAGCTACAGACTTCTTTTCTATACGATTCGAAAGTCACGATGGAGGAGGTGACCCTCGATTGTATTGTGGCCGAAGGCGCCCGCCCAGAGGGTCACGATTCGGGTGTGCAGGAGCCGATCGCCCCAGCTGCTCAAAAGCGTGCCGATTGCTTCGTACCGCACCCTCTGAGTGACCCCCTTCGCCCTACCGCCATCAACACCCTCCCCAGCACTCCTCTGGCCCTATTCGAGAGGTATCTGACGCCAGAAATAGTTGATTCTCTAGTCGAAAATACCCGTCGGCGACGAGAAAACCAATCGCGACCCCTCGCTGGCGAGAAGAAGCACGCTTGTGATCGTGACCCAGAAGCACCGCACTCGCGCTACGGCAACTGGCCAGGCAGCCACCAGCCCCCCAACGCTTCGGAAATCATGGTATTTCTGGCGTCTATTATTTATATGGGTTTGCACCCAGAAAACCGACTTGAAGATTACTGGAAGACCGATTCATTGAGGCCATCACACCCAATTCGCCGCTTCTTCTCACGCAATCGCTGGCAAGCAGTTAATTCAAGCTTCGCCACCTTTGACCCTGACGACGATGGGTCAACCTCCAAGCCCCGTTGCTTCGAGCGAGTCGAAGCCCTCTCTGAGCACATACAAACAGTCTCTCAAACGTTAATCAACCTCGGCACGAAGGTCACCATCGATGAGGCTATGGTACGCTTTACGGGCCGCTCGAGAGAAGCCACCACGGTTAAAAGCAAGCCGACACCAAGAGGCTTTCGGGTCTGGGTTTGCGGGCATAACGGCTATTTCGTCTCCTGGCTATGGCATACTAATAACGTCGGCCCGGTGGGCATACCATACCCCAATGGGCGAGGGGTTGCACGCAACGCCCCTGAGGCTGAGCGACAGCTGGCGAAGCTGAATAACACCCAACAAGCAGTAGTGACCCTGCTCAAGAAGCTGCCTCGTGCCCAGTATCACGTTTATCTCGACAACCTCTTCTCAAGCCCTGGCCTCTTCGCATACCTCCGTACCTACGTTAATTGTGCTGCTACGGGTACGGCCCGCACCCGTAGCGGTATCGACAAAGCATTTGTGACCCTGAAGAAAGACGATAAGGCACGCGATTACGTGCAATGGAATCAACTCGAAATAGCCCCCTACCCAGGGGGGTTAGTCAACCAATTCGCCTGGAAAGACAACACCCTAGCGCTCTTTTTCAGCACATACTACACTGGCGACGAAGATTACGTCTGGCGACCTCATCGACGGCCCAAAACCCGCCAATCAGAAGCCTTCTGGGGCTCTGATCAGTGTAAAAACGCACCGCTGCCAGCGTTTGCTGACGACTACAACCTCCAGAAAGGGGGGTGTGGACCGTGGGGACCAATTGCGCTCATACAATGTATGGAAACACCACATCAGATCGAGCCGCCATAGTGCCCTCTTCCTCGAATTCCTTCTCGACGTTATTCTCGTCAACACGTACTGGTTGCAAAAGAGATTCAGTGGCCAGTTGCCCTGGCGCTGCTTCGAGAGCCAATCAGAGTGGCGGCAAGCCCTATTCGAAGCCATTATCATCAAGTACGCCCCTGACGCTGTAGCACGTCAACGAGGCCCCGTGGGTACATCCAAGCCTGGCGTAGCAAATTCGACAGACCCACACACACTCATTTTCAGGGGCAAGAAGTCCGAGTGCGTTGCTTGCCTAGGGAAAACGCTTCGGGTGCAGGTACCCCCTAAACGGCGAGTGTTAGGCGAGGTGTCTGCCAACGCAGCCCCGAAGCGCCGAAAGCAGACGAGGTACGGCTGCGATAGGTGCGAAGTCTCGATCTGTAACAGTGACATCTGCTGGTACAAATTTCACGGTGGGGAGCCCTCAGAAGCGGAGGTACCCCGTGATGCCAAGGCCCGAAGAGGAAGACAGCCAATCTGAAGTGCTTACAAAGAGTGTCGATCTTTTGGAGGTGCTACGGCAGCCGAAGGGATGCGGGAGAAAGAATAACTCTGTCAGAATCCGGATGCCGAGCGTTGGTGGCGCCGAAATAGCTGGAGATAGTGGCCATGGTGTAGCTGGTGAGTGGACTGTTTAGACACGTCTGCCATAGTAAAAGGACTGTTGTAGACGCGAGCGACGCGGTTTCCTGCATGTTTTTGCTCGACCTATCTGTTGCGCGTTTGGGTGTTACAGAAGGTGCGCGTCTCGTGGTGGTGTGTGACGGGAGGCTACGTCACAACCACCAAATTAGGCTTAGAACTGGCCATATCGGGTTAGGCCATTGGAGCTCCAGGAGCCTGTTGCCAATCAATCCAATCCAATCCAAATTTTGGGAAACATGAAATCCAATCCAGCCATTTTCTGTCCACTCCAATCCAATCCACATTGCCTCCAATCCAATAAGATCACTGGTACCAACCCCACCAGAAGAAATCAATGGCGAACCAGAGTTCGAGGTCGAACCAATCAAACAAAGCCGACTCCACGGCCGCAACAAAGAACTGCAGTACCAGGTGGTCTGGCGAGGATGCGACCCTGACGACACTTGGTACCCTGCCGAGAACTTCAAGAACGCGGCAATAGCCCTAGAGACCTTCCATCGAGAACACCCAGAAGCGCCCGGTCCACCGCTACGACTGCAAAAATGGATTCGGTCTGCAGCAGCAGACGAGGAAGACGACGACCACCCGGACGATAACAGGGCAGAAAAGACAGGCAAGCAGAGCAGGTCTAGACGGCATACATAACGTCACTAGCTACGCGAAACCGTCCCGGTGTCTGCGTTTTGGAGGGGGGTAGTGTGACGGCAGCCATGGTAGGCAAGCCCTCTGGCCGTCACAAGGACCCTAACCCTTAGCCCCACAGTCGCGTCAAGACTTCGCGAGCCAGGGACCGCCAGAGCTTCGCTCTCCCCTTTCTTTTCCTCTCCTCAGCTTAGAATATTCGTTGATAGCGCCAATAGACCCAGCTCCCATGCTGCATCTCGCGCTGGCCGTGACACCAACCACGTTATGTGATGAACCACGTTATATATAAAAACTTAAATATTAAATTAACTTTGTTTTATATAGCTAACTTGCTCCATTCGATGTGCCCTGCTCGGATTCGTGATACAAGGTTATTGAGAAGACAGGAATAACTTGATTCACTGGAACTGAAATCCAAGACTTTTGTTTTGATTTTAGAATCAGAATCTTTTGCATACAGTACCTTAGCGATCCTTATTTGAACAATCATTCAAACTCGGCACTTGGCTTACGGCTTCGGGAGCACACAAACTTGTATAACAATCTAAAAACTCGGATCAGAGACAAGATTTTCCTGTTTTCTAATCCTTAATGCAGACTTAAATGTTCATTCACACCCCACGCCATGATGCAGACAGACTATAAATACAAGTCGATGCTCCGACCAAATACTCGATACTCAAAACATTCTTAGCCGTATATCATTCCCGTGTCAAATAACGACCACTATAAGATATCATCTATCGAGAGAAGTCTCATTCAAGACATGGCGACAAAAAAGTCTTCTACCAATGCAGCAAAGGAGGGGGCACGCAAGACCCGCAGCCAAAGCTCCAAAGACGTGAACTCACACGGGAATGGGCAGTTGAGCACGCCGCCGCCCGAGGCTGGCACTACTGACACTCATCCAGCTCCCAAGAGTGACACTAAGGCGCCAGCAAAGAAGGCGGAAAACACTCTTTGGGTCTTGCGCGAGTCCCACCTTCTTGTAACCTAAAACTTTTTGAAGGAAACCTTCCTGTGTTGACCCCATTCTTTCACAACTTTACTTCTTCCTCGTTTCTACTCCCTTCTGGGTTGGAGACTTGCAGGTTCCTGCATATTACTTTTTGCCTCTCTTATGCTGTACCCGTCACCTTTTTCGCAAAAATCATCATCCTGCCACCCTTACCATGTCTGCTACTGAGGGCGAAAAAAACCAATAGCTGAAAGCAAAACTTCCCAAGTTTAAAAGAGAATAGACCCTCGTACGATGCTTTGACTTTTCGTTCGAATTCCTCTGGGTAGAGTTTATCAATCCCCTTTCCCGATTTCGTCCCAGAGCAGAGGAGAGCGCCAAAAAAAAGTGGCGGGTCCATTGGGAATGATGACCAATGCATTCATAAACAGAGTGCTAGAATGGAGAATGTTGCCAGAGACTACGGCGAGGAACACCAACACGACAGTCATGAGAGGGACAAGGCGCAGTGTAACCTCCAAATACTCGCTCAACTTACGGCCTACTTCGGGGGAACTCACCACGCTGGCCAGCACCTCCAGGTCAGACGTCCCCACCTCCACAACTGCCCCCTCCTGGACGTTTCTGAGGCCTGGAAATAGATGTATAAATACACTGGAAATTGGTAGTTTTGTTCTTGCACTTCCTTGAAAATGATCAAACCCTACTATACTATTGTATCATTAAAATCCAAATTTGACAATGGATACTTCAGAGAAAAATCAGGAGTGGCCGGCATTAACAAGCCTGGCCGGTGATGAACTCTGGAATGGTAAATATGAGCAAGACTTTTCTTATCTCCTTACCCAGCAGCCTCCGCCGCCTGAATCTTCCCATATGCTTCCGAATCTGTATTGCATTACCATTTGTTGCCTTCACAATTCTCCTCCGCTCTCACCTCAGCCAATCAAGTGCCTCACTGAGCTATCATCTCTAGCACCGACAGTAATCCTCGTCTGTGACAGGCGGGCTGCCATCAACAGAGCTCAAGGCTGACCTTTGAACACAGGAGTACGTCAGACATGGCCAGACCTTGGGGCAACAAGGCGTGTTTGTTGCCTGGGGAAGTTACCATTGATAACGAGGACAATGGTTACGATGGCAACTTGATCTTTCCAACACATCCCGTGAGCGATATTTGCATTGGCGATATGACGATGAATAATGGCTCTCAGGATGAGATTGTTGTTCGTTTTGCCAACAACGATGGCGAGCCAAAGGAGGAGGCCCCTGCCGCTCTTTGTGAGAAGGGGGATTCTGCTATCATTGATGACCGGGTTGACAAACTTTACACTCTGACCTCCGCGTACCCCAAGCGTAAGCGGTCTGATGCATTCGGTGATCCCGCCAAGGACAATACGAACGAGAGCTTGGTCGCCGATGAATCCGACGATGAGGCTTCTTCTGCTCCAGGCCGCCCTGCGACAGCAGCTAGGTCGGCCAAGGGCACCCACACAACTCACAGCCGCCCTAGCGCCAAGGGTGTGATTATTGGTTACTGGCGCGAGTCTACGGCGCCTGGTGAAGACAAGCACATTGTTAAGGGGTTTATCGACACCCTAGACCGCCTTCGCATACATGCTCAGCCCTGCAATCGGGAAGGCAAGGATGTAACCGCCCTCTACCCTCTGAATCTTGGACCCGGTGGCGGCTGGATCACCTTCGAGAAAATCGTCTTCGACAACCACCTTGTACGTCTCGACCAGGCCCAGGTCGAGGAGTATGTCAAGATCCGATCGGGCATGAAGGACGTCGGTAAAGACAGCAGTGCGAATGACAAAGTTGCTGTCCAGCAAGCCATCAAAAATTGCACGAACAACATCCGGGCCTCCATCAACCACATCACCAAGTCCGAGTTCTTTATTGCGTTCAAGGCAGCCCATGACAAGATCTTTACGGAAGATAATATGAGATCTGGGTTTAGAGGAGCAGGTATTTCTCCATGGGACCCAGATTCTGTTATTTCCAAGCTGGATATCCGCCTACAAACCCCAGTACAATCCCTCCCTGTATCGCCATCAAAATGGGAATCACAAACACCATCCAATGCTCAACAAACTGTCCAGCAATCAAGTTTTATCAAGGGCAGGATATCTACCCATCAGGGAAGCTCTCCTACACCAATTATGGAGGCAGTGGATCGGCTGGCGAAGGGTGCACAAGTGATGGCGCACTCACTCACCATGATGAGCGAGCAGATCCGCACACTTCAAGACGCCAACATAGCACTCGCCAAACGCCGGAGGGCCAAAAGAACACGAGTGCAGCTGGGAGGAGCACTTAGTATTGAGGATTCCCAGGTGATAATTGAAGAGAAACAAAAGGGGAAGCGGCTGGCTGGTGAAATGGCTGGTGGTGCCGAGGAGGCGGACCGCGGCGGACCGCCTCAACGACGATGTGGCAACTGCGGCGAGACTGGGCATTATGCAAAAACTTGTAAGAAAGATGTAGAAGGGTCTAGTCAGTCAGATTCTGAGTGTATAATAGTACATTCTTAAGCGGTCCGCGGCGGATTGCCCAAATAGTTGGTCTGGCTGGTATAGATTGAGGTTGATCTTGCATGGCTGAAATGCTCCATTTTGGTGGGGAAGCCGATTTTCCCACCAAAAGTCAACAACTTCAGACTAGCACTGCAGCCATGCAAACATCTCTAAATGAATGAAATTAATTGAAAGTAAGCAAATAAGACTAGTTGGCACCAATTGGTGCCAAATTTAATTGATTCTTTTACACTCGGTGGGTGCTGGGGTTGACAAAAGTCAGTAGACTTGATGAAAATCGCTCGCTAGGTGGTACCGCTCGCTGGGTGGTAAACCACGTTAGACCTAATAGATAATATGACGGGATTATCACAGGCCGGGTACATTGTGGGCACGCCCCGGCGTTTTATCACAACTTCCACCTGCAATCTGCTTTCTAGTGTGTGCCTACCTAGGTACATACGAGTCCGTCTTTCGTTATCCGCATCTGGGTGGTTTGCCCCTTGTCAGCACCTCACTGGTATGTTCATTTTTGGCTCTGTAGATCCATTTCACGATATTCCACTCTGTTCCTATGCCCGCATAAGTTTGAGTACGTCACCAGGTTTGCGTACAATCTAACCCGCGTCGCCATCGACTTGAATTACTAGTTTTAATGGCATTTTCGCGTAGCCTGCGCGGTGCCATAACTCCGTGCGTCAACGTCCATATTCCGTGTTCCTTTTTTGTTCACGGGGTTGTGGCCGCCGCTTGTCACGGGTCGTTGCGTCGTCGCGCGCCCCAGGGCACTCATTCGACCTGCCGTGGAGGCGCACGTCGACGGTGTTTCACCGTGACAAGGTAATAGTATTTCGCGATCAGTCCACCCGTTTCTGAGACACCCGGCATATTCTCATTAATAATTTATTGTATAAATCAGATAGGGGAGCAGGGGCTATAAGGGCATGGGGGCTACCACACAGCGCCGTGGGCCGACCCAATGTATTTTGCGGCGCAGATGTTCGAGTCCGCCGCATGGGCGTCCCAGCGAGGACTTTCAATTTGAGGGACCAGGCCACAATGGCCATGGGCGGACCGACTGTGTACGGACCGACCATGGATGGGATGGGAGTCTGGCTGGCGTCACGGTGTGATATGGAACTCTAAATATCACAACGGCCGCGCATTAATGCCAGCATGTTAAACACAGAGGTGTGGCCCTGCTGGCTCACCGTCTGAACATATTTGCGCCGCCGAGGAGGCAATTAGGGTGAAAGGCCAGGTAACCCATGCATAGGGACCAAAGAGCGTGACAGGAGCGTGACATGTTGTCCAAATAAGCGCCGTTGATTACGACCCACTTGCCTTACCAGGAAAAGGCCCAACGTTGATTGGCTGCATAGGGAGAGCACGTGCATTGGCGACGGATCGCCCGCAAGGGGGGACGAGCAAACCGAAAAAAGGCAACTACCTCTGAGATACCCCAGCGACGTAATGTATGCCTGGACGACATAATGCCTATCTAGTGGGCTGGCGGTAAGGGTTATCCGCACAATGAAACCCTTGCCAAAACGTCTTCCGGGACAACACGCTTCCACGAGACTCGTCAAGCGCACACGACACGGCGGGGCCCATATGTGGGGCGTATCCGCCAATGCCAACAGAACACAGTCATAATTACATACGACAGCAATAGACGATGCCAAGGGGGGGGGCGGGGGGGTGGATGGTTCCTCATGGTCGCCATTCAGTGTGGCTCACGTTCTGCCTATCAGACAGTGATGATTCAAAACTTAATGCTGATAGGACAGACCGCGCCGTGCTACCTGTGGCTGTTGCGGCCGGGCAGGTCTCTGAGCCCGGCTACAAGTCTGCTGGGTGTGGCGGCGGGTCTCTCGGGGCAGGACACAAGGTGAAATTGTATTACGTCAGGACATGTATTGCCCGAGTTTAACGTCTGGTGGGTGTTTAGCCAACCACAGTGCTGGCTGCTGTATTGTCGTGGGTATGCGGGCGAGGGCACGCATTGCGGGAAGTCATGACCACGGCTACCGAGATCTGCCTGTGCCATAAGTGGTCATTCCTGTTAAGCCACTTCAAGCCGGGCTACCTTCGAGTTCCGCAACGAGTTGATGGTAATTTCATTCTGCTACTTAACAAACTACCCAGGTCACACAGAACCGACGATAAGCCCCAGGATTAGCAAAAATCCCATGACGGATGAACAAGAAGGGCGGCCCCCGGGGGGGGAGTGGTAACGATAACGTCGCTCGTGGTCGGCGCTGATGTGCAGGATGGTAGCCGGGATAAACCACACGTCATCCAGGGATTGGTTGACAGTGTCGGTGCCAAACCGCAGTCGTCAAGCCTGCGTGGGGCCCTCGCTAGAGCAGTTTTTGCCGGGCGGGTCATCAGTGTCACGTGTAACCTTTTCGGAGCCCGGTGAGCTCTCGAGTCTGTCGAGTGCATCGGCGGCCCTTCTCATGAGTCGATACGCATCACTGAAGTAAGCCTTCATCGAGCCCTCGCCCCACTGCGCCGACCGCCGAGCCTCCTCCACAGGCTCGAGTGGACATGCGGGCACACCTTTGAGTGGCGGCAACGGATCTAATCTCGGGTCGGCACCGTAATCCAGAAGCATCTGGATCACGGGGATGTTGTTCAGGAGTGATTCTCCAGCTAGGTCTGCCTTCGAGTCGTCCAGGCATAGATCTAGTGGGCGCCCACTTCGTAGGTGAAGCACCACCTCGCTCTGCTCCGCGTTTGGATCCGCGCCGCTTTCCAGGGCGGCCAAAAGCTCGGCAAGCTTGCATCGGACACCATACCCCGAGGAGGAAGCCCAGAAAAGGGCACTGCCTTCTCTCCTGCGGTGGCACCCAGGCTGATGGCCCTGTTCGATCAGGTGAGCCTCCAGTAGGACGCTCTCTTGCTCCTCTGTCGAAAGGTAGGTCTTCCATCCGTGATGAGTCTCGACGCCAGCCGAGACCTCCTTTTTGTCGATGATTCCGCCCATCCTGGACATCTACACCCGTCAGCAACCATCCGAGGATACCGCCTCAGGTTCGGAACGGATCTCCTACGCTGTTTGGGATATCCTCCCTGGCGCGCTTTCTCTCGAATCGGGTGCCTGTACGCGGATCTCTGTTGCGGTCATGGAGATTGGAGGTTAAGTTGCTCGACGGTGATGGTCACAGAGCGGATGTGACGTATTTCGAGGGCTCGTAAGTGCAGGTGGTGCCTTCACTTGCTGAACTGCGTACTCCTCGGCAAGTGAGCACGTTCCCGGCCGGTGTGCTGGCGGCTGGCACACACAGACATGGGAGTGGGCCAAGGACTAGCACAACCAGGCTATCGTCCGCTTCCTAGCCGGGGCGAATCGCACAACGCCGTGGCGGTTAAGGGTGAGGAGGATTGGCGAGGATAGGAACCAGTAATGTGGTATGAACGACGACGGTGTGCAAGTCGGTAAAGAGAACGAGGGCCGTGTCGCGGAAAGGGAGACCTCGGGAGGGAAGAGGGAAGATTGCGGGGTGCGGCTGCTGCCTGTATAGGTGGGCATGTGTATCAAGTTCGCGCTACGCGTCACAGCACCCCGTGCGCCTGCCATCATGGATGACCAGTGGCCGACCGGGTTGGCCAGGACCCGTGGTCTACATGCGGGGGCCAATCCAGTCCAGGCACGGCGCCGCTACCCAGGACAAACATTCACCTTGACTAGTCACCGTAAGCGAGGCCGTGCAACAACATCCAGTCTCCTCGGGTCACTCGATGCAAACAGGTGCCAGTCCCGTGAGACAGCACACCAAGTTTGCCACCGAGCTGTTTCACCACCGCTTGACAGGTCCAAACACTTGTTGATTGTACGTGGACCTGCTGCTTGACCGGGCGAGGGAGCTCAAGCTCTTTGTGGTTATGCAAAACGTTGTACACCATCCGTAGATGTTGAGTTGGGAAGCATTGTAGCACATCCCTTGTTGCACGTAGCGGAGGTGGGTGTCGCCGTTTCCAATGCCTGATGAGTGGTTGGGGGCGAGGGGCGCGAGGCAGGGGCTGCTCGGAAACAAAAGCAAGATACCTCAGGCAATGGATGGGAAAGATCTCGATGTTGAGGACTGATGCTGAGACTCTACAGGCCGCGCCGTCGCACCGACCGGGTGATGTGGAGATTCCCGTCCTAGCGTGTCTCCTCGGCCAACAGTCTGGAATCAGTGCAACTTGCAGCGATGGACGGCACACGACAGCTGGATCGATTCGGACGCCGACGATTTGCTTTCCGGCCCCAGGGATAATCCAGTAGACTTTTTCAAACCCGGCAAAGACGCGTTGCCATAGTTGGAGGAGAGTCGTGCTATATCAAGGGGGACGAATGCCACATGAGCGCGAGCACCCAACAGACCCCATCGGCTACAGGCCCCGCTGCGACAAGTATATGCCTGCCCACTTGCGTCACGATAGATAGAGTTCGCCATGTTAGCCGACGGCAAGTTCATCCTCTCTCTGGCGCTGGCGTCGTGCGCCCGATGCCTCAGGGCTGGTGGTCTGGGTCCTGCGAACGATGATGATCACCTCACGCAATACCGATCAGCCTCAAACGACAGGACCGCCGTGTGTGCTTGCAAAGGTGATTGGGTGTGTTGGCCGGAATGTTTCGCTCCTGGCCCCGACAGAGTCTTTCGCCCTGCTGTGCTCCATAGATCATCGGCAGAGGCATCTCGTTCCGCCGGATCGGTTCGCGAGCCACCTTCTGAGCGGATAGAGGGACTAGATCGCCCAGCACAAGGTGGTCTAGATGAATGGGCGGAACGCGTGTTGCGGACCCGGAATTACACCATGCCGATCGGCTCCGAGGAGAAGAACTACAATTCAACGTCGATGTACCTTCCGTGGGTGGGTGACAACTTCACCGCAACAGTGGGAAACCTCACAGGCTGCACATCGGTCGTGTTGGCGTGTGACTGTGGTATATATGTCGCAAGTCGGACCCAGTCCTCCCCTCCTTCGCATAGGTCCCATGTTCATTTAGTCGGACTGACAACTGGATGCCGGCATTAGACCCACCACTGGGAGCGCCTCTTCCACCACACAAACGACGGACCATTCACGAAAGAGGTTTTGGATCATCTGCGAGCGCAGTCATCAGATAGGGCCTCGTGGGTTGGTGTCCCGATGCTCCCATCGGGCTGCTTTACGGGGTCCAGCGGGTCGCGGTTGAAAGCGATTGTCTTCAGCCGGACCAGGACCTCGATGCCAAGCGACGGGGGGGACATTGGGGGCGACTACAGCACAGTGGCCCTATACGCTGACAGGATTCAACAGATCAAGGACGTTCTGGCCGGTGAGCTTGGAGTGCCCGCGTACAGCATCGACACGGTCCTGTACACGAGGAACGGAAGTGCGGGCGATGATGAAACAACTGCCATGGGCAAGATATTGATTTCATTCAGTCCAAACGTGCTGGAGGCCACAGAAGACCCTGAGGCCGGGTATGAGGTCTGGGCAGGGGCAGTGGTGGAGGATGGCGTGGCAAAGGTCGATGACAGGGGTGTGAAATGGCCGATCATGTATGACTCTTGGAAAGGCGCGGATTTGACAGGTTCATCGACTATTGTACCGTAGTGGGACCTTTCCAGCCTTGACACTTCATGTGCGAGGTCAAGTTTCGGGAGTTAAATCAATCGATACCTACTGTCAGTGTGATAACAACCAGATACGAGGCCGCACGGATTCTCCCCAGGTCACTGGAAGACGGGCACTATATAAATAGTACAAGAGACCGTGCAGGGCATTTATCGGCGCCGTCAATAGAACGCAAGAAATAAAAATGCGAAGGGAATCGCTGAAACTGCCAGAAAAGACGACCCGGCTCGAAGTCTATGTAGGATTGCGCTCATGTTCGTATTCTATCATAGGCATGCCTGAAGCTGCGGTAGTGATAGGGCTGATGGCATCACTCTAGGTCGATGTCGGGACTGTGCTACAAGGGTAGAACGCCGTCGAAATTGCTTAATATGCGCCATTATCACTACAGCAGCTCTTTTGTAAGGGAGCCCTGGTGCAGGCGCAAGCGCGTGATTAGGCAACCGACTGCTTAGAAAATGGTTGGCTCCGTATATGGTTGATCTTTGAACCATCTCGGCGGTAGCTGATCCGCGAGCCCAATTCTTCTGTAGGTACCCTCAACAGGTCCAGGTATAAGGATCAACGCGACCACTTCATACCTATTCCTCCAGTTGCCATCCGGCGCGCAGTGTAGTAACTCGCAGCAGTACACAGTCTGATCCTGGGCTAATTCTTCATCCTCAGTGCAGTCAAATTGCAACAATCCAAGCGTTTCGTCCCTCTCGAGGTGCCACAAATGGCGCCTGTCCGGCCTGACTATTCCAGCAATTAATCTAGTCCTCAGCTTCAAAAAACCGTCCCGGACACTCCCAAACGGGTTTTCTGTTCGTAGAGTGCAATTCATCTCCACAATGTGGCAGATGTGGTCAATGTCCCACTCGAAGGGAAAACTGACTGGTCCGCTACGGCATGCCCACGAGAAGGAAGGTGCTACTACTTCTGCAGGTCGGAAACAATGGTGACCTTCATCCAGGATAGAAGTCCAACAGAGCTG
This sequence comes from Diaporthe sp. PMI_573, assembly GCA_021399435.1. Lineage (NCBI taxonomy): Eukaryota > Fungi > Ascomycota > Sordariomycetes > Diaporthales > Diaporthaceae > Diaporthe > Diaporthe sp. PMI_573. The sequence goes on from JAJTUP010000035.1 coordinate 737,197, forward strand.
GTAATGCAAGTCTTTTTCCCAAAGCCCAGCCAGATAGCGTCCAGGCGAGTAAGCATTCATGAACCCAGCAATTCCTGACAGTGCTGTAAGAGTGTCTTCCACAAACGTCAGCTTACTATAACTGTAATCACTGACTATCTCCGTCCACATGTAACCAAACCAGATGGGCTGAAATGAATCTTGGGTAGCTGTGGGTGAGAGGTATTGGTTTTCGATCATGGCTCGTGGCCCCCCATGTGCAATCCTTGAAACAGGATAATGGTTGTTTGGCGATCGCTGATCTCGAGATCGTAATGCAAGATGACCGCAATCGGTAGAGATGGAATGATGACCAGGGTTCCTGAGAGACGGAGTGTAAAGTGAGTGTGCGCGTCGGCTGATCGGGTTGATTTGACCTAAACCCGTACATTCGCATTTCTCCTCGTATCGGCAACGAAAAACCATTTCCCTGGGGCCGAAATGGAGGGACCGGGGTGCTAACAGCATTTCTTGAAAGCACCATCCGCGACCGTACACAGGGCAGCCTGAGAGCTGGGAAGGGATGTTGCTGCACCAAACCTCATGCGGAATACATTCTCTGGCGTAGATTTCCACTGGCTGGTCTCTGTATTCGGCCCTGATCAGGGCCCGGTCTGATATACTTCGCGTTAAGAAGCCAGCGTTAGAATCTTGAGCTTGCGCAGCAATGATTGCAAGCTTGCATCCGCTGAATATGGCACCCATCTTGGAGCATTCCTCCTCCAAATCCAGTGGGTCGTCTTGAATGATACAAAGAGCATCAATCCAGATGTGTTTCATGCCTAGGCACCTGGTTACTGTAATAGCGTCTCTGAATGTGCGAGGGAGGCTTGACATCTCAATGGCTCTCATATGAGAGGTTTTGTTCGCTGCTGTTGTCTCGAAACGAGCGCTGCCTCCCCAACAGTAGCTCAAAGCCGCATATGTAACAGGATGCTCCACGCTTACCAGCTTGATTTCATCTGTTCCAGTGGTACCCACAGACAGTAGCCGCTTGGGTAATGCGGTTTGTTCAGAGGTACATTCGTGATGTTCAGTCACACATGATCCGATCCATTCTTGTGCCACGGATAAGCAATGTTTGGATAATGGATTTACAGGTATACGTCGGCGTGGCTTGATTGCTGCTAAGATTGGTGGTGCTCCTGTGTACATGGCATCCATTAGAATCTGTCGTCCTGGGCTTTCCTTACGCACCGTCGCGTAAGGACTTACCGAGTAGTGTGAACAAGTCTATGCTTGGTATATACCGCCTATCCGGAGGTGCCAGAGAGTCATCGACATACCAATCTATACGTAGTCCGGCGGATTTGACGAGTTCGATGGATATAGCATCTTGCGAAGTGTTCGGGAATGCAAAAAAGGCCGCAGAGACTGTTCGGCAAATGAAGCAATCTTCCCAAGCACATCTTCGCAGCTCTGGCATCTTCACCGGCGGGCTTCGAATGTTCCGATCCTCGTCCTCCAGGAATAAGCAGAAAGGGCACCGGCACCGGTTATGGATGGTTTCGTCCACCAATGTACCTCCCTGCTGATGCTCTGAGTCTGATGCAGCTTCGCCCGGGACGAGGTCCTTGATGCCGAACGCGCTGTCGTCAGAGGGTGCTGCCTCTAGTGTGTTGGTGAGGACGTGGTCGGCGGGGTTTTGGTCGGGCTGGCCCTGGTGCGCTTCCCTGCTTCCCGTTGCGCGTATGGGACGCGCCAACTGTCGCTTGTTTTTCCATTCATCCATATCACTGGAGGGACTAGTCACCCTGGGGAGGATGCGTCCAAAAGTGGACAAGGAAAGGCGCGGCTGTCAACAGAGGAAGCTTAGTCTTAATGTGACGAATTGACTTTGGGACTTCTCTGGCAAGGGAGTGGAACTCGTCAAGGCGATGTATGACTCTCGAGCTGAAATCAACCAGCTAGACAATACTAGCGACGAAGCCGACGGTGGTAAGGGCTTCGGGCATTTAGAGAATGCTAGTAAGTGCTAGGCTTAAGTGAAGGAGCAGAGAAGATTCCTACAATTTATGAGGTGACAGCTGAACCGCGTAAGGCAGAATCAGAGCGGGGTAGCAAGGCGTAAAGCATAAGCGATGGGCGTGGCAGTGCAAGGAAGAACTACGCGAATCACCCCTGTTAAACGGAAACGCTCGATTTCGGCTATGTGCCCATGGGGCGTGCACGCCGGGAGATGAGTTTGGTGGCCGTGAGTCGATTTTTTGGGCTGTTTTAAGACCCTAACTTCGTACCTCTGCATTACCCTTATTTCTTACCCAAAAAGCATGTAACCTATTTTATTAGATAGTCTGATTTCGAAAGTTTATCTGTATTTAGTTTGGTTACTGTAAGGGTTAGGGTTGGCTGGTTATTTAAAGCGAAAGATAGTGGGTCTGAAGGGCGAATTTTCTGGCCTCGCTATTCCTGCACCAGAGCCAACCCACGCGTGCCCGCGGGTGAGACAATGTCGGAGGGACTGTGAGGAGGGCTGACAGAAGCCCACTCAAATTTAATGCAAAGTTGTCTAAACTGTCAGATGTGACGGGTGCTTTGGGTTAGGTGCCTGAGGCATCAATGGCTGAATCATGACAAAACCAGCCCCCTTACGGGTGGGGTCCCACCAAGGAACCAAGACAAGACATCATCACAATACACACAGTGACCACCCCATCAATTGGACCATAATTACACGTCCCATATACCTAAAAGGGTGATAATCTGACAAGTATAATTATTAGTTGTAAGGCTATTTAGTTATTAGACTGAATATTTAGATTAACGATGTGATGATCACTGGTTTCCGAGTCCTCTAAACCTGAGTAACCAAAGGGTTTATGTTCGGAAATTCGGAATACGTAACAAGGCGGTTGATTGAGCAATAAGGGTTCTGAGAATGATCACAGCCGATGAAGGCTATTCAAGTGGTGAATACTTGGATACTTAGATTGACTGCTGAAGAGCTGTCCATACTATCTAGCTATCTGGTAATGAGCGTGTCTTTATATGTTCATCTCTTCATTCGTCGTTGGTGATGGACCGTATGGACCGCTCGTCGGTCCTGTCGGTCCACCCTGGTCAGTGGGTCCCTGACCCTAACGCTGGCCTTGGCATGCCTTCCTGACTTCGCCCTCAAGTGCCTGCGGGGTTGCGTCGTGGCATCTGATTCTGATTGCCGGGGTCATTCAAACGGGTCCCCTGGGTGCCATCGTGTTGGCTCATAACAAACGACTAAAGAGTCTGTTTTATAAAAGCTATCTACTATGGTGATAATTATATACTTCTTAGATCCTAAACCTTCTAGATATTAACTAGTTAATCTAATATAAAACATCTCTACTCTTTATTTTCTCGCCTAGCAGGCTTTACTGTCTTCGCGGCTAGATACACTGAGAAACGATATACATTTAAAGAATCGAGATCCCGCGACTTTCCCGAGGCCTAAACGCCTCTCCGTACATAACCCCATACACATATGCCTCCCCGAGTATCCGGAAATCCGACCTGCCTTTGTACTGACGAAGAACAACTGGTACCTTCCCGCCCTCCAGCAGGGCAACTACATCTCCCGCAACAGAGCCTTCAGGTACCAAACCAATACGGCCGTCCTCCAATCTAGCCATCAATCTCTTCATCGACGCGCCAATGTTAAACCGGAAGCTTGGCAGGGTTGCCGGATTGTAGCCCCGCAGCCATAATATAAGACCGCTGACCACCTTGGCAACAATCGCGATCCATGAGCTTCCGTTAGTGGACAGGATGTGGAAAGCGATCTTCATAAATCCATGTGCCGTACGCAGAAACGCGTCGTATCTGCAAAATTCGTCTCGGCATCGTCGTTCGCCTCCTGGCATGACGCCGGCGCTGATTGTTTTCCAATAGCAATCCAGCATGCTTTCCCCAGGGGCATAATCCTCGTTCCTGTCAATACGGGCAACGGCCTGCCACTCAATCCAGCTTGTGATGTGGGACGCGGCCATTTCTCCTTCAGTTTGTGTATCTGGCCCGACCTGACTCGGGCCGCTAAGGTTAAGAGGTCCACTGGTCTCCACGATGGCGGCAATGATATGTCCTTTCAAGGTTACTTGTTGCATATCGTTGTCGAAATGTGGCTGGGATACAGAATCATTCGTTGCGCGAAACCCAACGGCGTTAACCTCGGGAACCTCGCCCTCCGGGAACATCATCTCCGTATGGCGCAATGGAGCTACGCAGCAAGTCGAGCTCCAGTCGGGCACCCAGGAAGGCAACACTCCAGCGTTGGCGTTGGTGACGTTATGGATTGACTCGAAAAGGTCCAGGTTGTTGGAGGTTCGGAGGATATGTGCAGCGAAGGTCTTGTATAACTGCTCCGGTGTCTCATCGTAATTAGGATGAAACGGTAGACTCCTAACGCTTCCGGGTTCTGCCAGGCCCCATAGGGAATAGATCTTATCCCGCGGGTCCGTCGCTCCACATGGTCTTGTTCGAGTCATCAGTTTGAGCAGGGAGTGTTGGTTCCCGGACTCGATCTCCCCTCGGAGGTGTTCGAGATTATCGACGGTGTTTGGGTTGATACGGCCGCTGTACAAGTTCATGGCGCCAAGTTTTACGGAGTACGCGTAGGCTCTGTAGAACAGTGGCCATTCCACCTCGTGCTCCGCATACATGACGACAGATCTTCTTGAAACAGCGATTTCTTGGATTATCCATACGCGTTCAAACCAAGGCTCTCGGAAAAGTTCAAAGAAATTTTCCCAACACTGGTGTGGTGGAGTCGGCAAGCCGGGGTGTGGGAATGCGAAACTAAAAGCAGATTCTCCTGCTATTGGATGTCGTTCGCAAGCTTCGTCGATTGTTCTGGCGAACTCTAAGCCTTTTCCACCATGCTGCTCTCCCTCGCCGAGCCAAATAAGAGTGGTGACGCTGTGCCGGTATATGCTTCGCATCAGTAGGATTTGGATGCCCTTTTCGTCGGTGTCTTTTTGGTTAATGCAGACTTGGTCTACCCAGAGTGTTCTTTCTTTGTCGGCGTGCCGCAATCGCTGCAGAGCTGTGTAGAGGGTTTGGGTCACCCTCAGACGGCGTCCATGACATGCAATGTACTTAGCATCTCCATTTGGAGGACCCCAGCAGTATGACAGCGCTTCGTATCGCACTGTGGGCTCAGCATCAACGTCCAGTTCTTCAAGCCGGCATTCGATGCCATAAGGGTTGTCATCGCAGCATGGTCTCGACGTCGCTGAGGGCAAAACGACAATGACCCGGGTTTTGCCATGGCCCGTCAGCCGATCATAGGTGTACTCTGACCTCCCACATGCTCCAATCGATCGCGGGAATGTCGTCTGGGGAAGAGGCGATGCTCCAGCCCCGGTCGGCCCCAGGTGCACACGCCATGCACGCCATGCACGCCATGCACTCCAACAGTACAACGGAATCAACACCAGCGTCCAGAACAGGATCCATAAGCAGTTGCCGATGTTGACGCAGACATCGACGACGTTGGTGAAAAGGACCTTGAATAAAGGCCCGACGCTTAGGTGAAATAAATAAATGCCCGAAAATAAAAATAGAACGTTCAGCCAGGTTGAGTGGAAATCGAAACTGATTTGTGAACCGATATAGTAGGAGATGGCAAGGGCAGTCGTATACTTTGCAAACCACGACAGTTGGTAAGGGGAGTATCGCAAATCTCCGCCATAGGTCAGGACTCTGTGTGCCACAAACATAGCGTAACAGGCCATCCAGATTCGACCACCACCAAAGCTGAGGGGGAAAAGCAAAAGCCGGCTAATCTTTCGTGCGTCGGCTGCTGCATGTCGAATAGCCGTCGAGTCTGAATCTTCTCCCAGGAGAATAAGAACGATAGGTTGTAGGGTCCAAGTCATCCTGAGCGAGTGATGGCCGGCCGATTTGCTCGCAGACCTGTTTTTTTGGTTTTTTTCTTTAGGTGAAGAGGAGCAAATGCCCAGTTAGTTATCGCCTTTGATCCTTTACGGTCTTCCCCTGCTCGTTAGCGCTTGGACTTCAGCTGCATCTCTCAAATAGGGGGTGGCTGTATATCAACCGTCGATCCTTGCCTACCGGACACTCAGATGGCTGTTCTAGCCCATTGTCTAATTCAGCCGCTCAGCACTCCGTACAGGTGGCGTCAAAATGAGATAGGAACTCCTGGCTTCTTGTGGTGGCTGTGATTATTTCGAGAGGACCTGACGCCTGTGCCTCGGCAAATATTCATTAGTTATGCGGCGGAAGGTAAACCGACGAATCAACACTCGCCTTTGGATAAGTCATTTCGCCTCCAGCGGCGGTCTAGTTTCGTAGAATTGAACATGGCCCAGATGTGCCCCCTGGAATATGCACGACAAGCACGGGTGCGAAAATGGATCACCGAGCTGTATACAGATCCTCCGCACAGATATTGCTATGCATTTTAAGCATCCTCCTCCTTGCGACTAACAATCAAAGTCTAGTATTGTTCGTGTCAATACGGGCATTGATGATGCCTTGGCATGACGCGTAGAACATCTAGGTATTTAACTTGTAAAGGAAAGATGTCAGAATCATAAACGGCATCGAATAAAGGACTGTCCGCGCGACTTCTTCATGACGGATCCGTCTGAGGACATGAAGGAAATGAAACACAGGAGAGACGACCGCTCTGGCGGCACAAGTGGATACTCGGCACGGAAGCGCCTACTGCCTGGCTTAGCTCTTGTCGTAGTAGATAGGCAGCGTTGGTTGTGATTGGCGTCCGTATTGTATGTTTGCGTGGTCTTTGTGTTATAGAGGTGTGCGTTATTCATGGTTTGGTGATTGCATGTGGATGTCAGAGGATGGCAGGGAAAACTACGGGCAGTGTTGCTAATAGTATGGCAATAAAGTAGTATATTGTAATATAACCCATATGATATGGACTTTCTCATATTGTGACAATATGATATGAAGAATTTGATATTGTGACAATATAATATGATGATGTCCATATTGGCAATATATTATTTATATTGGGTTGTCAGTCCTGGGGCGAAATTGCCTTTTGACAGTAGCGGGCAGGCCTTACCCTATACCAGCAATAGGGATACTGGGCACTTTATTGGCTAGCATTCACCTCAACACACGTCTTTATTGACAATCAGACCTAACACGCGACCACGCGTTTCTTCCACGCGTCAGGGGAGGTATAAGAGGTACGATTGGTGCGGACCATGTTGGGCCGGGCCTACCGGTGGTTGCCTGCCGACATTGGCCATGGTCCATTGTCACCTCTGCCCATTTTCTTTATCACTGTCGAGCCTACTGTACTAACCGTACCGCCACGCCTCAACAATGCCTCCCTTTTGGCCAATGGTCGCAACGAAGAGAGTCAATTTCAGTCGACGTTTCGGAGTTTTCCAGCCGGCAGTTGAATGACCTAGACCAGAGCCAAACGCCCAAATGCCAGTCATCTCGACCTCGCACAGCCTCCACAACCTCCTCCACCAAACCCAGAACGTCATGGGTCTTCTCTCATATGCCAGACGAGGAGATGGAGACGAGATACTACAATCCGCGGACCGGAAAAGAAGAGTGGCGTTGCAAACATTGTGACAGAGCATATGCCTGTTCTGGGGGTACTGCGGCTCCTGCAAAACATCTTATGGACCCTCCTCCTGACGGCCACGGTCTGCCAAAAGGAGCCCTGCGAACAGCTAAAGTGACAACGATACGAACGATCCTCGAACAAGCTCGTGCTGCAGCAGAAGAAAATCCCCGCAAACGCCGTCGGCTCAACGATCAATCCGGAGATTCGATTGACCCTGACCAGCTCGGAGTGTTGTACGTGAGGTTTATTACGGCCTGCTCTCTCCCATTTCGGCTTGTAGAATGCCCAGAGTTCCGGGCACTCTTGGCCTACATCAATAACGATATCGATACTTGGCTTCCAGATACGCACGAGACCATTAGGAAATGGATCATGCGGCAGTATCAAGCAGCGCATACAGTCGGCGAAGTCAAGAATTCACATCAGCTGCGACCTTTGGACTTCTCCCAACTCTTTGGCCATCTTGGGCGTAGTCGGCCACTATGTCACGGAAGACGGCCAGCTGGAACACCATATTTTGGCGTTGAAAGACATCGACAGTGAGCACGACGGTTCTCACCTCGCGGCGGCGATTTTGGAAGTGGTTGACGGATGGGGCTTTGCTTCAAAACTCGGATATTTCGTGATGGACAATGCTGGCAATAACGACACAATGATGAGATCCCTTTCGCTTGGTCAGTACAACTCACCGTTTCTACTGACTGGTTCTAACATCCCACAGGCCTCCTTCGCCGATATGACATCCGATACGATCCCAAAGTTCACCGACTCCGCTGCCAAGGTCATATCATCAATCTCGCCGCTAAAGCCTTCCTCTTCGTTACCGACAATGAGAAGCTCGAACGCGACGATCCAGGTCTGTATAATGTGACACTAAAGCATATTGAAGCGTGGCGGAAGAAGGGACCTCTTGGCAAGCTTCACAACTTCGTCGTTTACATCCAACGGAATGTTCAGCGCAGCCAAAAGTTTCTTGCTATCAGCCATAACCGTAAGCTTGCGCGAGACAACGACACAAGGTGGAGCTCGTGGTATACCATGTTGAGAGCGGCCTTGAATCTTAGAGACGCAATTGACGGCTATTTCAACAAATGGATGGAAGCAGACTGCGCTGGAGACGAGCTCTCTTCAGAGCAGCGCTCCTAATAGTGCGGACCGTTTACACTATTAGTGCAAACTGCAGTCCACGACCAACAAACAATCCACGGCGGGCGTTGGTGTATTAACGACCAGGATGGCACACCAGGCATCCCGGCGGCAGCTCGTGCGAAGTGGCGCAAATCGCACCACTAAATTGACGAGAATTATCCAAAACAAATGAGTGTATGCACGGGGGCACGGACCCCGGATGGTTGGCACAACAACCATCATGAGTACCCTGGTTCTGTGACACCAGGGGGCGTCCGTGGATTGATCGATTCATTTCCCCGATCTGCAGTCTGCACTAATAGTGTAAACGGTCCGCACTATTAGGAGCGCTGATTCTCGGTTTCCAGGCTATACAGATTTAGCCTTTCCATGTCGATCAGAATGTGTAACAACCATTGATGCAGTTATCACGCCCATCATAAAGCCAGTTTCGTCAAAGTTGTATAGGTCGTCGTCTGTGATCCCATACTTGGCCATCATGTTGCGGAGTAGCCGGAACCAGTTCCTAATGACCTCTGGATCTTCGCAGAGGGCCCTCTGGTAGTCATAAGGCCGATTAAACTTAGTCTTTAGACTGGGTTGTGCATCCACAAAGCGTCGAGCCCAGTGCTTGCCCACAGGCTTGCCATCACGCGATGCTAGTAAGAGGTTGGCCATATCTTCCACACCAGAAAGTCGTAGTGGGAATCCGCGGACATCTTGATCAATGATATATTCGATAAGTACACCAAACTACAGACAAAGGGCAGATACTAAATGCTCATCTGAGGCATGATGTTGGCATCCTTCAGCATCTCCACGGCCCGGAGTACTTCCTCCTTGAAATAGTCGTGGCTCCCCACGTCAAGGTACGTGGGCGGAAGGCGGCCGAGATCCTCAGCCGACAGCAGCAGCAGCCTGGCGTACTTTTGCTGCTCCGCGGGGAGACCCTGGAGCCGGGACAGGTACGTGTCCGAGCCGCAACGCAGCGTGTCCTTCTCGCCCTGTTGCGTGGCGCCCTCGTGCTTGTCCCACCTCGTGTCCGGGTCCAGCATCGGGTAGATGGCCACGAGGCCGCACAACCCAGGCAGACCGCGGTCCAGCGCGATGTAGGTGGCCGCCCACGCGAGGTTTGCGCCTGCGCCCATGCCCATGATGCATATCTTGTCTTCGAGGATGTCTAGCTCGGCCGCGTGCGTCAGGGTATATTCGTGGCAATGAGCACTCCCGCCGACTGAGAGAGGACGAGTTGCAGGCGTGTCTGTGACAATTGTACGCTTGAGGCGAGCCGTTCGGGTAACTCCGGTTGCTGGCAGAGGAAGAGGGATACGAGTTTATTGGTAGATATATCGAGAAAGATATCAGTGGTATCGGGATTGTCCCAGAGTTTAACTGGGACTCAGAGCCTGAAAAAAGAAATACGATCATTGTTACAGGAAATATGCAGAGAAACAAGTCGCAAGAGATTTCTAACAAAGAAATTGGGGAAAACTCCCAAGGAAATCCATCATCATAAACTACCAAGTCACGAGTTGGGCCTATGGAGTATCATCACCACAGATTTGACCAACATTGCTTGGCCCTTAGAGACCGGTATGGCTACTTCAGTCGGCCCACCCAACTACTTCATGAGGGTCAGTCTGGTCGTGTGCGTCTGCTTCTTCTGGGCCCCTATCGAGATCGCGCTGAAGGCCCAGAGCCTGCGCGTGCTGAACGCTGCCTATGGCGGTGACGGCGCGGCCTACACGATTGGGGTCCTTTTCGACCTAGAACTCGCGGGGTTTGCGATCCTGGCGCTGTCCGCCACCTGCTTTATCGGGGTCTGTCTCTAGAATGGTTCTATCTACGACTTTGACGAGGAGAAGCTTGCAACACATCCTTCCCCTTGCACTTTGGTTGAACTTATAATTATTCTCACCTTTAACTTTCTGGATCCCTAGAACGTCCTTTCGGCCCGTCCCTCCTCTACCCCTTCGTCTAGAAGGGCGACGGCGATCGGTAGTAATCACAATTACTTGGTGATGCAGCCGGTCGGTTTACCTCATTTTGTTTAAATGGCCAAATTTGATGTTAATTGGCCTTCTGCCGCAGAACTTGGGCTCGATTGTACAGGTGGAGGAGAGTTTGAAGCCTCTCCTTCAAAGCATTACGGCTCTCCTTAATCTGTACCTGCTGGTCGAACAGCAGTAGAATTTGTTGCGATATGGAAGCCATCTCGTCCCCGTATTTGGACAACATCTCCCGGTCCTCTCGGGCTCGGGTCTGCCTTATGTGATTCCAATGTCTTGCGGTTTTCTCGGTCTAGTCCGGAACGTCGATGTTTTGAGGAGTTTGAATGTTATCCGTGACCTTCCGTCTCTTGCGAGGGGCCACACAATCCGTGCTAACAGTAATTTTGTCGCTAGTCGTCTGATCTAGGGCCCTGCCAATCGATGTAGTGAGGACAGGGCGAGCCATGGTTGCGACGACTGCCTGGTGGCGGTGATTATGGAATGGTTGGAAAGGAGCGTGTCAGAAGCTCAGGCGTTGGATATTGAAGATGCAAATCAAGTTTAGACCATACAAGGCAAAGAGGGAGTTACATTCGTGAAAAAGTCAATATGAAATGGGTTTTCACCACTGGAAGAGCAACAAGCCTCTTGTCTTCTGGCATACTTGTCTTCTGTAATTTGCTAGCGATGCTAGGAGGAAGGAGTGGGGGGAGGAAGATAAGCGATTAGCTCCCGACCTAGAAGGACTCATTACCCTATCCCTTTCCCGTTCGGCAACAACATAAAATAATGATCCAGGCCTATAAATTTTCCCAGATTTACGTTCTAATGCGTTCAACTGTAGGCCTGTCCTGGTCACCGTGCTCCTCGCCCCAATAATCTGACTGACCATTGTGAAAATGACATGTCGTGATCTCTTGGTGTTTGTTGGGAAGTACTGGGGTCCGCTTCGGTTGGTCGGTGTGTCTGTCGGCCAATGTGGTATCCAAGGCAATACTACGACTGCGCGTGGCGCTTGGATGACTCCGCGGACTTGTCTGGTTCCACAACATTTTGCGTACCTCGTGATGGAGTTCCGTCGTGTCAGTGGATGGCGGCATTGTGGATGAGAATGGAAGGTTGACAGTCAATTATCTAGTCCTTCCGAAGGTGTTTACGAAGGTACTTTTCTGGCACCACCTGGGCGCCAGTTGGATCTGGGATGGAAGTGGTTGTTGAGTGTATGACACGCCACCCAACAGATACTTTAAGGCCCCTGCCGTACACCATATGCCCAGTCGGGGCACTTCTGTGGTCATTCTGGTAATTCTTTGGACAGACTGAGGCAACCCTTTGTATATCTATTCGCACCTTTACCCTCGACGCGCGGTCATGGGCTGCTTCGTATACGTGGATATCAGATAAATTCAGGTCGACTGCCCAGTTGATTAAGACGAGGTTGTTAATTTCTTTATGTTTTATGATTTGAATTTCGATAATAACATGAAGAAGACCAGGGGATTCAGCAACCCAGCCAAGGGCTTTTTAAATCGGCGTAGGGGTGTTGTAAGAAAGCAAACATGCTATCTAAGCTGACCGGTGCGCGCATTGCCGTCTTGTGCGAATACAACGGCGAGACTTACGTCTACGAGTCCGACAACCACTTCTCTCCTATCCTCAACAACGTTCGGGCCACACACCGTTTCGGGCCCGATCATTTTGAGACAGTTGCCGACAGGGCAACCACTTCGTATGGTCATAATGCCAAGGTGCCCCGTCATCGACCAAGTCTCCCTCCGTATATCTCATCTGCCTCATCGTCCTGTAGCCAACCAGACGGAGAACTGCCAGTTGTAACATTGGGCAGCCCATTGTGCTCTGCTTCCCCATCAGCTGCGGCTGCATTTAGTGTTAACACCGAAACCGGATCGACAATGCCTATCCGGTGTAGAAAGCCTTATCCGCTCGAAGTAGACTTCTTTGGAGATAGCTCGTAGTTTCCTCAAAGCAGCAGGGCTGCGGACTGTTCGACATGTGGTGTTTAAAGATGGATGGAACAACACTGAAGAAGACAGAGAAGTGGCATCAATGACAAAGTTCATATGGTCTAAATCACACGTAGTAGCCAGTGTTAGTGTACCAATAGTCAGCACTGCTATTACTCCTCAAAAATCGCTGTGATGCTTGTTCCAAGTGACCAACCAACTATTGTGGTCGAAATAGGGCCGTAGATGCCAAATCTTATGCAGTTGACGATAAACGGCTGGGACGCAAAACTACATACTATGAACGAGAACATTTAGAACCTTCAACCACTTCCCCACCACCAACGCTTCGTCCAATCCACAAAGGACTATCAGCCAGCTGCCACAGGTAGACCTGAAGGCGAGCAGAAGACCCAAGATGGGCTCGTGGTAGGCGACGAGGAAGGCACTAAACCACCATAGCCAAAGCGACGACGTGCTTGGTAGGTATGCGGAGATGTATACCATCCAGAAGACGGCAGTCAGGCCAGCTAGATATGGCAGTGGTTGTTAAACCACATCGGCCGCAAGTGGCTTGATCACAGGAAATCACGTTAGGGCGCCAACAACAAGCCAGACGGAGAAGAATATGGCGATTTGCAGGAATCTGTTAGATTGTTGAGAGGGAAGAATGTAAGAGGATAGATAAAGGAAACCGGCATGAAGCTAGTAAAGGCTAGTCTGCTGCATCAAGGTTGGATCAAATGCATCTTACCGACAATTACCACTCCAAAACCTAACGAGGACCATCCATTTATATACTTGTGTGCGGTTTGATGGTTTCACTTGTGCCAAGTCTTGCCTGGCAGAAGGACCAAAACCGGACCGCCATGACTACTTAATGATTACAGCACCTTAGCCTTCCCGAAACAAGACCTACGTCTATTTTTAGCACCTATGTCACCTAGGACATATGCTTCGTCCCTTCAAGGCTTTTCTTAGGTAAAGCGGGCCAACTAGTAAGATAATTTCAGAAAGTTCTTTTTTCTGGGGATGTTCAGAGTATGCTTTCGTAATAGAAGTCCGAGCTGGCAGTCAGGTAAGGGGAAATTTTCATAATTTCATTTCTGCTCTATATACTAATCCACAGGCAGTTGAAATTCATGTATTTTAAGTACAGCGTTGTAATTACATGCTCAAACCCTTTTAATTCATACAGGAGTGTACGAATCTCAAGCTTGCTGGTGCAGAGGCATCTTTGATTCATACAGAAATGTATGAACCTCAAGCTTGCTTCTGCGGAGAAACCACAAATTCCATCCCGTGAGCTGCATGAAGAACGTCAGGCTATACTCAAAACGATGTCGAACAGGGGGCTTCTGATCTATGTATGGCCCGAGACATGGGTATCAGGCTGTGGCCGCAATGTGGCAGTGAAAGTGGTTTTCGCAGCGGGGAAACCCCCGCCCCAGGGAAGAAACCCTACATCACCGTTCAACTTCTTCCCAACATATTGGATTGTGTTGTCGAATCGAGACCAGGATACCAAGGCTGGGGAGGCCGTGAGGACGATGTCGGGGTCTGGGTCAGGGTGACAAGCCGGAGGGGAGCAAGAGCTCGGGCGAAGAGAAGGAGAAACTGGCGGTAGAGGTGCCGGCGATGGCGAGGGCGACGCCATTACCGTATGGAGCTTCCTAAGACCAGACCAGACCGAGCAAGTTTAACCGACAAACGATTAGATATTGGCAGGTAATTCTAGGTTCTCCTCCAACTTTCCCATTGGTTCCAAGAAGCAGCACATCCAAAGATCTATTCAAATAAATTCAACAGCGTCGACCGTCCCGCAGCCGGCCAAAACCGATATCTTCGCATGCTTGAGTAAAGGCTGCAAAGGCAAAGCTTAGCATAATCAGAAGAAACCCACAAGCCGCCTGGGCAATATTTCCGTAGTATATGATATTGTAGTACGGGATATTATCTCCTGCGCCGAGCCTCCCAAACTCGGTTTCACAGCCGCGGACACGCTCGGCACCGTATCCTCCCATGGAAACCAACACGAGGCCATAGATTGTTTGGCCAACTGAGTATTTCCCCAGCCAGGTCAGATTGATCGCTGTCACGAGACCTAGTACCGCAAACAGGGTGGTAGTAACGGCCGAAATAACTGCGATGTGAAGCATGGACCTCTGGAGCGCCAGCATTTCAGTTGCGGAGCTCCCGTCACCGGCGGTTGCTAGGCTGCCTCTGAATAGATCTCGCAAAACGCCAGCGAAGAGTGAGTCTACCGAGTTGAGAATGGCGGTGGCTAGCGAAAGCAGGGTGAGCAAGATGATTCCAGACCGGATGCGCACTAAATGTTTGGGAAACATTGTGGAATCTTGTAGATAAACAAAGGGAGCAACTGGAAGTTAATTTTATGTCGACAATATTATTGTGGTGGACCGAAGCAGCTGAGGAGTTCGTCAAGTGGAGCGGAGGCGAATTCATCACGATGGCTCTGGGTCCATCTCTTTAAGTATATCTCGTGTGAACCTGGCGGGACCCTTGCATTCCGAGGCCTCCTGCTGTCTCCAAGCTGATGATAACTATAGCCATTAGGCAGAAGCGATTCTTCTTGTGTGAGGTAAACATCAAATACGTCCTGCTCAATGGCCACGGTGACGCTGGGCCAAGGATGGTGATCATTTCCGCAACTTCACATACTGAAACGATCCTTCGGCTAGGTACTTAAAGTTGTCTCTCTGCAGCTAAGGGGGACCCGGTAAATGGGTCATAGGTCTCGAAAAAGGCCACAGATTACCGAGATTTGCTTTTTCTACCTCCTCAGGTAACCGATTTTCACTCTCAACTGCTAGTACAAGCTGTGCTCTTGCTGTGTTGTCGCTAGCAGCGCAGCATCTCGGAATTCTATGTATTCATTATCAACATGCCCCTAGTGCGAGAAGGTAAACAGCCGACTGTTCTCATTAAAGCCGCCGATGGCCGGATTGAGGATCCTAGACTTAGGCAAAGGCTCCGATACGGCCGAGATGTGCGCGTTTCTCAAAGAGCTTCACAGGAATAGCATCGCCGCACTACTACTACGGGAGTCATAAGACCTTTTTCAGATCTGATAGAGGGCGATAAGGAGTAAGTGTATGTGCTGCGGCAAATGCGTCAGAACTGGTACAGCCACATTACTGTTAAACTAATTTTCGTACACATCGCATTCTATGAATATTTAATCACGAGCCTTTCCTGTTTCGAGGAAAGAAGTTTAAGCGTTGGGCGTTTGTGTGGGGTAACGTGGCGATAATGTAGGTTGAAACATGTGATGCAGCTACGGTCTTGGGACTTGTGGAGGTAATTTTCACTGATTCATATCACATGCACTACCAAACAGGAATCAATATACACGTTCATCATGTCGCCTAAACTGCTTCACGACCAGGCCTAAGGGACAATGGAGGGTTGAAAACGGGTTGTAGGCATAGTTTGAGGAATCAAATGCGCTCGAGAAGAACCGGCGCGGGAACAAACGTCTGCTTTCAGGTACCCTGGCACTCCCCACTTCTAACGTTCCTAAGCGCTCTCTTTTCTCCATGCTTCTTAGTGATCTTGTTTCATACTCACACAGCCGAGTATATGGCTGTGCGAAACCCTTTGATGGCACCCCAACTACCCAAGTTTAAACACAAGAACATCCTAGCTTTGCTTCTTCGTGAAACATCGACCTGTAAAATAGCTACTAAAGTCGAGTGCAATGAACGCACGGTTCGACGAATCCGCGCCAATGTCCGTCGATTTGGGACCACACGAACCCCGCCGAATAGAATCGGTCGACCTCGAGTATTACACCGTTCATGCTCGATGCGCTATGCCACAAGCTAACCAACGAACCATGGCTGCACCGGGATGAGATGGTTTCCATTCTCCGCGATGAATATGAAGTTGAGGTGTCAACTAGTAGCATCACTCGGGCCATGCAGTCTAGGAGATGGTCTAAGAAGGTAACCCGTCGCGTTGCCAGGCAGAGGACCTCGGTCCTACGACATCTATATCATTACAAATTGTCAAAATATAGATCATACCACTTGATCTTCATTGACGAGTCTGGGTGCGACCCCTTAACAACACAACGGCGGACGGGATGGGCTCCGATAGGTGTTACACCGGTTCATGTTACCGATTTCAAACGCGAGGTCAGACATCAGTTTATTTCAGCATATACTCAAGATGGGGTCATGTTGTCGCGCGTCTTTAAAGGTTCGACTGATCATGCTATATTTGAGGACTTCGTTCAGCAGCTGCTTTGTCATTGCGGCAAGTTTCCACAACCAAAGTCCGTCCTGGTGATGGATAATGCAAGCTTTCACAGAGAATGGAAAATAAGGGAAATGTATTCTGCTGCGGGCGCGCAGGTCCTCTTTCTCCCGCCGTACTCACCAGACCTTAACCCGATAGAGGAGCATTTCGGCGAACTCAAGGGGTTTATGAGGAAAGAGTGGCACGCCCGTGACCAAACCGGGGTACCATTTGGGCGATTCCTCAAATGGTGCATAGGTCAAGTGGGAGGGAAGCGTGAGGGTGCGGAAGGCCATTTTTATCATTCTGGGATCACGATAGAATATTCAGATAAAGATAACTAGAGTCGCGAGCATATACAGTATTATGTCAGATTTAGTCTGACTTGAACAAATTGCCATCGTAGGTGTTGCCTGCTTAGAGTTAACTGTATCAGCCTAACAGTGAGAAACGAAGAGCTAGCTTCAAAGGAGTATTTTAATGCTAGTTTTAAGCAATATATCACTTGAAAATAATACATATTCTCTATGTATATTTGCTAAAACGAGAAACTTCCAATTTCATTTGTCGCGTTGAAAGTAGGACAGGAATAATCGTCAATTTAAGTTTATTTAACTACAACTCACCTAGGCCGGTCACTTAGCTTTCTCTCAAAGAATGTATTCCATAGTAGGGCCGAGACCTAACTAAGTCAAACTGACTTGTTTAGAAACACTCCAATAGAACTGGCAATGCTGCGCAGCCGCTACATCACCCGGCTTCACAGTCCCCATGTTCTCCGTTGTTGATCCGATCTTCATGTCGAGTTCCAGACCCACCCCATTCTCGAGGGCACAGTGTACCAAGCGGTTGACTTGGTGCTGTGCTTCGGTAGCAAACTCGACGAAGAGTGCGGCATGGTCGGGTGTTGGTGATGGAAATGTGAGATTCTTGATCGGTCCTGCGATACCTGTGGCACTTGACATGCCTACGATGACATTGACTTCTCCCGGCACAGTTTCAATAAGTGTGGGACCCTTTAGGACCGGAAAAGCCCTAGCCACAGCACCGCCAACAAGACCAAAGACCGCGCCTTCAACGACAGCCCCACTGATACCATCCAGAAGGTGCTTGTTCGTCCCAAATTCAAAAGAACACGTACTATCGAGTTCGTAGTTGGGCAAGTTGGGCGCCGGAACGCTTTGGTCGAGAGGACGAGGTGGGGTTCCAGGTAGGGGGACAACCTTGAAGGAAAAGTCAAAGAACATGCGGCGATTCTCTTTGGCCTCTACGCCTTCGAAGCGAAAATTGTCACCAACCTCGAAGAACACTCGGTTGTGTGACGTAAAATGACTGTTCTTGCGAATACCAGTGATAACGCTTTCGAGCGTGGTTCCGATATATTGCACGACAGTTTTTCGGTAAAACTGCCGAATTGGGTATTGGTGGATAGTGAGAGCTATCCTGCTCGAGTCGATGCGTTACCGGTTACGGGCACGTGTTTAATACACATGTGTATTAAACTGCTTTTTATTATAATGAAGCAGCTTTTTATTCCGAATAAAAAGCGCGCTTTTTATTGCAATATAACTACCCGTATATGAAGCTGCCCAAGGGTCATATAATACAAATAACCAAGCCAAATTAGGTCAATTCTTTCCCCGTTCCTTCGCTCTCTGACCCATCTTGGACCTCAAATTTGTCCACAATTGTCTCTTCTCCGTCGGAGGCGGGTTGGTGAGTGAACTCGCCGATAACAGCGTCAACTTCCAGACTTGATGCGCAATGGATTTCCATATACGTATCTTCGAGAGTAAGCCAACCGTCTTCTGTCAAATCTTCCCAGCTAACCACCGTAGAATCAACCTCATTGCGATGATCAAGAGGTTGATTCTGAGACTGTGTTATCCTCTCTAGCACCCGTTCGTTCATGTAGATGAACGCCAACTTGTCAGCGTTGGCTGGTGTGAGCCTGTTGCGTACCTAGTATTCCTCAGGTTAATGAGGCAAACAAATCTACGTATATTGGAGCGCAAAAGCTAAAGCTTATCTTATTGAATCGGATTCCGAAACTTTCTTTGATTATGACTTTGATCGGTTGCTCTTCCTTTCTCTTTCTGTAGGACTTCCTTGATTCCTTTTCTCCTCGTCGTCTAGAAAACTTGCTATTGCAGATTGTCCTGTTTGATAAATAGGGATGAACCGTTATGGCCACTCAAACTGCCAGTCGAATCTTCCAGCAGTCAACCAACCTGGCAAACACAATTGAACCTGCTTTCTTCAGCACCTGTGAAACTCGAATCGACTCCATCCCTGGCTGTCTGTCTGCAATGTCCAGAGGGATGGATACATGACAAGATCGATCATGGATGGAACTGCTGCTGCTCATCTGAGAAATCAATACCCATAAGCCGCACCGAGTGCCGATGCCGTGTGTGACCAGACACTTGCCTCTGCCTCTCCTCTGCCTCTCGTCTGGGTTATAAACGAGATATCTCGGCCAGATTAAAGAAATTGAGGATAGGAAAAACAGAATAAGAAAAGAGAACAAGGAGAGGCTCGACACAAACCAATCAAACTATCCCGGTGAATCAAGCTTGAAATTTCGTTTTGAAATACGCTTTACCCCACCGCAGCAACTTGTCCTCGACAGCTTTGAGTTCATCGAGGCCCCAGGTTGAACATTGTGCCTCGGCTACTGATCTCTCTCTGTCATATTCGAACGAAATTCGTACCCTTTGCTTTCTCCGTTCAAAGACGAATTTTACGAGCAGGTCATCTATGTTGACATCTACATCGCCAGAAACGCCAAGAAGTCGTAGCGCTTCCCAGATACACCCATATGTATCCATGTTCAGGTATTTTTGAGGATTCACTTGATTCAGGAACCAACTTTAATATCAACACCGAACTTGCCTCGAACGATCCGCCCGTCGTCATCGTTACGACCTCCAGGCAGTGCCACCAGAGGCCGCCCATTCCCTACTTACTGTGATTATTATACGTCAGGCGAAGGACTCCCCTGCTGCCTGGGTCTGTCTGAACTATTGCTACATGGAAGGTATCTTGCTGTACCCAGGACAGAAGTATATAAACTGGAGCTCTTGCTGCCAAACATTGCCCCTTTTTCTTCAAGTCCGTCCCACATCCACAAGCAAGTACGACATCTCCTGTCACCAATAAAGACCAATAAAGAAAGCTTCTTTCTAAGTCTGCTTTGCCCAACTGCATCTGTATCAACAGTCCCTCTCGACCTTTGACTTCCTTTCCACTTGTCCTCGTCAATCGATATAACTATCGCAATGCCTGCCCCTGCTCCTTTTGTCAACCACTACGCTACGCTCAGCCTTTTTAGCCTAACTGACGACTTGAGCCGAATCAAGCGAGCGTGGCAGAGAGCCTGCCTTGCTCACCATCCAGACCACGGCGGCAGTGACGAGAGGCAAGCAAAAGTCAACGCAGCGTGGGAGATCCTCAGCGACACAAGCAAGCGCGAGCGGTTCAACGAAGAATACCGTCGCCATTTCTCCATCCATTCAACCCCATTTGGACAGCGCGAGTCGCGTCCTTACGCCCAGTCAAGGGGTGATAGCCCACACGCCCCAATCAATATAAATCTGTCTAACGGCATTCCAGATTTTACCCAATGCTATAGTTCAGCCAAGAATCCGGGCCCTAACGCTCCTTCCGGCAGAAGCACGCATCTGCGTCCTTCAACCTACGGCAATCCTTTCGGTGCTCCTAAGTTTGAGGCACCCATCCCTAACGAGGAGAGACTGAAGGAGAAGTTTTTCGCTGCGTGGAGCAAGGTCCTCAAGGAGGAGGGCATGTCGCTGACCGAGCGCGCCGCCGTTCGGACAGCCTTGAAAGGGGGCGACTCAGGCCCCGGTCAGATAATCAACCGCACGATCAGCACGCTGAAGGACTGCCGTCGCAAGGATAAGGAGTGATTCATCTAGGGCTTCCAATAGCTGGTTTTTTTGTGATGACATCGTCAAAGCAACGTCTTTCTGGTCATACCCCTTGAGAATCTTCCTAAGTAGTAGTCGTTGTGTGGGGCTTGAGTGTTTGAGATGGGCGTAACGGGCCACCAAACCTCTCATCTCTTGAGATCTCGTAGGTATCGCAAAAATGAGCTCTGACGATTTAAAAAAGACTGGCGTGTGCTAAATTGACCGCTGAAGCTATTCTCATCACCAGATTGTCGTGATTTCGCCTAGTTCTAGTGGTTTTCGAGGATATGGGTGCTTCCCAGTGCTCTAACCCGTGACACTGGCCAGAGACCCGCTGCCCTCCACCCAGAACGTATATTTTTCTCCGTAATTGCTTCTTCCCGTGCCCTGTGATAGCAGTAAAGAAATCGTTTCTTAATATACTGATTATATGTATCTTCAAACATTATATCTATACTTTCAGGTCTAATTTATACAATTGCATCGCAACAACTCCCTGCCAACGTGTGGGTCAGTCTGGACAGGGGTCAGAGGAGTGGGTGTTGTTCAGATTGCTTGACGCGCGGTGGGTCTTTTGGTTCATTTGTGTGTGTTTCAGGCTGTCCCTCCCCGCTTCCAAGCGTGTCGTGCAGTACGCAGGGTTGGTGAACCTCACTCACCGGTTGAAAAGATAAGTAGGTCGTGCTTATTACTCTTTTGCTCAATCTTTCGTTATTATCTTCGTGCGCCTCATAAAAAAAAAGCCTATTGCTGAAAAAAGAAGATTGATGCGCCATTGATTTGTCGTTGACGTTGGCCGAAGCATTCAGAGCTCTGCTTGATGACTGAGAAACACCTGGTCCAGCTGCATTCGGCATACTTGCTCATCGAGTGTGTGTATTAATATAAGATTCTTAATTATCTATCTACATCCAAATCCAGCTTCCAACTTGAACTTTTGTACAGTTTTGAGCATATGTGTCTTCCGCTCAGAACTCGACAGCTCATTTTTCCAACTTTATAATTCAAATGCAACGACATAAACAACTCAGGCTATCCGCATCCTCTTGTTAGCCGGCATAACGCCCGAGGTCTCGTGCTTGCCAACACGTTCGCTGCCTGCATCCACGGTGGGGGAAGAAGTGATATCAGCAAAAAAAGAGTGATACCCACGGCGACCTGCCAGAATCTTGGGCCACCCACTTGAACCCACTACACTGAGGGATTTGGGTGGGGCTTCCATATCCACTACACACAATGGCGGAGTGGGTTTAGGTGGGATTGATTCCAGGGCTGGCGGCAAGCTGCTCTGCAAGTTCGTCGCTGTGAGGCACGTGGTCGGCATTCTGATGCTGATGGGATACGGCGGCTTCATGGCCGTCGAGTTCACGATTCTGCGTGAAGAGTAAGGTCAAGTCTCACGTAGCAGGACATGCCCGTCGGTATGATCGTGGCCAGATGGGATCAACTGGTCTATGAACTGAAAACTTGGGGGCAGCTAAGATCAGCAGTGGCTCATGATGTTATAGACTTTGTCTTGGCTAGGTGAGCCAAAAAGACATTCTGCATGGTATGGAGATTCACTGGCTGTATGAGGGCTGTTAATATTTCTGTAGGGACGTTCACGTATTGGGAATCGTTATCTGCTGTTTAACTCAGTATCGCGTCAGAGCGCGGTGTTTCTTATTTCGGCGACAATTAAAATAAGTGATCGTGGCAAGATTTGGGCCGTTAAAATCAAGCGATTAAGAAAGTCAGTCCTTAGAACCAAAGATTTCATTGCTTTCGTAAGACCGTCTACCCTCCGAAGGCTTTAGCCCGTCCGTCCCGAGCTCCTCTCTCCGTTTGTAGTCATAGAAACACGTGGGTCCCAACGAATGGAAATGGCCGTTCCGGTCCTTGAACGTACTTCTGTGGAACATTCAATCTCGTGAGAAATGCCATTCAAAATCGAAAGGAGATTCCCAAACCATGCAGTTCCCCAACCGGTGATTCGGAAAGCGTGTGGGAATTGTGCTGAACAACTCTACGAAGGGATCGTTAATCTGGATCAAGGTTTGCTCGCTGCAACTGTCCCTTGCTTCTCAGAACGCCACACCGTTAACGTCGTTCCAATGGTCAGAAGCGTCTCCCTCTGCGGCAGCCTTCTTGGCGGCCTGGTCAGCCAGAGTGTTCCACTTGCATGGGATCTTCCAGAACTGGATCGCCAGGTCCATGGTGTTAGCCTTCTCGCACTCGCCCAACAGCATCTCCCATAGGTCCTTGTTCTCGACGTCGGCGTCGCCGCCTCCCATTTCGCTCTTGGTCCTCCAACTGTTCTTCACCCAAGTTTTAACCCACTGCGTCGCGCCGTCCACGACATATGACGAGTCGGTGGCGAAAACGATCGTCTTGAAGCCCTCGCCGCGCCAGATGCGGAAGCGAAGGGCCGCGAGCACAGCCCGCAGCTCAGCACGGTTGCTCGTCTGGCCGCCTTCGTCTCCCCAGGGGCCCTGATTTTCCAGGCGACGCGAGACCATGAGTGGCACCCCGTTGATACTCTCCCCTTGGAAGAATGCCCAGCCAGACCTCGGGTCTAGGTACAACCGCATGCCTTTCGACCAGAATCGCCAGCATCGTGGCAACAACCCATTCCCAGGCAACAACCGAAGAGAACGTGGCTATGGCAACATCTCGTACCCCCAGCAACCAATTTCCCGTCCACCGATCCCATCCGCCACGCCGCAGCAGTGGCAAATGACGCCCTACTACCCAACCCAATTCCTAGATCCCCAGTTCAACCGCCTTCGCAGTGCCGACCAAGGCCACGTTGAGACCGACTCTATCCCTTCGTCCATCAGCTTTCACAGCCCAAAACCCGAAGACGGCTTCGAGAATAGCCAGGGAAAAGAGTAACCTCTCGACTAAGTCGCCTCGAGAGGCCAACCGGAACGAAAGCTAGCCTAGTACCCTTGGGAATCCGTCTCATTGTATCTAGCGACGAATCCTTGGTGCTTAATGCCGTAGACAGCAAATCTCTACTCGTACAGGCCACCTTGTTTCCAGCGCACCAATGTGACG
The DNA here is from genome assembly GCA_021399435.1 of Diaporthe sp. PMI_573. NCBI lineage: Eukaryota > Fungi > Ascomycota > Sordariomycetes > Diaporthales > Diaporthaceae > Diaporthe > Diaporthe sp. PMI_573. The sequence continues at coordinate 761,078 of JAJTUP010000035.1, forward strand.
GCAGCCACGGTCAAGCAGCACCTCAGGCAGTCACAGGTCCTAACCCTAAGCCCCGCAGACGCGTCAAGACTTCTTCGCGGTTCAGAGATCGCATGAGCTTGGCTCTCCCCTCTCTTCTTTCTCTTCAGCTTAGAATCTTCGTCGATAGCGCCAATAGACCCAGCTACCATGCTGCATCTCATGCTGGCCGTGACAACCAACACATTACAGTGAAAGGTCTGATCTTCTCGAGAGGTTAATCTGCCTCCGTCTTTATTATGCTCACGCAAATCAAGTCGTGTTGTGTGTAAATGGGGCAGCTTTAGCTAAAACGACATTACGGTTCTTTTTGGTTATACTATTAATTTGAAAGCGGATATTCGCACAACCAAAAGCGGATGCCACACAACTTTTTCTGACTAAGCAGCTCTGCAGCCAAACAGAGCCTCTCATTTCGCAACACGATAGTGCATATCCTCCTCTGCCCACCAATCTTAACCCACCCACCCACCACCAACGCTTTGTTGAATCGAATATTTTCTTTATGGGATCAATCAATTCGGCATCAAAGACATACCCTAGCTAGTTAGATTCCGTCTTCCTAGTGCTGTAACGATGGCGCAGGTCCCAGACTACTAGGGAGCCTTGAAGCTTATTATTGGGCCACGATTTAGGGCAACGCAGCTTTTGTAGACCTAGCGCCGCTCAACACTGTTTTGAATATCGTAACCATCAGCCCAAAGCTATGAATTAGTCCCGGCCTTGATCCGCGGATCTTGTTCCAAGCAATGACAAAATCTCATTATTATCTCTAACATTATGAAGGTGTTCGATCCGCCTGCATATTCAAGGAACAAAAAGCTTAGTCGCCATCTCGGAGCTGAATACCCTCTTCAAATCTGCGTCTATAAATTATTCGTCGCTCGCCCCGCAGCTGGATAAAGATATATGTGCGTAATGACAAGTAGATATAGAACCGTTTGGGGTTATATGTACATGGAAAGCAACACTGGCCCTGTTGTACAGCTGAGTGTGCCTGGAAATAGTTGGAAGCAGGAGGCCGGTGAGGATCCTAGCCCTGGGGTATCCTACTATACTTTACCGTTGCCAGTCACTGCGCGCATTAAGTATCGAAATCTTGATTTCTGCTATATATGTATTGCCAATGGTCATAGAGCAATAGCCGTTTGTGACAGGTCCGTGGTATAGAAACCGACTTGAGCATAGCGTGAACTTGGAGGACACACCTGCACGTTGGCTACCTCGCTAGGTGCTAGCATCAGCCAAGTCTCGCGTAAGGATTTGCAGGCGCGCTGAATGGGATCAGCCATGGCGGACAACGACATCCCAGGACGTATAAATCCGTTCATATTTCGCTCTTGTTGACGGGTTCACGATGTCTGGCGTTATAAATATTAGGGGGCTACTTTACCTACAGAGAGGCCATCCGCCGCCGTTGAGCTAGTAAAGTATTGTTAAACAGTATCCTGAAAATATAAGTTGTTCTTACTAGCTTGTAAGTACAGCGCGTTGCTTTTGCACTAGTATAGCGGCTATTTTCTCAATAAGTATATTTATGGTTGTCCGAATAGCATTTGGACATGGGTTCGTACGTATTTGTCAGCAGCCCCTTCAGCTACTTATAGACAACCCACTGGTCTGTATGGACCAGTGGAAAGCGAAGCGAACGCAGTCCTTTTTACTTCGTATTCCCGAACTGAGGCCTCACCCAATACCTTCCAACAATGGTACTTTTTTTTTTCTTGTTCACCCATTTGCGGAATTAACCTCGGCAATGTAGGGCCTAGCAAACTCAGACTCAATAAACCAAGTGTAGGACTAAGCGCGTTGTGCCGCACCTGCTAATGAATGGGCGGCCAAGGACGGTCTTACAATGCATCACTGCGCTGCAGCATTGGTGCCATCTGCCGACATTAGACGGGGATACGCTTAGCAACGGCGATGCGGGCTTAACTCGGAAACACACCGAGGCGATAGAAAACAGCAGTGTTGTGCGGAACACAAGCTTACTACACGAGGACATTGCGCAGAACAATTATTGCGTTACCAAAAAGATGTATGCCCGCCTGCCTGCGGACGAGGAGAAAAAAACCTTCGCGGACGACACGACCCTCCTACGCTACCTGAACTGGGAGATGGGCGCTCCGAGCTGCTTGAAGCTCGAGTCCGCGCTCTTTAAAGCTATTCAGAATACGTCCGAGTGGGAAGAATTACGCGTGGCCGCGCTCTTATCGGTGGTCTGGCACCAGCCCGGTTGGCGGGAGGCGCTCTTCGACGTGCTTAAAAGCGGGCTCGAGACCCTACCCGAGCTTGCAACATCTTGAAAACGACTCGAAGTCGACGCCTGTGTCGTATAGCTGAACCTCCGAATGCATATAGTTCAATTATCTCACCGAGGTGCGCGGCATCTGAAAATGGGTGCGCAAATATCCGGTTTCAAAAATAATTGACAGGAATTGAGAATTTTAATTTTAATTCTTCGGAAACACCAGGAAGAAGTATTGTATTATCTCCGCCCAGGCAAATGTCGTGGAGAAAGTATCAAAAGGGCATTAGAAATAGGCAACCCTGCTCTCTTCAAGGACGCGTGTTTGCAAAAACGCGAGGTCGCGGCAATGGCGCGAGATGTTTCTTTCTTCCCTCTTCCTTTCTCCTGATTGGTGGGCAGCAATACCCTCCGACGCGTCGCGGATTTTGATCGGGTCATGTATGTAGTTGACGAGGGAATGAACGGAACACACATGAGGACGGACATCTTTGGGGTTTTAAAAAAGAACATAGGCTATCTCTCAGACCAGACGCGCACCAATGACGTCGCGAATCATTTCAAAGCAGCTATGAGACTATTTGGTGATTTCAGTTGACTTGTAGAGTAATACTAGCTATTCAAAAGATTTGAGACCGTCTGGAAATACTCCGTAAAGCTGCGAGAAACGATCAAAGTGAAGCTTAGAATCCAAAAACTGTCTGTTGTGTCCTATGAACCCGGCAAGGCGGACGCGTCCCGCGCGCCGACAAAGAAAAGAGAATGTGGGACCCCTCTCTGCCACATGGCTACTTCCCCGCAAGAAATCCGTGTCACTGCCTATGGTGACTTCGGTTATTGCCTGATGATGCCCGCCAGGCACACCAATTTTATCACGACTCCCCCAGACGTGTGTCTCTCGGGCGTCCGGATCAGCACGCGAGAGCGTTTGGCCGTGCCCTCCTCTTTACCTTCTTTGTTTCTTCGTCTTCCTGAAGCGATCGGAGGCCGGAGGGATGGTGGCGATCAGAGCCATACGGCAGAACACAACATCAGGCGGCTCGGCTTTGTCTCCGTAAATCTGATGGTAGGATCAATCAGTCATCACATCCTTCCCTTCTCACAAAAAGCGACCTCGTTGCTGAGGGGAAAGGGAGGAAGGGTGGTGCAGGGCGGACTCACGTAATGCATCCAGGCCAAGCGTCGCCAACATGGCTCGTTGACCCATTCGACATCGTCCAGTTTATCACCCAGTCGGTCCGCAAGCTCCTCCGCATTGTCGTGAGCAGCCCGTGATATCATTACCGTGCCATTCTCGCCACCGGTTATCTCAAGCGGGAAATGGTCGCCTTCGTACCACTTGAACGTGGATGTTTTGGGGGGCGCCGGGACAACCGGCGTCAGACGGACGTCGAGGTTGAGATGACGAAGGGCGGCGAAGGTTGACAAGTCGATACCCTTGAGAGCGTTAATTTTGTCGCTGGGGAGGGTTTCACTTTCTGGTGGGTTTTCGTCTTCGTGGTGACCGGCTTCGTAATTTATCCGGCTTCCCCTTTTAATTTCCGGGACCTTCGAAATCGTAGTCGGGTATGCGTGAACGCAGTAGATGCCCAGTTTTCCGCCTGCACGCCAATCAACTTAGCAAAACTCGTCGTCCAGTGAGCCGGCGTGCACCATGGTGGCGCGCCTCCCTCTTTGGCAGTTGGACTGCTGCTACGAATGGGATTGGGGTTTTTGACTTACCCTTCGGCATCCACTGCGACCCGGCGAGCAGATTTTGCAGGATATCGTACGACGTAAGGCTTGAAATGTTCACCGGCGCCGTCCCGCAGCACAGTCCGGAGAGAGAGTCTTCTTCACTGCAGGCTCGTGGCTCGTAGTACAGCTTGTACTCCAGCATCACGACGTCTCCCGAGACTATTGCCTCGTAGCCGCTGGAGAAAGCGGCCCAATACAAGGCCTCGGTTTCTTGCGTCGTTTCCCAGTCATACGTCTTGTAGCCCTCGGGGTGGCTCACAGTCAGCTTTCCGCCTTCATACGGGCTCGGCAGGCATAGAACCAGTGACCCAAACGGCGCCTTCCCAGAGGAGGGTTCGGAATCGCTCTTGAGGGAGCCCGGGGCTCCTTTGTACACCTGCCGTACGCAGCACGTTAGCGCCAATCTAAAACACCTGCATGACGGCCGGTGGAAAGGTTCAGGCCGCACGCTCCTCCTCTCGTCCCCCTACTCACGATGATCTTGGCAATCTTGGCCACGACAGAGCCTCCGTCGTTGACGCCCCCGCGCCCGATGTCTGCAATATTAGGCAGCAAAAGCTGCTCAATCCGAGGCATGATGCCCAACTTGTACGGACACAGATTGGTGGAGAACCTGGAATCATCCATGGCCGAGGCCTTGCTCACGCTTGCGTCGTCCACGTCTTGTCCTTGCGACCCAGATGCGGCAGACTCACAGTCGCGCACAAGGTCCTCGAACGTCTCCGTGTGATCCTTGATCGGGAACTTCAGCTTAGCCGCTGAACCGTCGGTGCGGTCCCAGCGGATCACGATAGGACGTGGGTCTACCACTGCCATCATTGCCGGCGCTGGAGTCGACTTCCTTTTCTCCTTGCTCTTTTTCTTCCCTATGTTAGCGTTGTTGACTGGACCACCGGCCTGGCTTGGAGGGTCTTCTCCCCCCTTCAGGAGCCGAGCGACATCCTCCAAGGCGATGGAGCCACCAAAAGTCGCGGTCGAGTTTTGTGGCGACGAAAAGTGATCGATCAGGGCTTTGTGGTAGTCTTGGGAGCTGAGATCATTTGGAATCTCGGCCGGTGTCACCGGTGGGGCCTTTCTTTTTCTAGGAGGCATCTTGTTTCGGCCAAGTGTTGTTCACACAGTACACTGCAAGAGGAAGGGGTAGTAGGAGGACTGGAGATACAACTTTCTGTTCGCCGGTTGTGGCGGGGATGCGCACTTATATACTTGGTAAGCAGGGCATTATTGGTAGAGGAACCAAGTAACACGCGTCTCGAGGGCAACAAATGAACCTGGGCCGGGGGGTCGGAAAGGGGGTTATATTAGTAGAGATTTTCAGCCACCTACGATTTATTCTCCAGCACTATGTTAGGAGAGGTTAGACACGTTAGATCCAATCGTACAAGCCTCACTACCTCTATTTTTCTTGCTCGGGGGGACTGGCGCAGTCCAAGGGCAGGAGTATAACGTGTGGTGCATTGATTGAGCCCATTGTACACACCCCCTAAACACTAACCCCCCCTCCCCCCTCCCCGGCCCCTTCTATCCCTCCTTCCCTTCTCACTAAGTGGCACTGCCAAGGTACGCCCGCGCAACACGTTTCCCTGTGCGACAAACAAACATGTCGATCTGCCGCTATCGTATGGAGGTTGGCGGGCACGGGTGATATGTTTTTGGCTTTTCTATCTGCCCACTTCCTACATCGCGAGGCTCTGCATCAACCATCTCTCTGTCGCCATCAAGGGCCCGAGACAAGCAATATGGGTCAGTGGAAACAAGTGCCTGTGGGCAGGGACGATTAGCAAATGTCGAAGGCGTTTTCCAGGGCCTCTAGGCAGTCGGCGTGTTCGCACTGAACGCCGCATTCCCTTCGACTGTAGGCAAGGCGCGTTTAGTGGCGGCATGCAAGGAGAGGAAAACGTCCTCTCACACTCGGCAGCCATGGCGGGAATTTGGGAAATAGATAGAGCTTAAGGTCCTTTACCATTGGATCTACAGGCTGATACAATACATTGCAGGTTTCGGCTAATATTACCGTATGCGCTTCAGCAGACGATGGAGGACATTGGCAGGACCTTCGCCCTTCTTCCTCATGATTTACTCGTGCACCGCTCAAGCAGTTATTACGCTTTGGGTAGAGAGGCGATTTCGGCTGAGGGATGATTGCGATGTCTCGAGAAAACCTGTACGATACGAAGGCACGGCTTGAGTGGGCTCTTTAGTGCCAATGTCCATGGCATCGACTGTCGTACTGATCTGCGCGGAATCAATGTGCGAAGTGGGCTGACCGGCAGTCTCGATATTTCCATCTTGAATCACATTATCTTCTAAAGTCATGGCACTGAAAAGTTGTATAAGCTCGTGGACTTCGGTGTTCCTCTCGGAGGACATCGTGTACCGCTGCGACCACCAGCGGAGCAGCGTATATGGACAGGCATAAGGAAGGAGGGGGAAAAGGAATAAGCTATAAACATCGACCACTGCGGGTAAGACCGCTCTATATAATCAGTTATTAAGCCCGATTTCTCAAATTTTGAAATAAGAAACAACTTACGGCAGTGGCGGCTTTAATGTCATTACACCAAAGAGCACCCCATCCATGAGGAAGTACTGTACATGCTGTAGTAAGCGTATCTTTATTTCAGACCCCTGCTTCCTTTACAAAATACCGTTCAGTACTTCAGTCAGGAAATTTCCCGGTGGTATAGTACCTCCACTAGCTGACGTTCAGGTCCCAGATGACACACTTAAGTACCTCTAACTCAGGAAAGGAAGGCCGCATATCTGCTCGAATTTGTCGTTCAATATCGTGAATGATACTCGTTGGCGCCGTCAACAGCTGTACGGCGTATTTATATTCAAATGACTTGAGTTTGCGTTTTGCAAACTCTCTGCATCCATGTTGTCGCATTTGGGGGTTTGCCCTTGATTCCTGTCTTTCAGTTTGATGCACTCGTTCTTTTGCCCTTCGTCATCTCACCCTTCATTTTTGTAAACACGTCCATGATCACGATGTTGGCCATCGCGCAACGGTAGTGCTATGGCTAGCGCTCGACATCCTCGTCAAGACCGTCATCTTAAAAGTCTCGGAGATGCAGATAGCCAAATCATGGAGCGATCGGCTTCAGACTACATAGATTGATTGCCACATTTTATTCCATTCAAGATGGTTGACATCCAGTGCCCGTCAACATACATTCGTCACAGCAGGAGGAAACTGAGGGATAGACTTCGGTTCCGACGGCAAACTGGTAGACCTCAGCGTTCCTGTACGTAAAAAAAGTGCGCGGGCAGGTGGTATGCGCGGCTGACCGGTGAACCACGTTCTATATTTTTCTCAATGCGTCGTAACATCGAAACATATTCTTACGTCGTGCTATATATTTTTCAAAAGCGAGGTTACCATGAAATCCATATTCGCCAATGTCCTCCTCTTCTTAGCCATTACTGTCAACCCCATCGGAATCATGTCTTCACCCACAGCTGCCAGCCCAAGTGACGTGCGCTGCTCCGTCGCTGCGCCACAAGTGGCCCATCTCTATTACATCCACTTGTCGGCCCTCAGATTACGTAATAATCCACTACACTTGGACCTGAAAGTGGATGTAATGGAGTGGATTTAGGTGGATTTAGGTACAGGGGGATATTCCCTGACCCTGTACGGTTCATAGTACTTATTTTTGTATATAGTTGCCTATTAAATCGAGGTACCTGGACCCAAGTTAGCCGAGGTCGATCACCCCTACAGATTTCCTGCTTTGTTTTTGCCAAAAACTTTTTTTTTTGACGATGTCAGCCAGCCAGCCAGGCCAACCAGGCCAGCAGCAGCAGCTTGAAGACTGTCTTTTTCGCCATTTCAGAGGCTGGAATTGGTCAGAACGCGCCTGTATGTCACTGGGCAAATAGTTGGTACGCTTAATCCTGCACTCCTTACAACATCACCGCCCAACTACGATCAGATGCCTATTCCAGTCATTATTCCTCATATGTGGCATCACATTAGTAGGGATCAGCTGAACGGGCTTCCTCCACCACAGTCTACTTCAACAGGAAGTGCAGCAAGTGTGACAACTCCATCGTCCCGGCGCATTAAATCGAGACGTTTCGATACGCTGTCTTCATCCCAAACCGCAAACCAACCAGGTACGTTCACTGATCAGCCACTTTTAAGCTTCCCCTAGTATTGACTCTAAGCTAAACTTCCAAATAGTTTCACCTTCGCCAGCGGCGCTATCAACGCCGCAAACACAACGACAAGTAACAGCCGGCGCGACGGATAGTATTGGTAAACTACTAGTCTTACACTATGCTAATTTCTTTGAAATTACTTACTAAGAAAGCTAACCTTAATCTGATCGCAGATATACCATCATCACCCACAAATCAACTTGTTGCCGAGTCTTCACAACTCGAGGAGCAACAGGACGACATCTACAATGTATCAAATCCATCATCCACAACTGCCCGAGCTAGTACTGCAACTATTCAAACTGGAAGGCGATCAAGGAAGGGGAAGGAACGAGCTACTGAGCCGAGTCCTGAACCGGAAAATTCAAAACGGAAGAGACGTTACAAAGAGTAGCTTATGATAACTTGTTTCAGTAATATAGAATAGACTTCGTGAGACAAATACAATCGGGCTCATTGCTCAATCGGTAGAGCGTGAGACTGAGACTCTTAAGGTCGCGGGTTCGAACCCCGCTAAGTCCAACCTTTTTTTGCCCATTCTGCCAAATTCTTCAAGCCCATTTTTGAGCCACTTTAGTGGCGCTCGGGAATTCCGGTCTAGTTGAGGCATTCTCCACATTCGATTTAGCATCTCGAGTTCTAAACAGCGATGAAATTACGTTAGTCAGTGACCCTGTCTTTTGGCAGGGGACTTCCAAAAGTCCTCGACAAGGTCCCCGAGCCCCCACCACCGGTCGCCCGTCTGCTCCCGCGAGCGCTGCGTACCGCAGCGAACGACGCTGGTGAGTTTGTACACGTTCTCCTGTGCAAAAATCCGCCCGAGACGGGCAAGGGTCAGCAATGCTTACTTCGCAGGTTTGTTGGGGAAAATCTCGCTCACGTGATCCGGCAGCTTGGTCGATATATGGTAGCAGCGTTCCAGACGCGCGTTTTCGGCCGCGACGGAGCTCTGGGGGCCGACGACGGGCTGCCAGGCAGACCGGCAGCTGCTGGGCGCGCTCCACACGTTGAAGAAGGGCCTCTTCGCCGTGCTGGACGGGCCGCTGCGGCCGGTGCACACCCACACGGCGCCAGCGTCGCCCACGCGCACATTGTCGAGCACCGTCTCGACCGCCTCCTCCTCCCCCCCCTCTTCTGCTGCTGCTGCCGCCGCGGGGGCGCGTCGTTCGTTGGCAAACGCAAAAGCCAGTCGGCGGCGCGTCTCGTCCTCGGCGCCGGTTACCGTCGGGACCCAGACGCGGAACTCGAGGCCGGCGATGCGCACGCGCAGGCCGGCGGCGGTGACGGGCACGCCCTCGCCGGGGGCCACCTGCTCTCACGACTCGTCTCGAGAGACGTCTACGTCCGCTACGTCTTCTGGTGGTGAGGGCCCGAGAGAAGCGAATTAATAGGTCTTCACTAGTGGCTTCGGATGCGGCTTCAAGTGCGGCGATGAGGGCTTCATTCGATGACCCGAGAAGGAAGGCTTGAAGGGAGAGATTGATGATGTGGCCGATGCAGCGGATGCGGCGTTCTTTGGGGTCATAGTCGATCTACCGCTCATCATTAGATTAGTCAATCGAAAGCGGCCGCCAACTTACATTAAGATTCTCTTTCAATCGACGTGCTATTGACTCCAGAGATGCGTCGTTTGACGTAGCGTTATCTCCGGGCCGCCATGATCTGTGTTAGTGTGCAGGGCGGACATCAGGTACAAGTGCAAACAGTGTCGGAACGATCAGAACTGAGCCCCGGTGATCTGAGGTTGATCTGGTCTGGGGCAAATCCAACCGTGAACAGTCAAGGCGTAAGTCTGGCTCGTCCAAGACCAAGTTATTCACGCTGGTCTGTCCTCTGCGGGGCCATACCTGACTCATATCACAGCAGCTTCTAAGTCCCCGTCTGTTGTCCGGTACTATGTTTCTGCAGTTAGCCAGAGCTTTTGCATGCTATGTTCTGCCAATGCCTTGATTACTGCTATGTCAATTTTGTGATTCAGATTTCCCAACACATTCACTTCCGCCAGACAATCTAAGTCCACCAGTTATTCTAAGCCAATGTATGACGATCAGTTTATGCCGTTGGCACAGCGTCTGTCTCATTATGTCGTCCATTCAACATCTCGATAATCCTCTCATGTCCCGGTTTGCTTGCCATCGTAATTGCTGTATTCCCATTGCAGTCCATGATGGTCGGATCTGCACCAGCATCCATCAGAGCAGCCACAATGGGCTCATGTTCTTCGTGATTTTCTTCCCTTCGGGTTGCCCAAGCTATTATCTGTGGATCGGCTGTGCCACTGTTCAGCTTTGGTGCCATTTTTGCCTGTAGTTTTCTCTTGCTTTTGAATGAAACACTTCCTTCGCCTATGTTGGAGGATCCAAGCTGAACTTTCGACAGGTTCGGCTTTGGACGAGGATTGTTGGTGGCAGACACATCATAAGCACCTCTAGGCATCTTGGAGGATTTCAAATGAAGGGTCCGGTAATGTCGGGATGTGAACTACGTCAAAGTGGTCGAGGGATTGCTTTGGAAGAAAAAGGTAAGAAGGCCCCCCTGGGTAGTTATAATTCTATAACAGGTTAACCCTGGCCGCCCCAACAGGAATCTAGCAAGGGCCATTCACCAAATCGAAAAGGCCACTCTCTTTTTGAACAGGTCTACGGACACAGTCGGGTCACGTCTAAGTCCACGTCTGAACTATCTCTAGTATGGCTCCGTTGCGTGACTTTTGTTTTTGGGTTGCTATGCGTTCAATCTTGCTATCCCCGTCCTGAGCTGGGCGAGTACACTAGCTTCTTTCCAGGAAAGGCTGTCGTACAGACGTCGCGTGTGTTTGCCTGGTAACGCTGTATCGATTCTCTTGGAATGCTTTCCAACCTTTTCTGGCAGACTTCTGGTCGTGCCTCGTTCAGAGCGTTTCTCAGCACCCTATGATTGCCGTTTTCCTCTTCCCAATCCATATCGTCTTCCTGTCGCATCAGACGTATACACTTGGGCAGCAATAGTGTCAACGGGAGATCACGTGGTCCCGCCACGATATCGCCACAAAGCTCGCTACGCAGGCATCAGACGTACGCAACGTACGCATGCGCTCATTACCATAAGATGACACTCTTCTCACCCTATTCTAGATAGATAGAAAAATCAGAGCTCTTTTGGACCCCAACGTCCCCGGATACGCCTGCCGGAAGTTGACAAATAGGCGAGTGTAGACACGCCGGCACTACATGTTGGGGTGCACAGGCAAGGCTCCGATCAACTTCACATTTTCCACATGTGTATTACACATGTTGATCAACATCTTGTCAACATACACATCACATCGAAAATAGGAATGTTGATACACATCAACATCACTTCACACCCCTTTATCTCCGTGTACACGATGTTGATCATGTTGATATGGCCCGTGCTAGTACTAGGTGGGGCATTACCCAGGGGCGGCAGAACCCCTCCCTCCCGGAAAACCCCTGTCCAGTACCTAATTTGGGGTGTTTACCTACCGAAATTCTCCACCCAACCGCGTTTTTGGAAGGACAAACGCGTCCAACATGTCCGGAGCAGACCCCCTACCCTTGGTGGAGTCGACACCTGAGACTGCATATGAAAACCGACTCTTTACCCATTTTAAAGGCTATACCTTGTCTGAGCGCACCAAAGAAACACGATCATGGATTTGGCGCTTTGGTTACGATATCCAGAACGTGACCGAACGTCGATGGGTGTGCCGACCTTGTATCAAGCAGAATCGCCCCAAGCCGACTTCCATCACGTCCGTCGGTATTCAAAATGCCATGGAACACGTTTATCTGATTCACCACATCTGCGCGCCAGTGGGAGAGAAGACCAGGTCGGCGGCAGAGCGGAAGGCAGAGTTGATGGCAGAGAGGGATGGGCGCGGTGGGAGACACAAGTCGATTAGCCAACACTTCGGCCTGGACGCAGCCAAACCCCGTGAGCAAGCTATTGCCAATTCCTTCATCAAAGGATTTGACCGAGTCCACTTCCAGCAGCTGGTTGTTCAGTGGGTTGTCAATACTAATAGGCCCTTCACTGATGCCGAGGACCCGGAGTTACGCGCCGTCTTCGAATACTTGAATCCATCCGTTGCGTTACGCAAGGCCCATGTAACTGGAGATTCCATTCGAAATAAGATCATTGCCGAGTACTACAAACACCGAGATACCATTATTGGAGTTCTGCGTCATTGCCCTGGCCTGGTGCATCTCTCTTTTGATGGCTGGACGGCTCGAAGTCGACAGAGCCTATGTGGCATTGCGTGTTTCTTCAGAGACGAGCAGAATCGACCCATGAAAATTGTGCTTGGCCTACCCGAGATCTCGAAACGGCATACCGGCGAGAACATTGCGGCAGAGGTATTCACGGTCATCGATCTCTTCGGCATTCGAGACAGAGTAGGGTTCACCACCCTCGACAACGCTCCCAACAACGATACGGCAATGGACACGCTTGGTGGACTCCTCGGATTTGATGGTAAGGGCCGACGGGTGCGCTGCTTTGGTCATACCCTCAATCTTGCTGCGAAAGCTCTTCTTTTCGGCAAGTCTGCGGATGCTCTCGAGCTGGATGACCCATTGAGTGGTGCCGGTGTCGTATCTGATGCGGAATGGGCGACATGGCTGAAGAAAGGACCAGTAGGTGCGTTAGTTGCCCGAATTTCGGGTTCCTTTGCTAAGATGTTCAGGCAAGCTGCATAATATTGTGCATGATGTTTATCGTGCGCAGCGCTTATCCTATCTGCTTCGAGATATCCAAGCCGATGATATTAAAAAGGCATCAAGTGCCAAGTTACGAGCTAGAAAACCACTCCAAGTGATTCGAGACAACGACACGCGCTGGCTCTCGCAGCTCTATATGATCCGTCGAGCGCTCAAACTTCGAAGACACCTCGAGCTCACTATCCTTAAATTCAAGCAAGAGTGGGAGGATGAAAACAGAGGCAATCACACTAAGCAAGTCAGGAAGGGCGTTAAGATACCTCACATCATCAGAGATGAATCACAGCTGTCTCAAAACGACTGGGATGTGCTCCAGCGGCTTGAGGAGATCTTAACAGAGTTTGAAACGGTGGTGAAAACTCTGGAGGGTGATGGCCAAGTCCGAAAGCGCAGGGATGGGTTTGTTGGCTCGTATGGCAACATATGGGATGTCACCTTAGGGTTTGAGAGGCTAATGGCCAAGCTCGAGAAGTTCAAGGCGGAGGCAGAGGGATTTCCTGACCCAGAGCAATTCAGGATTGGTATCAACTTGGCGTGGCAGAAGATGGACGAGTACTACCATAGTAAGCTTATCTTTCTTTCTGGACATGTGGCCGGAGCTGACTGCCTAAGAACTCGATGAAACGCCTGTCTACTACACGGCCATGGCGCTGCATCCTTCATATGGATGGGCATGGTTTGAGCAGCAATGGGAGCAGACCCCAGCCTGGATTTCAACCGCGAAGAGCATGGTGAAGACAGTTTGGTTGCGGGACTATTCACAAATTGCAGTGCCTGATGAACGTGATGGCGAGGAAGGGCCTACTCCGAAAAGGCGCAAGTTTTTCGACCCGTTCGACAATAACGACCGTCGAAAGCAGCCGCAACAGCAGACTCGGCGTGTGTCCGGCGATGAATATGAGTCTTGGTGTGCTAATGACAGTGACCATATCGAGACCCGAGATCCTGTTGAATATTGGCATGAGAGGCGGCACAAATATCCTCGTTTGTCTCGGATGGCGCTTGATTTTCTCACCGTTCAAGCCATGTCTGCAGAGTGTGAGAGGCTTTTCTCCGCCTCTGGCAGAATGGTATCGCCACATAGGGCATCTCTCGATGCCCAAATCGTTGGGATGTGTCAAGTGCTTCGATCGTGGTATCGTGCCGGCCTAGTCCCACACATTGAACCTTTGCTGTTGTCAATTCACGAGGAGGAAGAGCTGGCCACAGCATGGTTAAACGGCCCCACGACGATGGAGAGTGATGAGGAGGCCGAGGAGTTCACTACAGGGGGGTTCGGGGATGTCGCTATGGGGTTTACAGTGGATGAAGCCGAACTGGAAGATAGGGGGTAAGCGACGACAGGGGTGATTTCAACGAAGTCAACATGATACACATACACATCACAACACGGGCATGTTGATCAACATCACCTGAGATTTTGGACGGCATGTCAACATCAACTCAACGCAGATGCTATGTGATGTTGTGTGGTATTGATCGGAGCCTTGGGGGGAACTATTACTTGTCATGGATGTCGCCTCCTTTCATGTTACCGACAGCATTAAGAAAAAGCTAAAGGAACTGGGCATTTTGACTGCTTTAATTCCATCCGGCTGTACAAGTCTTCTTCAGCCATGCGATACTGCTGTGAATGGGCCACTTAAGCTATGGCTTCAGGAGATCACCGATGAGTATATCGCCCAGAAGGAGGCTGAGCATCCGAACTTTGCTTGGACAACCTCAGAGCGGAGGATAATGACGACCTGGGTGGTAGATAAGGCTATGGTACGGCTGAAGGAGAAGGCTGATCTTGTTCGTGATGCCTTCATCCACACCGGAATTGCTATACGGCCTGATATCGATGAATCGCACCGCTTACGAATCAAGGGCTTTGATCTCATGCAATACGACTATGCAGGCTGGGAGACAGCTAATGCTGTAGTCAACGAAGTCAAGCTCTTTGAGGAGGTGTCCATCACCAGTTTAGACGATCAGGAGGAGTATATTGATGAAGACGAGGTGATCCAGGATTGTATAGAAGTTGCTCTATGAGGAATTAGAGTTAGAAGCCTGAAAACAACGATTTATGCGTTTTCTACTCACAGACGAGGGTAACGTTGCCCAGAACGCTGTTGCTTTGGAGCACAGCAAATTTTGGTGGGGTGAAAATCGGGGGGAATTACCCCTGATGGTGACCCTGGTCAGTGGCTGGCCGCCCTGCCACTACTAGCCTAGCGCAATTCTCAATTTTCCAAGTTAATACGGTATGACTAACTTGACGCACTGACTAACGCTGAACTCTCCGCGATTGAAAGAGACCATAAATAACAATCCCATGTTTAATAGTCCCTACTTCACTTGATCAAGGAGCCCTGAGAGGTGCTTAGCCATCGCTTCCTTGTCACCCTGCTGCGCGGCTGAAGCCCCCCAAGAGATCGCAACGCCATCCCCGAATACGGAGCATATCCAATACAGAAGCTACCCATCAATACAGAACCTTCTAACAATATCCACCAAACGCGCTCTTGTGCTCTTCTTATCAAATACCTGTCCGTGATGAAACTCTGGAAACCACAACACATCCAAGTCATCGCCCGTCCATTGTCCATTCTCCCAATTTTCAATCGCCAAAGACCAGTCATCTCCGCCTGTCAGATACGCCCTGATTACTTTTGTATCAACGATCAGGTCGCTGCCGGCCAGGGACACGGCCACGCGACGGTTCTGGATATCTTCCTTCCATAAGATATTGTCAGCCCAGAAAAAGCGCCGAAATAGGGTATGCGCGACGCCTATATCCTTGGAGCCAAAGTAGGAGAGCAGGTATTCATTGGCTGTGGTCGGCTTTCGGCAGATCTACCAGACGAAGTTAGCTGAGATTAAAACAGGGAAAAGAGAAGACATTACAAAATTATACGCCACGTCAGGATGATGTAGAAGAAAGGCTACCGGGTCAATAAACAACATCGGTCCGATCTTCGGAGCGATCTCCGGTGTATTAAGGAGGTGCGCAGCCACTACGCTTCCGTAGCTTCACAGTTGCTGTTATCATTTTTGCCACGCAGCAAGGGGAAGGAATACCCACGAATGCGATACAAGCACAAACTTCTCCCATTCATGTGCCTTCACGATACAACAGATTTCCTCGCCTATCATCTCTTTCGACATCGCCTGACCTGTTATCCTAGAGCTCACAGACATAATCTCTACAGCGATGATGCCTAGTTGTTCATCCGACGGATCCTCCCAGCCTCCGGTGTTTAGCTCATATAGGAAATCTATGTAAGGGTAGAGCCCAACACCGATACCGTGGATGAACAAAATGGGGAGCCTTGTATCAGAGGCGTGTGGCCGGTGCCAGTAGGTGAGCCGTTTTGCAGGGGAGTAATGAGCACCGAAGCAACCGAGGGGGCGTAGGGGGAAGACATCGAAGCGGGAAGTGCGGTAGAAGTTGAAGGAGTGGTAGCTCAAATAGCCGGACGTCACCACGTCGACAATGAAAACACACTATAAGATATGTGAGTAAACGACCAGCCCCGGCTTGTAGTACGACGGGACGAGATTGAAGGTGTCTTCTCGTGGGCACTCACCATATACCATGTCAAACTGCGATGCAACATTTCGACCTTGTCGAGGGTCAGTCTCAGACACTTTGCGTTGCCACGGCCGGGCTCCAACTTCTTCCCCAGCATCGTCTCCATGTCGCTGACATACTCTTCCAGCTCCGCATCGTATGCGGGATCGGCCTCTGCTGTATTCAAGAACGCCCACCGAAAGAAATCCTTTACATTCTCACGCTTGATTTCGGCCGCCGGCGCATTTCGGAACCATTTCCTCAAATACCGCTCCGGGTCTGGGACGTTCTCATGGCAGCGCCGAAACAGAATCCGGCGATCGTTGCGGGAGAGAGTCGTGGGATGAGTCGCAGCTCGTTGCAGGTAGAGATTGAGAGGGATGTAGACGACGAGGAAGAACGCCGCTTCAAGAGTGAGCCATATCTCTAGTATTCGGGGGATGAAACCCGGAAAACGGATGAGCGCTGTAGCCAGCGAATACAGAGTGCTCAGGGGCGCGATCAGATGCAAGAGGAAGATGCTTGTCCTGATGAAAATGTAGTCCCAGAGGGATGTTGATGCCATGCCGCGTGGTGGACAATACCGCGCCGGGTAGCTGGAGACGGTGTGGGTTTCTTGAGGGGTCTGGAGGAGAAATCTCGAAGAGTTGCCCCGTCGGCGAAGCAAAGTCAATGAGCTTTAGGCATGTGCTTTCCACTGAATGACTTGGGGGACTATCATAGACTGATATAACCCCGCCTTCTGATGCAAGGATGCGTGTAAATTCCAACGGAGACGAAAAAGCGAACGTAACCACTACTATAGTAGATGTGATAGTAAATTGTAACGATGGATTGACATGTGACAATGGCAAAATAGGAGATTCCCGATCGACGAATTTGTTGAGAGCTTTTGTTGAGGTGTCACTCAATGAGATCGGTGGGGCCGACTCTTGCCAATCTGGATGTCATACTTTATCGTCATGAGCCGATCTGTCCCAGGAACGACTGATGACCTTTCCCGTTGTGGGAGACCATCGGTTTGTTCCTGGAAAACTCAGCCTGCTCGTCCTTCAGCCGGACAGCGTACGAGAACAACCCGGTTGCCGTGGGGGTCCTTCCGTTCGGTGGAGAGTAATGCCGGATGCGGCAAGGACTTGGGCAAGCCATGGACCGACAGCCAAGACGATCGATCTGTGCGGTTACTGCTTCGATCCTCTCCCCGTTCTCGGGTATGAGCGCCGTGATACGGGCTCCGTCTTGACGATGGTCGCAACTCCACTTTCATAGAAGGTCCCGCCGCTGTTCGTGCAGGCTTTCTTGGCACGCTCCCTTGCATCGGATATGCATGTTTCCCAATCAACGATGCTATCGTCCGAAGCCAAAACGTACTGTAGCAGTAAGTTAGTGATTCTGGGGCCGTCGTCGATCCGAAAGCATCCCGCATCAGCGTGCTATCGCCTGGTTGTCGCCTCTGCAGACCAAGCTCCTCACGAGCCTTTAAAGCTCAGTGCTCGACACCCACAACCTGCGCTTTCTTCTTTCCTCCTTTCCCCCTCAGACAGACTCCATGACAATACGATGCCTACAACGAGACAAGTGCTTGTGTTGGGCACATTTCCTTCACAAGGTAAGCGCCTTGCTTCTCAAGTCTCAATTGCGCACAAGGCAAGTGCCTTGCTCTCAATCGCGTTCCTCAAGGCATTGGCGGACCCCGTAGGGGACCGGTCTCCTGTTTTCGTAAACTCAGGCCACTAAACGATCCGTGCGAGACGCCTGCTCCACAACCCGCGCCTTAAACTTCTGCGCCACTTCAAGCCAGAACTGAAAGCCACCCTTCTACCTTTTCGATTTCGGTTGATTCGCGCCGCCTAAAAATCCCTGCAGGCACCTCCAGACCAGCCTTCCCTTAGCGCAGTCTCTGATTCAAGATCACAAGGACAGCTGTGAGGGCGGCTGCTGCGACAGCAAGCCGGAGATGGAAGACAACTACTGCAAGCCACCGACGGTTGTCTCGACTGGCTGCCAAGATGGTTGCTGCAGTGAACCAACCAAGGAGATGCAGGTCAGCATCGGCTGCAGAACGAAGAACATCGAGGTCCACGATGACTGCTGCGCTCCCAAATCCACCGACCATGATTGAACAGCCACACGGCCTCAATAGTCAGAACATGAACGGAG